>VIIQ02000087.1:0-389796 GCA_007449985.2 Desmodesmus armatus
TTGGTTATTGCAGCAGTGTGCAGTCTTGACGTGAAGGCTATGCTGCAATCACGTGTCCAGTCAGTATGATGATGCTTACCAGTACCGTTGACAGACACAGCAGCTTCAGCCTCTGCGATGTTACTACAACTTACCATGTGCGGGACATGCAGGCATGCGACAGCCGAAAACCAATTGCAAGTTGAAAAACTGAAGACTAGGTGCTGAAATTTTCCAACCTACAATGAGAACCTTCAACCCGTGTGACCTGACAGCAGGGGTGTGTGCCACGCTGTGGTGTGCTGTGCAGGCACACTCCGCGCTGCATTGGTGTTTGCTGCTGCTAAGATTGAGGAGATGAAAGTATCTTTCTGAACGGGTGCTGCCACCATACACCCATTAGTGAAATCGAACAGCAGGCACGAATGTGGAATCGCCGGTTTCAAATTGTTTCAAACGAGCGGTAGTTGGGCCATCAATCCCGCTGTGCCCAATGGGACACAAGCTGTTGACGCATGCGTGTAAGCGCGCAACTGCGTCCAGCAGCAAGCACAGCACTCCTGTGATCCGACTGTGATCCAACTGTGCTTTGAAACTGCAGTGACCTGCAGTCTGGATGTCGCAGCCAGTGGTAAATGAGCTTCGGCAAGTTTATGATCTCTGGCAGAATGGCTTGACAGCACGCAGTGTGTATGAGGCAGCAGCAAAGGACTTGCTGGGCAAGCTGCTGAGTGATGAGTCTGTCAGCCTGTCCGACAAGCACCAGGGGCTGAAAGCAGCAAAGCAGTATGTTACCAACCATTCACTGCTGCTTGAAGCTGGGAACAAGCTGGTGCAGATGCACCTGGAGCACTTCAGCACCGGTGGCACTGCAGGTAGGAATGGTGTCAGCAGCGTCAGGTTTGTCCGGGCCCCTGTGACCTGGCTGCATTTTGGCAAAGAAACCTACACCGCACTGCACAAGCCCATTTTGACGTGATATCAATGTCATTTTGGGAGCCGTGCACACCGGACTTTCCTGACTTCAAGGCTTGATTGGGGTTGATTACAAAAAGCCGGAGTCACTCAGGTTGAACCTGCGGCACTTGCGCTCCCCCCCCCCTCCCCCCGTCACCCCTCCAATATCAGGTCCACCATCAGTCACCACACTCAGCAGCTCACCTCTGTGTCTGACATGAACCACATGCGCGTATCCACTGCCGCCCCCCCCCCCCCACACACACAGGTCCGCCGTCACCCCAGGTGCCACAGGTCAGCAGCTCCACCTCTGTGTCGTCAAACGTAACCTTGTACATTTCCCCCTGCCCCCCCCCTCTCACACGTGCCTTCAGGTCCCGCATCACCCCAGGACCCAAAGTCAACAGCTCCACCTCTTGTCTGACAAAAATAACCATGTGTCATCTCACCCCTGCCCTCTCCCCCCTCCCCCACACCCACCCACCCACCCACCCACATACCCACAGGCCCCTCATCACCCCAGGGCCCGCAGGTCAGCGGCTCCACCTCTGTGTCGGACTTCCGCAAGTACGGCTACGAGGGGTCACAGGATGGGACCTCCATGGACGAGTCAGAGGCAGAGGCCGTCTCAGGGACGAGCAGGCAGAGTCTGATACCAAGGATGCCTGGGAGAAGTATGACCAGGTTGGTACCAGCCATGGTGGTGCACAGCTGGTGACTGACAAGACCACGACCATGGCAAGCATTGCATGCACAGCACCACTACATGTATGCAGGTTCTTTGGCACTGCTACAGCGCTGTGGGCAGCAGTTGATATGTAGCAGCCTATGCCATGTGTTTGATCAGCTGCCCAAGCGTTGGGCTGCAGCATGCTGCTTCTACTGCTGCCCCATCACTGCCCCCACTCCACCAGTGATTCTGCACCGCCTTGCTTGCTGATTGTTGCATGCATATGCTGCTGCGGATGCACATTTCTGTGCCTGCAGTTGTGTGCTGAGGAGGAGGAGTATGACAGGGAGGCAGCCCCCATCCTGGCAGAGATTGCCGCAGCAGCAGCAAAGGCAGCAGCAGCAGGGCAGGAGCAGCCGGGCTGTGACACGCAGCACGCAAGTGACCAGGCACGTGGTGGTCAGGGACAGCCAGGCACCTCTTTGGGTGCTGCAGCATCTGGTGCTGGGGCTGAAGGAGGCAAGCCACCAGCAGCAGCAGCAGCAGCAGCAGCAGCCGGTGGCGATGCTGCTGGTGACGATGATGTAGATATGGTGGACTCAGAGCTGCTCAGCGACCTGGACACAGAGGACGGGACAGCAGAGGAGGTGGAGGCAGCAGATGAAGCAGCTCTGAAGGAGATCCGCCACTTCCAGCGGGAGGACCACATGCTTGTGTCCAGGGCCGCATTCACGTGTGTTGCAGAGGAGGTGCTGCAGCAGCAGGGGGGTGCAGAGTACAGCTTTGACAGCGGGGCAGTGGACGCGCTGCAGCGTGCCTGTGAGAGCTACCTAGTGGAGGCATTTGAGACAGCCAACACGTGCACTGTCCACGCTGAGCGCCAGAAGGTCCAAGTGAAGGACATGCAGCTGGCTGCTTACCTGACTGACAACTGGCGTGCCAGGTCAGGCCAGGCCAGCCAGGCCAGGCAGGCCCTCCGGGAGGCTGAGCCTTGGTTTAGTTGCACTTTGGCTGCTGGCCGTTAGCTGGTTGTAGTTGCAGCTATGTTTGATACGCCTTGGCTGATGAGTCACGGTGTGCATGTGTTTTCCGTGAAGTGCGACATGCTATGCTTGGACCCGCATGTGGGTGCTTGTGGCAGTGGGTGTGATGAGTTGTAACAGCACAGCAGGCATCCGCCCTGCGGATGTCGATTTTTTGTTTGCAGACTCACTGGTGGGGGGGGGGGGGGGTTGTTTGACTGCTCGAACCATGGCAGGGGCACCTTGTGTGAAATTTTGCTGCTTCAGCACAGATTGTGATCCAAGTATGTGCTGAATGTTGAGAGTGATTGGCAAGCTGACGCTGCATGGCTCAGGCGCAGGACCTGCTTCTCTGAGATTTCCTGCTGCTGTCTTTGCACTGATAATGGTGTGAGCTTGCTTGACAGTGTTCATGTGCTACTAAACAAGTGACGTGCGGCCAAGGCCGTGCGCAGCTGGTCTCCGTAGTACTGACGTATATGCAGTCACTGCTGGTACAACAACTGATCGCAACCGTCATATGGCGGGAATTTCAAACCGCAAACAAACGTTCGGGGAGCTGTAAAGCTGCTTGATCCTTGTAATCAGCAGCTTTCGAACCTTTTTGGGTAGTCAAAAAAGCCCGCTGCCCTGCGTAGCAGCACAACAAACTGGACAGCAACAGTTCCATGTTGCAGCAGACCATTGACGCGCTGGCCGAGGGCCATGCTATGCTTCAGAACGGCTTGTTGCCCAAAGAAGTGTTTGATGAATCATGCAGACAGCTGCTTGGTCGTCTGGTGAACAGCAAGTCTGTCAGCTTGGCAGACAGGCAGCAGGCCTTGATTTCTGGAAAGCAGCACAGTGTCTGTCAGCAGGTGCTGTTGGAAGCTGGACAGCAGCTGTGGCAGCTGAAGATGGAGAGCTGGAAGCTGGCCACTGGCAGCGCTGAAGCAGGTGGGTGTAAAGGTGTGATGATTTGAATCAAGCAGCTGTCAACAGCAGCAGCACCCCAGGTTTGCTGCCAGGGCTCAGCCGGCGAGTGTGTGTTCATGTTGTTGATGCTGTCTGTTGTTTTGTCTTCTGCTGTTACCTGGCAGGCCCTTCAGAGTCCAAAGGCCAGACAAGTCCCTCACGCACCAGCCAGCAGCAGCAGGACACCCCTGCAGAGGGTGCGCAGGAAGACAGCGGTGACTCACGCCCTGTGTCCGGCTTTGGGGACTATGGCTGCGACTCAGGTACTGCAACCTCACACTCCAGCATGGACACAGACCCCGACAACATCACAGAGGACTGCTGTGAGGTGAGGCAACTACATGATAGTTGCTGCCTGCCTCCTGAATCAGCCAAACATGGCTGATCGCCGGACAGGTTAAGCAGGGGATTCTGCATGTAGCACATCCTGCAGCAGAGGGCCAGCGCGCAATCAAACAGCACCCAGGGGCTGGTAAACATGGCAGCAGCACAGGCCTCTGTCAGGGATTGCCTTGTGCCACATATGTGCCTATGTGCAAAATCAACATGGCCGATCATCACATGATGTTGCATGACACGGCACGCGCTGTCAGCGCACCCGCGTGCAGTGCATGTTTGGGCACCTCAGCTGCTTGACTCTAGTAGCAGTGGGGCACAGCAGGTTACAGAAGGCACATTTCCTGCATGCTGGTGGCTGGCTGGAAAGTGCTGTGCACTTGCGTGCTGAGCCAGCCTCACATGCAGCTGCAAATATCAAATATGCGCTGACACTGCACACTACCCTGCCTAGGTGCTGTTGACAAAGAGGAGCGCAGTTGGCATGCCTGGTTGCTAGGTATGAATTTTCGTGTGTGTGGGTGTGCGTGCCTGCAGGCCTGCCGGCACCGTGCTGACTGTGCAGACCCAGAGGATCTCACAGAATCCTGCGAGTATGACGATGAGGCAGAGCAGGCCATAGAGGAGGCACACATGGAGGCAGATGAAATCAGTGACCTGTCAGCCATGTCAGACGCAGCAGGCGGCCATGACCAGAACAGCAGCGGCTCCACAGAAGCCACCTCCAGCATGAGCCTAGGGCACGATGCAGACAGCGACAGCGATCTAGACACAGACGACGCTGAGGATGAGGACGCTGTCAGGGCAGCAGACAAGCAGGCGCTCAAGGAGATCGAGCACTACCAGCGGACAAACCACCTCCTAATGTGCAAGTCTGCCTTTGAGGCTGTTGCAGAGGATGTGATGAAGGAGCAGTTCGGCACACAGTTCAGCTTTGACAGCGAAGTCATGGAGGTGCTGCAGCGTGCCTCTGAGAGCTACCTGGAGGATGCGTTTGATGCTAGCGCGGTGTTTGCTGCTCATGCTGGGCGCCAGAAGGTCACGGTTGAGGACATGCGGCTGGCTGACCGCATGTCCGGGGGCTGGCACAACATGCAGCTGCAGCGTCATTTTTGGGCTTGAGTGTTGGCCCTGATTGGCCTGTGGTTAGTGCCCTCATGTGGCAGGTTGCGTAGGACTGCTTGTGCATTGCAAGCCGCTCAAAGCGCATCTAGCGCATCATCATGGTCCCACAAGGTTTGTGCTGGCTGCTAACTTTTTCAGAACCACACCTCAACGCCAACGGGTGGCTTGCTTTCTGATGTTAAACGTTAATGATTCACTCTGAATACCAACTCGTTCCCCTTGGTGGATCGTGGCCCTCTTGCAAGCAGCTGGTGTCACCAGCAGGACATGTTCCTCTGTACTGTGGAGTACACACCCATGTGCGGTGGTCATATGGTGCTGGGCTGTGGTCTGTCCTGCCCTGCAGCTCAACTACAGCTGTGCTGCAGCTGCTGGCTAGAGCGGTTGCTGATTTGTTGATAGTGAGTTGAATGTTGGCAGCTGCCTGGTGCTGGTGCTAGGACGGCTTGAAGAACCTGTCACAGTGTGGGCTGGCTGACACTCAAATATTGCACCCCTCGCAGCTTACTGAGGCCTGCATACTTGCACACCCACAACAGACCATGTGGCTGGGACCCAGCCCTTTTCACTCTCACTTGAGTCACCTTGAGCTCGCTGTGCCCAGCCCTGCCACTCCCCCATCATTCATTAATCCAGCACCCACCGGCACAATGACACCCTGCCAATACTTGTTCACTGCTAATGCTACGGATTGGTGGCAGATCACCCACAAGCGGCTTCTTGTCACTTGCACCACTTCACTGATCTGACAGGCAGGTCTTAGGGGAGGACACCGTTGCAAGATTGCATCCCAAGCTCGCTAGCAGACGTTTCTGCTTTGCAAACACACAACCAAGTACGACACCTGCGCCAAACTACGCGAGCTGAACAGCGCTGCATTCCCAACCCGTCACTCTTGGTCAGAGCAACTAGCTGCTCCTTGCGCGGCCTCATAACCTCGATCGGTGGATCTGTAGCTCATCGGTGGTCTTGATCTGCATCCGCAGCAGGACGTGGCGGCAATGGGTCATCAAGATCGTCCAGCTGTCTGGGAGGGTGTGCAGCAAGGTCTGACAGTGTTCAGCAACAACGTAGCCAGCAATCTGCAGCAAGTAGCGCAACATGTCGAACAGCAGGTGCAGCCATGGCAACGCAACGTGGGCAGCTTGCTGCAGGGCATGCAGCAGCAGCTGCTGGGCCAACAGCAGCAGCAAGTGCAGCAGCAGCGCCACCAGTGGCAACAGCAGCAGCAGCGGCACCCTTTCGCGCCATTAGCGGTGAGTGGAGTTTTTGTTGTTGCTGTAGTCTCCTGTGCCTGCAGCACTGCTGAGCATTCGTGCAACATCTGATCACTCTTGTCTCTGTGTTGATGCAGTCGCTCACGCTTGGGCACAGCAGCAGCGGCAGTGGCAGCAGCACAAGCACTGCTCTAGTGCTGGGCAGCAATAGCAGCAGCAGCAGCAGCAGCTCGGAGCGCAGCCTGGGGCCGCAGCCGCTGTTTGAGCTAGGCATGGCTAAGGAGGATGTGAAAGCACGCTTGGCCCCCATACCAGTGTACACAGTGGCAAACCCCAAGAACGAGTTTGTGCTGGTAGCTGGGGAGGTGAGCAGCAGTGACGGACCTTTCTGCACAGGTAGACGCTTGTGATGGACAGCACCAGTCATACATGCAGTGCTGTGAGTAGGGTGTCTTTGATATGGAGAGGTAGCGTCTTAGTCACACACACGTCCGAAGATGCCCACACAGGGCCAGCAGCTGATGGTTGCCCTTCAATGCAGTGTACTACAGTAGCAGACCGGTGCTCGCGAGTGCAGCTGTTTGACTGCCACCCCGCAGATAAGACATCTGCCACCTCGGGCTATGCCCCTAAGTGGTCTGAGGCGGGCTCCTGAAGTGCCGTGTCTTCCGTGGCATACAGCCTTGAACTTGCCAGTCCACATGAGCATGATGATCTGCACTGCCACATGTGGCGGCGTCAAGAACGGGTTCACTCAGCAGCAGCCATGGCGTTTACATGGTGAACAAGCCTCCCGTGGTGTCACCATTGCTGTATGATGGCTGTTGGCAGCAGGCTGATACGGCACAGCCAGTACTGGACGGTTTTGCATGTTCCCTGCTGCCTGCTGCAGAACAACACCCAGCTAGGTTTCTTCTTCTTCAAGAAGGAAGATGCAGAGGCCATCATTGCCAAGGTAGGTGCAGGACATGTTCGAGTGAAGACTGGATGCAGCACGCCCTCTGCAGTTAAGCAGTATGGCCAGCCAGTTCAGCTCATACCAAGTCCAGTCAGTCACCTAATGAAGTTGGCCAGGCAGTAAGTTGGCAGCAGTGTTGGCAGACCAGGCAAATGGCGGAAGGCAGCTGCTGAAGCTTTCGGGGCAAGGGCACACCGGTGCCGAGTTCACTCTACCATGTGGCTGTCCAGGCAACACGTGCAGATCATTGTATGACAGCATGAGGCACGCCCTCAGCACACCCACCACTACTGCCTCACTGCCTACCGGTTTGCTTGCTGCTGTGTTGTTGTTGTGCCATGCTGTGCTGTGCTGTGCTGTGCTGTGCTGTGCTGTGCTGTGCTGTGCTGTGCTGTGCTGTGTCTGTAGATCAAGGAGGAGAACCCCCGCCTTGCTCGTGACAGCAAGGTGCTGCGTGTGACTATGGACAACGTGTATGAGGTGTTCACCACCCCGCGTGAGACCACGGGGCTGCAGGGCATTCACTTCAGGTTCATGCCGGACATGCAGCAAGTCAAGCACGCGCTGCAGGTGGGCGGGCAGGTCTGCAGGTGTGGGGGGGGGGTAGGGAGTGTGCAGGCAGGTAGCCATAGTGCGTGTCAGGTGGGCCGGCGTGCCTTCAGCGCAGTCAGCCCATCAGGTATGACATGCAGCAGGTCAAGGACGCTCTGCAGGTGGGCGGGTAGGTCGGCAGCCAGGCAGATGTAGGTGCAGGGTGGGTCAGCAGGCGGGTGGATGGTGCATGGGCTGGTGGGTAGGCGTGGAGGTAGCCAGCCATTATTGATTCGGGCCGGCATGCAGCAGGGCAACATGTATGACATGCAGCAGCTCGAGCACGTCTGTAGTCGTGTGGCTGGGTAGGCAGGTGTGGGTGGGCTGATGGGCCGGTGCAGAGGCAGGCAGCCATAGTGCATGTCAGTTGGCTGGCATACGCTTCCTGCACAATCTGCATGGTCCAGCACGCATTTGGACAGTCGTCAACAGCGGTCAAGGCATCCACTGCCTATATCAGTTGTCATGGGCGCAAAAAGTGCATGGGAGGACAGAGCGTTTCCCAATGTGTGACATCATGGTCTGTGCCTGTGACACCTGCCTTGTGTTTGTGTGACCTGTGCAGCTGTACAAGGACGCTGGTGTGCCCACCAAGAACTTTGTGGGTGTGCCGGTCTTCCAGGCAGAGGGGCTCACGGTCACAACACAGGACATGGTGAGGGCAGAGAGCAGTAGCAATCATAGTTGCTCGTGTGACACCGCAGCTTGAACAGTAACAGATGTGAAGTAGTGCAGCACGTGTGCTTGAGCAAACTGGAGTGTTCTGGCTTTCAAAATGGTGCACATCGTGTGCAACAGTGGGAGCTTTTATGGCCACAAAGGTAATATTTTGAACGGCACATGCTGTACAGCAGGCAGCATAAGCTGGGCTGCACTCTTCAAGGCCTGTGGCCCGATGTGCATCCTTGCAACATGAGCTGTATGCCTCTATGGTGTGTTAGGATGTTATCGTCACTGTTGTGTGGGGTGCAGTGTTTTGTGTTGTGGGTGTTTCTTATGTTGTTGCTGCGCCTGATGATACTATGTATCCTTATACGTCAAGCTCAACAGTCTGACTGCGTGAGCAGCTTGAGGAGACACTAGGGTCTGATGCAGCAACATAGCCATCTTGCTTTCCCTGCCTAGCCTGCATACAAAGGCGTGCTGTATGTGGCACATAGCCTGCAGGGTGCGGTGCAGAAGGCACCCCTGAGTGAATGTGGCTGTGTCAGTTGCCTGGAACATTCTTCTTGGGCACCTCCACTGCTGCTTCCCACAGGGGATGCCTTCTCCTCATAATAGGGCATGATTATTTCTGAGAGACTGGTGATCCAGCATCGCTTGTTTGTCGCTGCTTACTTGTCGGGCGTGTTGGTGATATTGTTTGTGGTTCCTTCTTTCTGGTGTGTGTTTGGGCTGTTGTGGGCGCCTTGTGGCTGTTTCCTGTCACTACCTGCTGCTGGTCTGACATCCTCTGCCCTGCCCTGCTTGCCTGCCTGTCCTGCAGCAATATGTGCCCCTGTTTCTGACCAAGGAGGATCTGGATGTTGCAGTCAGCGGCGCATACAGGCAGCGCAACGCAGTACAGATATCAGCAGTCAAGGACAAGGTGCGGCAGCTGTGCATGGCCTGGCGTCCCTGCTGCTCGGCGTGCAGGGCTCTGGTACCGCACTGTACTTTGCTGTACTCTGTCACTGCATCAGGCTGTTTGTTCACTGATGTACTGCCCTGTATTGGTGTGCATCAGTACTGCAATGCACTGGTCCGCACTACGCTGCAGTGCACTGCCCGTGCACTGCACAGCCCTGCCCCTACACCGCAATACGAGCGTGTGTCTGCTTCCTGCAGGCGGCCCAGTTTGAGGCTGAGTACCAGACAGTGATGCGGGAGGCTGATGAGGCCAAAGGGCGCGACAAGAGTTCGCTGGAGGCCAAGGCGGGGAAGGTCAGTGTACATACAGCACAGCACAGTGCAGTACAGGCACATGTTACACTTGTCAGTATACAAGGGAGCGTGGATCAGGTTGTGACAGACATCAAATGATTGGTATGAGTTCTGTGGGCTTTGTATAGATAGCTACAGCTGGACCATGCATGTGTGTTGACAGATGGCAGAAACGCGTCACAGTCAATGGGGCACACTAGGTTCTAATTCACAAGGGGGGTCCTAACTAGATAGCCGACAAGGATAGTGGTGCAAGGACAGTGTGTTGTGTGTTTGCAGGTTAAGGCCAAGCTGGACGATGCGCTCACCAAGGTCTCGGCAATCGAGGTGGCTCCCCTGCCAAAGGTGGAGGTGAGCCGGGGGGTCAGCTTGACATTCACAACGGTCAGTGTTGTGGGTTGCTGTTGCATCGTGGGTGAGAGTGATGCCAGGTAGACTGGCGTTGCAGGTATGCATGCAGGCAGTCGCGTGCGGTGGCACGACATGGGTGGCTTGCCTCCCAGATCTGTCATGACACCTGTTTTGCGATGCTGCGTGTGTTATGTTGCGCAGCACACTCCTCTGTCATTTCATACAGGGTGTGTTGACTGATGCAGTTCTGTGTTGTGTGCTGCTGCAGGTTGGTTCCTTTGAGGAGGTGCTGATGCGCATGACCGCCTCAGAGGGTAGCGAGCTGGCTGCATGGAGCCAGGTCATGTTCGTGGCGCCAGGGCTGCTGCAGCAGGCCAACCAGGCACCAGGGGGCAGGCTGCTGGAGCCGTCCGCGGCAACAGCGCCAGCGGGAGCAGCATCCGTGAAGAAGCGGTGATGGGCTGATGGTGTGTGCGGGAGTTGTGTGCTGTGGTTGCGGGCATGTAGGGCATGGTTGCTGCTCTGTGTCAATACAGCACAGGAGCAATGCTTGCGCTACAGTCATGCGTCAGTGAAGTTGCTGTCATGCCTTTGCAAAGTGGTCGCTTCGGAGATGACAGGGCTACTGTGTTTTGAAGTGGCACACACCGTTTTGTCGGTTTCTTTTGGAAGGGGCTGCTTAGTCATCACTCACTGGCAGTAGCGGTGCAGGTAATTGGGCAGTGCAACCCTTGCAGCAGTAAATGTGCTGGGTCGTGGTTGCTATGGTTGAAGTATCTAAAGCTTGTTGTCGCTTGTGCAAGCAGCAGTAGGTTGTGGTTGCCGTGGTTGAAGTGCAGAAAGCCTGTTGTGGCTCCAAGTCGGCAGCAGTTGTTGTGCTGGTTGTGGTTGACGTACAGCAAGCCTGCTATCGCTCCTGCAGGCCTGGACTGACAAGCAATACTGGTTGAAGAGTAGGCAGTGTGGCTGGTGGAGGTGAAGTGCCTTTCTACTTCATTCCCTGCACCAAGGCTTCCGTGTGCTGCACTGGGGTGCAGGAAGGCTCTGTTCTCATGTACCGTGCAGGCCGACTCGCTTGGTCCAGATTGCTGTGCGTTGCCTGATTTTGATGTGTTGTGCATGCTGGGTCCCCTGGTCTACATGGAGGTTGCTGCTGGGGCTCCCTTGCTAATGCAGGATGCATGGTGTGAGGGTCAACAGGCAGGTGCTGTGGGCTGTCGCAGCACACTCATCTACCATGGTGCTGTGGTTGTGCATGTGCTAGGCATATCAGGCGTGGTTGTTGTTTAGCAGCTGGTTGTCGTTGCATCATTGGAGCATTTGGGTATCACGTTTTGTTGTTTGTGAGGTCCCCTTTTCTACTGGTTTGGCAACCCTGCTTGTGTTGGCGCCAATGCGGCAACTCAGTAGCGGTTGTGAGTGCCTAGCTTGCAGCTGTCCCATGTCGGAGCTGGCTTGTATGTGTCACAGGCCAACAGTATGACAATGCAACTCTTGGGTAACAGTTTCAGGTTTGGCTTGAATGTTGTCCCAGTCAGTCTGCTGCTTTTTCATTTGAGCAGAAGCATGCAGTGCACTCGGCCTGGCACTCAGGCGCCGACATAGTTTTAGCCAGGTGTTATGCCTTCAGGTTCACAAACTCTTGTGTTAAAGCAGCAACTGCGCCTTCACCCAACAGGCAATCAGCACATGTAAGCCAAGTCAAATCTCACTCTGAAGGTACGTCTGACTCGCCAACATGTGCATGCCTGCTTGTTCACTACAAAAGAAGGCGCTCTATCAAGCAAGATAAAGATGACTGTACTGCAGCAATGTACTGCAGCAATGCTGCGCCTAACGTGACATGCACAAAGGCGTTGTACAAACAAGTGCAACTGAGCAGAATAACGCCCCAAGCGCGCAGCCACCACCCACAGAGGCATGAAGCAGGCACTGGGCCACACATAGGCATTGCGCTTGTGCCATGCGGCACAGGTGCCCTCAATCTTCATCCCCACAGTTTGTCAAACATGCAGCGTCGACCTGCAACGAGGTCGCTTGTCCGACAATATTGATGCCACGCTCCCTACTGGAGCGTCTCAATGCAAGAGTGCTGTTGCGCGTCTGAGCAACCCTGCCCAGCCTGCATGGAAATGTTGGGTTTGGCAACTCAACGAACTGGGTTTGTACAATGCAGGGGCACCAACAACTATGCTGGCAGCCTTGCAAGCCTTGTAAGCCTAGGCTGTTGTAAGAAGCACCACGACAATCTGACATACGCCACACCATGCGGCGATGCATTGCCGGGCAGCAATGCACTGCCTGCAGCAATGTACCAGGGTGCAGCAATGCACTGCCTGCACCATTGCCGCATTGCCTGCAGCATTGCCCTGCCCTGCAGCAATCTACCGCCAGTATTGCCCTGCCCTGCAGCAATGTACCACCATGAAGCAAAGGGCTCTGCCCTGCAGTCACTCTACTGCATAGGCGGCACCTGTGGCTTGCTGCTCTCCTCATCTATGATCCGGCCCCTCTGCCTCAAAAAGCCCTGGACTGCGCGCTGCACAGCATCCCTGCCTGTCACTATCATGCGGTTGACAAGCTCTGGGTCGGGTTCATGCCTGGCCACCTCAAACTCCTGCCTAGCGCTGGCACGTATGACGTCCTTCCAGATCCTGCCGTGCTCGTCCTTCCATACAAACAGGTTTGAGTAGCGCAGGACCTCTCTGTAGAGGGAGAGTGCCTCACGCCGGGTGGTGAGCAGCCTGAACCGAGACTGCTGGCGCAGCTGCTCCCGTTCTGCCTTGGTGGGGTGGTAGATGTTGGCTTCTAGAAGGTCCGCAACCTGTTCAGGATCTGCCCCGATGCGTCCATCGATGTTGTCATCAGAGCTGTAAGCCCTGTGCTGCTGCATGTGGTGCTGCTTGTGGTGCTGATGCCGCTGGCAGTGGTGGGTC
The DNA here is from genome assembly GCA_007449985.2 of Desmodesmus armatus. NCBI lineage: Eukaryota > Viridiplantae > Chlorophyta > Chlorophyceae > Sphaeropleales > Scenedesmaceae > Desmodesmus > Desmodesmus armatus. The sequence goes on from VIIQ02000087.1 coordinate 13,020, forward strand.
CAGAGTGCTGGACTGCATGCTGCCCGTAGAACTTCCTGAGCTGCTAGCTGGACTGCATGGCACTGGGGATAGCAGGCCTCAAGCAGTGACTGCAGTAGCACCGGGTGCGGGAGCAGCATGTGTGTTGCTGGTGAGTGGGTGGGACAACGTGCGGTCAACAGGGTGCGTAGTGCTGGAACGAAATTGAATAGCTGAGCCTATTGCACCTTTTGCAGATACTTGTGCAACCGGTTGCATGACATAAACCTCAACTTGATCCACAGATCTATCTGGAATGCCAGGAACGTAAGCAGGTGGCCGTGGGAGTCGCATAATGCATGCATTCAGTTCGTATTCAACTGAAACCCGTCCTGCGTCGCTACGACACTTGCGGACAGTTTTGCCTTGTCAGCAGCAGCTGCAGCAGTAACTCTAGAATGTTGGCCGCTCGAGCTCTCGGCCCATGCAGCAGGCTGAGCCGCCTGCAAACTCCATCTTGCGTGCATCTGGCTCCTACACGCCTGTTAGTGACCACCCGAGCAACCCATGACAAGGACAGCAAGTCATGGGGAGAAATTCTCGCAGAGGCTGGAGGGGTGGTCAAGTGAGTGTGAGTGCGCGCGTTTGAGCAACAGTCGTGTCGTACTCAACCACAAATGATTAATGACGGCAAGGATGACTGTAATTGCAGAGATGTAGCCTCCAAAATCAAGGACACAGCCACCACAGCCATTGAGAGCCTCACCACATCCAAGCAGCAGACACCTGTCCGGAGGCAAGACCAGCGAGCTGCACCGTTGTACAAGCCTGAAGGTAGGAGGCAGTATCATCCTGACACCCTCCCATACAAGTGCAGCTGGTGGGCTACGCATGGCTCGCATCGACATGCCCGATACAGCCTCGACACACACTGTACAAGACAGCACCCCAAAGCTGACTGTTGATCCCCAAGTGCCTGCAGACGGTCACTTACACTGCGTCACATCCAAGTGCCTCGCTGCTGCTTGGATTTGCAGAATAATGTTCTCTATGCCCTCTGTTTTGCAAATGCAGAAGATGACCGACAGCTCCCACAGTTCCCCACACCTGGGGGCCTCTTCGGTGGACTCATGGGCGGCTTAGTCAACCAGGCAGTCAAAGGCCTGGCCAAGGAGATGCAGAAAACAGCAGCACAGACCCGCAGCGTATCAGAAACAGCAGCCCTGCGGATTCAGCAAAGCCAGCGCATACAGCAGCGGTTGGGCCGTGTAACTGTCGGCCCTGCGATGAGTCAATCAATGTCATCGTCCAGCATCAATGGCAGGGTCAGTAAGACCATTAGCCTGGTGATGCCAGTGTATGGTGCGGGGGGTATGCCTGTTGCACAGGCGCAGGTGACGCAGGTGGAGGGCGCTGGGCAGGTGGACAGCTGCCGGATAGCGGTGAGTACAGATATGGTGTCAGGACAGGGTTTCTTTGGCGGGATGGGAGGTTGTTACAAGTGGATGCTTTGCTGGCCAGTGGATAGTAGGGTGCTAGCATCAAAGTTTGAACTAGAGGTTTGGTGAGCGATGTGGGTCCTAGGCCTGAGTATATAGCATATATGCGCACCAGATTTGCACATGGGCGTGATTTGCCAGGGGGGGGGGGGGCTGCAGCAGGACGATGACGTAGCTGTTGTCGGTTGTGCAACACAGCACACATGCTGCAGACGCTGCTGTCACTCTGCCAGTCATCACATGTTCAGCAGTGCTGCAGCTTGCAGCGTGCACTGTGTCACGACTGCATGAGTGCTTACTCCGCTTGGGGCAGAAAATGCTGGGCAGGACCAGCCACGCCTCTTTGCCTCTGTGCCGTGGTGTCTGGTTGCAACTTGCTGCCAAACTGTGGCATTGCTGCTGCTGCTGCTGCTGCGCTGCTGCTCCTGCTCCTGCTCCTGCTGCTGCTGCTGCTGCTGCTGCTGCTCTGCTTGTGGTGTTGCAGGTGCGCATGCCTGAGGGTGACACACTTGTCCTTGATGACAGTGAGCCACTAAGCAGTGACAAATCTGGAGGGCAGCAGTACGGCGAGGTGGTTGATGCAGAGTTCAGGGACCTCAAGTGATATGTACTGCAGTGGCCATTTTTGTACTTGTACTGTGTGAGTGTCATTTCTGTTGTATTGTGGTGAGTTTCGACATCTGTGCATATGTGGCACAATATTGATTATGCAGGGGGGTTGTTGTAGGAGAGTTTGTGAGTTTTCCCATGCTCAAAGCGTGCCAGTTGCCTGCTGGTGAAAGTAACCTTGTGGGTTTGGGTGTTTGCGCTCTGGGAAGTGAAACTGCAGCTGGGGACCTGCTATGGCGTGCTGCGTGGCTCGGAGTTGCAGTGTGGACCAGGTTTTTACCAAGCCCTGTGTTGCAAATTTCAGCCTCCGCAGCAGCATCCTCAGCAGTGCAGGATGGTGTGCCTTGACTATTTCTGGACCAGAGAGTTGTCAGGGGCTTAGTCTGTTGTCTGCTCCCAAGGGAACTTAGGGAACTTTGCCTGCGTGTTCCCAGCGCGTAACTGGGCCTGGGCAAAGCACGGAGCTAAGGTTGCACCCCAACAAGAAGCAGTGAACAAGAGTTGCACACAGCTTGCTTGGCTTGACATAGCCCAACCCCTCCGGCACATTGCTTGAGCTTGCTTGTACACACTGCTTGAGAGCTCAGATGCCAGAGTTGGCTCATGCTCCATTGCATGATACCTTGTAGGTTGCTGCCTTGTCAATTGCTGTGGCTTTGCACGTGATGGGTGCTCATAGTGTTTTCTGGGGTTCTTGCAATGTAGCATGGTGGTGTCACATCAATTGCACGCAGCAAAACGAAGCTGCGGAGGCCGCTCACTCATTGAAGAAGCAGGTGTACGGTGCGAGCGTTTCGCTCGAGGGCTGTGCTTCTGACAGGCTGGCGCTCCCAAGCACAAGCAGAAGCACAAGCAGCACAGGCAGGCTGGCACTCTGCTGCCTCATCGTTTCCTGTTCACGAAGCAAGTCAACGGCACCCACACTGGCGCCAGGAGGGATTCAGGAGGGCTGCTGTCAGCAGTGACACCACCTGGCCCAGGCCAGCTGAAAGTTGTAAGTGAGCGTTCCGATCACCGTTGGCTGGCCAAAGGAGCGTTAAGTAGGCATGTTCAACTCACTCTCGGCTTGACCAGGCTTGATGGCCCTGTTTCTGGCTAAATGGCACAAACCCACAAAATGAAGTGCGACGAGGAGACGCATACAGCCTCTGAAAACTTTTTAAATGTGTGAAACTCAAGTTTACGGGGCGTTTGGGCTCTAATGTGTGTTCGTTCTTCCCTCACTTTTCCTGCACCTGCCAGGCTGGGTTGACCGGCGCCCTCACGAAATGCAGCCATCGCACGTCCACACAGGTGCATTGCAACAGTAAAAGACAACCATCAGGAACCGAAGAAGTGCCGTCTGGCGTGGTCTGTTGTCCTAGGAAGACAACGAGGAGGTTGGTGTCATCTGCTGTGCGTGTAGCTGGGCTGTATATCTGATCACGTTATGTGCGAGCCAGCTTATGTGTGGAGCATGTGCCTGATCGCGGTGCACGAGCAGCAGCCCGGGGTGGGGCAGAACAGCAACAAGGTCACTGCAGGAAGGCGGGAGCTCCGGTGTGGGCCCACAGCTCAGCCCAGGTTTCTTCATCACCCTTGTGTATGCGTCATTTGTAGTCATTTGCGATATGTAGGTTGTTATGAGAGCAGCAGGAGTTGTGAGCTGGGCACCTCTCGTGCTGGTGCTGCTGCTGGCCACGGTGTCAACCCTGGCCAGCCAGGTGACGGCACAACAGCAGTCCCAAAGCAGCAGCAGCAGCAGCAGCAGCAGCAGCAGCAGCAGCAGCAGCAGCAGCAACAGCATCCGCACTCCCTTCTCGTGCTTCTACAACGAGTGCCCAGCAGCGTCCAGCACACTCGCCGGCAAGGCGCAGCTTGAGTCGTGCTTGAAAGCAGGTACGCACAAAGCGTCTCCATGCAGCTCACTGCTTACCCCTCTGTTGAAGCCTGCGCACGCTGTTGGGAGCCCTTGCCGCCTGCACTGCCACACATGACATCAGTTCGACTGCGCTGCATGTCTGCCTGTCTAGTGTGCTGGCTTCCGGCTGTGTCCTGACCCCGCCAACTTGCTGGCTTGCTTGTGTGCAGCTTTCCCAAGTGATGCCGCCACCAAGGTCATACTGCCCAGATCCCCTCACTACAAGCAGGCGTCCATGTGGGTCCAACGCGCGGCCAGCAAGCAGCGGACAGCTGCTAGTAGGGGGTTACATTTGCGTGCCTTGTTCAGGCAAGAAAAGGGCAGTGAGCAGCAGCAGGCAGCAGTGTGATTGATTGCCTGCCTGCCTGCCTGTCTGTCTGTCTGCAGAATGGTGGCCCCCAACTTCCCGCGCACCCCGGCTGCTGTGGTGTACGCCCACAGCACCCCTGATGTGGCGGCAGCAGTCAAGTGCGCGTACAGCAACGGCGTGCGGGTGAGTGAGTGAGTGAGTGAGTGAGTGAGTGAGTGAGTGTTGCAGGCAACTTGCAGTGCAGCGAAGCTGGCCTGGCTTGCCGAAATGGCAGCAACAAACCTGAGTCATTCTGCCTCATTTGATATGTCAAACGGCTCCCCTCCTACTGTACAGATCAGCGCTGCTGGTGGTCGCCACAGCTATGGCGGCTGGAGTGTTGTCGACAACTACCTTGTGGTCGACATGAGCAACATGACAGAGGTGCGCGGCAAGCAGCAGCACCCTGCGCACAGCACACAGCACAGCACGCAGCACAGCACACACAGCACAGCACACGGTCCAAATTATTCTGAATGAGTGACCTGCTGCCTGCGGCCTATCCCAGCAGCCCCGACGTTTGGAGAGCGACACAGCAGCCTGACGGTGGTCGCAAAACGGATGACATCAGAGCGCCAAGCCTGCAGCTCTCAGCCACGTCAGGGCTAGCCAGCAAGCCTGGCAGGAAGGTGTGGGGTGTGGCCTTCCAACACTAGAGCCCAAACCTATCGTCTTACCACTTGGCTACACCCCAACGGCTTCTCTGGCACTGGCGTAGCCAGACTGGGCTATGGGCAAGTGCAATTGCCCAAGCCTGCAGGTCAGCCTGCAGTCTGCTGACCCTTGTTGGTGTGGCTGTGTTTCTGTGCCTGCCAGGCCCGTGTGACTGGCCGCCAGGGGGATGTGCTGACTGTACATGTCGGTCCTGGCAACACCAACTCGCTGCTCATTTCACAGCTGCACAAGGCCGGGTATCCGACAGCAGGCACAATCATTGGACAGTGCCCGTCAGTTGGCGTGTCAGGTGAGGGGCGCACGCCGCAACCCTACACCCAGCTTCGGAATTTCACATCCTTGGATGGTTGATGCCTTGGCTGGATGCCCTCCCTGTGTCTCCACACCTGCTGAAGGGTATGTGCTCACTGCTGATCGAGGTATGCACCCCCGTGACAATGCACTGCTGCTGCCTGCAGGGTACATCTTGGGTGGTGGTCAGGGTGACCTGTCACGCATGTTTGGACTGGCCTGTGACCAACTGGTGAGGCCTGGCTAGGCCAGTTGCCTCCATCATGTCTCATCTGGCTGTCTTCAAGAAGGTTTCACCACTCTACAGCCGCTGTCAGGCTCGAGTGTCAGGCTAGCAGGCAGCGTCAAAGCCACCAGGCCACAGCATAACACCATCGCTGCTGCTGCCACTGCTGCAGGTTGGTCTGGAGATGGTTGACTACAAGGGCAATGTTGTGGCCGCCAACTCCACACACAACAGCGACCTGCTGTGGGCGTCCTGTGGTGGTGGGGGCGGCCTGGGTGTGGTCACACGCTGGACGGTCAAAGCTCATGCCCTGGGCACAGAACCATTTTCACGCATTACAGTGAGTGGACTGGCACTTGCAGCCAGCAGGCAGGCGCAGCACGGTGCACCTGTGCCGCACAGCTCATGCATGTTTGTAAGGCTGCGTCGGTCCACTGCACATGGCCAGCAGTCTGAGGCCTGCAGCTTAGGGGCAAGACGGTTGGACAGGGAGTGAGGCGCAACAGCTGCTGGCCTGCATGCTGGGCCCACATCCATTCAAGTGCTTCTCAAGTGTGCTGCCGTGTCACATGGTGACGCACACGTGTTCCTGTTTGTGTGTGTCATCGTCGACAGATCGCTTACAGCAAGAAGAGTGCCATCCCCGCAATGCTCAGGGTGCAAGACTTCATCATGGACCCCAAAGTGAGTCCCTTGCAGTTAGTGACAGATCTGTGCTTAGATGAGTCAAACTCTGCCCCACACACCCCAAGCTGGTGCTGCAGGAACACACCGTGTGTGGCAGTGCCGTGCACAAACGGCTGCACTGACGTCTCTTCCTGTTTTTTTGGGTTTTACCAGGGGGGGGGGGCGTAATCCCACTGGCTGGCCACACACAGCGCAATCAGGCGAACCCAACTGGCAGGGGCCCGAGGCAAACCCTCACCAAGGAGATCGCCTAACACCTCTATACTGTGTTGCTTCCCCACTGCTGTACGCAGACTGACCTGCGCTTCTCTGGTGGTGGTGGGACGCTGAGTGGACAGAATGTGAGTACTGACGCACACACTCAAGCAGTACACCAATGCTTTCATAGCATGTTGCTGTCACACCCACCCTGACTGTGCTGATGCGCTGCCATAGCTGCCGCCACACGCGCTCATTCTCGCCTGCTGCCGGTTAGCAGTGGTGCACCTGCCCTTGACGTGTGCACAGCAGCTGAGCCAGTCTACAGTCCTGATCTGCAAACGTTCACCTGACATGTCCTACTTGTGTTGGTGCCGCTGCTGCCCCATGCGCTCGAGGCTGCAGCTTTACTTTGCAGGGCCCCTGAGCACAGCCATACGCCTGCTGAAGGAGGGAGGCCTGCTCAACCCCGACTGGCTGGAACAGGCGCTTCCATCCATTGCGATCCAGAGCAGAGCCCACCTCAATCAGTCGCACCTCACGCTGAACGTATCCAGCGTCCCCGGCATGCCGCCTTATGGCGTGATCAGCTTCACATTCGCAAACTATTATGAAGCCATCATGAATTCTGAGTGTGAGTGGTTTGCGCAGAAGACGCCGTCCGCGACTCTCGGGATGTACGTGAAGGAGGCGATCAAGTACGGCTTTGGGCCGGACAAGTCTTGCCTCGACATCCCAGTGATCAACCGCTTCAAGGCCATCGCGCTGCAGCCAGGGTCGATCATCACCTCGGGACGCAGCTACATGTGGAGGGGCTACGCCTTTATTCAAGCATGCCGACAGCTGCCGCCGCTCAGTGGTGCTGCCTGGGAGGCGCTGCAGGCTGTCACAGAGGACCCGCGTTGCGCTGGAAAGGGGTAAGTGGTCGGGCCGGGGAGTGCACTGCATTGCACATCTGCAGCTAACGTGTCGGCGGCTGCTGTCACCACAAGGGAAAGGCGGGTTCAGGGGTGTGAACCTCAAGTTGTGCTCGGTTGCACACGTGTACGCCTACTGAAGGGGGGGGGGTCGGTCACCAACGGGGGTACCCTTTTGGGGGGGGGGGATGTTGGGGCAGACATGGGGGGGGGGGGGGGTGGAAGGAGAGGGGGACAGCTTGGGGCAGAGGGGGGCCTGGGGTGCTGCCCAGAATGTTGTGGGCCGGCTGATGGACATTCCATGCCTCACTGATTGTCACCTGCGCTGTGTGCACCTGCCATCTCAACAGGACTGGAGACGTCCCCGAGCTGTCCCGGCAACTGAAAGCCGATGCCGACACGTTCAACTACTGCTACGCCTTGAAGCACCTCGTGAACAAGCCAGGATGGTGTGTGTCTCAAGTGTTCAACATGCGCGCCTGTTATCTGCATCTTGCCAGGTTGTTGGAAGCAGCAAGTCGAATGTGTATATTAGGCATGTAGACCCCAAGGGCTCAGTCAGAACGAGGTGTAGTCAAGCTTACTGTGTCTGTTGCTGCGTTTGATTTTGATTCCTGCCCCAAGGAACCACCTGCTGGGCGGCGCTGTTGCCAAGGTGCCCCAGAGTGCGACCGCCTACCCCTGGCGCAACACGATTTCCCCGATGTGCTTCGACGCCGGCTTCCCTCAAGACGCCCTTGAGGCCGACGGGTCCCTGAAAACCTCCTACCAGTTTGACCTGCCAGGGACACGCAGCCCTGTGCTGTCGCTGCCAGCCCTGGCCAAGGGCATAGAGGCAGTTCAGGCAGCATACCTCAAGTGAGTACCCTGCCCCACAAAACAAGTGAAGAGATTATAGGCAGACAACCAGGTTGTTAGCCAGGAAACCCGCAGATTGTCAACCCAGATTATCAACCAGATGGAACCAGGCTCAGCAGGTGGCCATAGGGTTTAGCGCATAGTTGCTCGCCTGGCGTTGTGTGCGCGTGACATTTGCTGCTGCTGTTGCTGCTGCTGCTGCTGCTGCTCCTGCTTTCGTTGCTGCTGCAGGGCACTGTACAGTGTGTTGGGACAAGATGTTGCGATGAGGGCATGTGATTGGAGCGCGTGCGATCATACCCATTCGAATGCACTCACCTTGTGGATGTTCAATGAAATGACGGCTGGCTTGGTGGTGATCTCAATCGCCCTCACACCGCAACCTAAGAAACTGGGTACGCAAGTAGGCCCTCTGGCCACCCTCATGAGCCTCTGGCTCGCTGGCTAGTGCCGAGGTTGGGACCCTGCCCCCAATTACTGTACTGTACTGTTGAGAAGCGCGTAGCTGACTGCTGTTGCGTCCTGTTGTGGGCACACTGTGTATCGCCACAATTGCTGCAGACTTCAACTATCAGACATCACAGGTGAATGACTACACAGAGGCCTACTGGGGCCCAAATTATCAGCGCCTTCAGCAGGTGAGGGCAGCAGGGAGGGCCTCTGCACCAGGAGGGTGATGGGTCTACTGCACTAGGGGGGCAAACCCTTTGCATGCAAAGGGTGACAAGCCGCTTGTCACTGAGTGCGAAAGGGGGTGGTTTGCAGCAGCAGCAGCAGCATCAACTCAGTGGCGCACGAAAGAGCTAGCAGAGCCGCAATAAAATGGCTGTGGCACAGTGCCTGCAACGTGCAAGTGGCTGACCTGTGCGGGTTTGCTGCTCCCGTGCACCTGTCTACTGCATCACAGATCAAGGCCAAGTGGGACCCTGAGGGCGTCTTCTCCAAACCCTTCACTGTGCAACCCGCAAAGGCTTGAAGCCGCTGCTGCTGCACAGACTGTTCAGCAAGCAATAATATGTTGACACTTTCATATGTTGACACGTTCAGCAAGCAGTAAAATGTCGTTGTGCTGTCTGACACGCAGCAAGCTTGCACCACCCGCTCCTTGAAACTGGGAGGGCTGTTGTTGCATGTCACTGATGGCAGTGGCTGCTGAATGGTGCCTCACTTGCACTGGGTGTTGACTGCCACTGTGACAGATGACTGAAACATTTGCTGCTTGGGAAACCGATGGACGTTGCCTGCATGACGGATGCATGCATATGCCTCAAGAAGCAAGAGAAGGCAAGCCAGATGTTGACACGTGTGTGCTCTGGCTGAACTGCCAGGCGCTGTGGCTGATGGTGTGGTGGCAAGAGCCCCTCGACCACATCTTCGACTCATCAGGGGTGTTGGGTGCTTTGGTGCGCAGCTGATCCAGGGCCCCAAACTGAGTTGAGGACAGAGCGGCTGCTGTTCAGCCGCAGCAGTCGTGTGCGTGGTTGCCTGGAGTTGTGGTGTGGGAGGGCACGCGCTGCGCAAAACAGCGGTGTTGCGGTTTTGTTGCTGCTGGTGTTTGCTTGCTGCTGATGTGCTGTGCATCCGTCATGAACAGGCTGTATGTGTTGTGCTTGACGTACCTGGGTTGGGTGTTGCATGGTTGCTGTGCATAATCTGCATTGTTGTGTCTCTTGTTGCTGGGTAATGAAGAACATCAGGACAGCTACGGTCAGTAACGGGGCGATGTAAGCTGTTGTGATGGGACAACTCGGCAGTTCTGCTGCTGCCATTGAGGGTGTCAACACGCGGCCATACGCTTGCGCTGAACCACTCCACAAACATGCTAGTTTAGGGTTTAGGTTTACGCTTCTGAACCACTCCACAAACATGCTGATTGGTATGGTGCTCCCATCAGTCCCACACAGACAAGAAGGGCGCCTTTCTGAGAGTTGAGGGTTTGTGGACCAAGCAGGCCCAACACAGCAGCTGCGCAGCTGTTCGTGTTGACACTCTCCCATACTGCCACCGGGAGGTTCTGTGGGAAGTTGCATTTTTTGGGGCTTGTCTCCCTTCCCCCCATGACAGTCGTGCATCTGCATGTCAGCACACGGTTGAATTTCCAACGGGCCATGCAATGCTGAAGTTTTGGGGACTGCCGCCAGTGTGTGCCTTTTACCGTGTGCCAGCCCGTTATCCGGCAGTGCCTGCCTGTAAAAGTAATCCTGTGGGGTTTTGCACTGGGGTTGCAGCTGGACAACTGCAGCTGTACATCGCAAGCTTTGCCTGAAACATGCGGCCATAACGGTTGCATGGTATGCGAAACGCTTGAAACTTGAAAAGTGCTTGAAAACTGAGAGCACCAGCAACTTTGAGATCTATTTGATAGTGCCTAGCTGTAGCTGAAACCAAAGCATGAAGGCACATGGGCTTGAGCAGAAACCCAGCTGGCGACAACCCAGCCTTGACAGCTTGTGGGGGAGCCTTCAGGGGCTGCTATTGTCAAGCAGGCAGCGCAAGCCTCCCAGTGCCCAGAACAATGGTACCAACCAATGGTACGACCAGTCGGGCAGCAAACATCAAGCCTCTAACACAAACAGCGGTGCGCAGGGCCATGTTTGCAGTGTCCCTGGTGCATGCGGCCTGTGCATGCCAATGTGGGCGGCCCATGCATGCCGTACGCCCTTGAGTAAAAGCCATCCCCACCACTCACCATCACCAGAACCCGATCTGGTGCTTTGGGAATGGTGTTGAGACAAAGGAGTTCCTCGGGGCAGGAAGAAAGAAGAACAAAAACTGACGGTGGAAGGAAGGCCGCGGCGATACCCACGGTTGACCTTCTACGACGGTTGCACTTAGGGTCTAGCTCGCAACGTTCCCGATGTATCGCATCACCTGCACGGAAAGGGGCTGAGCAAACCCGTTCCTTGTCAAGCCTTGACATGGTGCCGCGCGTTTCGTCTCTTGCAAGCGCACCCCTTGAAAATCGATTGAGCCGGGCTCGCAGTGACCATGGCGAACGCGAAAGCGGGTTGGATTTTCTGCCTCGTGCTGATCGCTATGGGTCTCTTGGCATGCGCACAAGCCCCAAGTAAGCTGAAAGGGAGCCTGCTGTTGCGCTTAGAGTAGTGGTGGCAGCAGCCAGCTGGTGCCTGCAGCTGCAGCACACATATATGACATGCGCATGTCACTTGTTTGCTTGTGCATGCTGTTGCCCGCTCCACTTATAAGTGTACTTACTCACTGCATCCCCATTCCCGTTGCAGGGGGATACACCATTCCCGTTGCTGGAGGGCATCGACCTCAAAGGCCAGGACGTTGTGGGCGCTGACTGCACATTGGACACCACAGTAAGCCGCACAGGGCATTATGGGCACAGAAATACTATTTCTTGGCGGCCGCAAGTCTGTGGGCCACACGGTACCGCGGGCTATATGCCAGGCATACATGCCAGGCCCGCACTCGCAAAAGCAAGCGGACATGCCTGTGTGCTTGGCTCAGTGCACCTCTTGCATTTCCCTGCCCCACCTTAAATGCTTCAGTTGTCCACTGCCGAGCAACAGCGGCAAGCCTCGTTTCATATGTATGTTTCGCACCTCTGCACGCTGCGTCTGCGCGCTGCACGCACCGGTGTTCTGATGGCCTTGAAGGCAAGTTGCATTTGTCACTCCGCAGGACGGGCTCACAAGCGTGCAAGTGCAAGCACGCAGGCGCTCAATCTGCCTCGTGGACGGGACCGCTGAAGAGATAGCAGCAGTGTGTGATGCGACCCCTGCTTGCAAGGGCTTCACGATGTCGCGCAACCCAGGAAATCGGCTGTATGGATACCTCAAGAGCGGCACTGCTAGGACGCCAGTCTCCAGCTGCAACGCTTACATCAAAGCCTGACGCCTCTTGAACGCTGTGTGACCACGGTGTTGCAGCAACAATGCGGCATGTTTTGTTGTGCTGGTACATACTCATGCGATGCTGAAGTTTGGGGGTTTTCCGCCATTGTATGCCTTTTCCCTTGTGTACAGCCTGCCCGTCATTCTGAAGTGTCTGCTGTAACAGCAACCCTGCGGGGGTTTGTACAGGGGCTGCAGCTGAACAACTGCAGTGCAGCTGGACAACCCAAGCTTTGCCGCAAACATGCGGCCACAACTGTTGTACAGTGTGCGAAGCGCTTGGTGGCAGGGGCTGGGTTTGTCAAGCAGGCAGCGCAAGCCTTGAGGAGCTCCCAGTGCCCAGAATGATGGTCGTGCAGCAGAAACCAAGCCTGAACACAGTCAGCGTTGCGCAGGGCCGTGCTTGCAGTGTCCCTGGTGCATGCGGCCTGTGCATGCCCATGTGGGCGGCCCATGAATGCCCTATGCCCTTGGAATGAAGTCCTTCCCACCACTCACCAAAATCAGAATCCTTTGGGAAATTTGGTGTCAAAAAGAGCTCTTCGGGGTAGTGGAAAAGGAGAAAGATGAAGGATGGTGGAAGGAAGGTGATGGCCAAGGTTGACTTACCGACGGTTGCAATTAGGGTCTAGCTCGCAACGTTCCCGATGTACCGCATCTTACCCGCACGAGAAGAAGCTGAGCAGGTCCGTCGCTTGTCAAGTGCCGCACGTTTAACTGCTTGCAAGAGCGCACCGCTTGACAAACTGAACCGGGCTCGCAGTGACCATGCCGAACACAAAAGCTTGTTGGATGTTCTGCCTCGTGCTTGTCTGTATGGGTCTCTTGGCACGTGCACAAGCTCCAAGTAAGCTCTCTAGAGACAGCCTGCTGTGGAGCTCAGATTAGTGGTGGCAGAAGCCAGCATACATGTCGCTTGTTTGCTTGTGCAGGCAATCGCCACAACACTCACACGTTCATGCCCACTGTATCTCACGACCGTTGCAGAGGGGTACACCCTGCTTGAAGGCATTGACCTCAAAGGCCAGGACGTCGTGGGCGCTGACTGCACAGTGGACAGCACAGTGAGCCAGACAGGGCATTACTGCACAGGGTTGTAAGATAGCTTTGTGGGCCACACAGATACCGCAGCTGTGCCGCGCACAATCACCCGCAAAGCAAGGCACTCACCCATGTGCCTGGCCTGAGTGCATTCTTCCTGGTCACCTCAGCCCGAGTAGTACTTCAGATGGCAACAAACACCTTCTTTTGCGCCTCTGCTCGCGGCCTCTGTGTGCTGCACTCACTGGTGTCCTGATGGCCTTGCATTTGTCACTTTGCAGGAGGAGATCGAACGTGACGTGTTTCTGCAGGCGCGCAGGCGCAATATGTGCCTTGTGGACGGGACAGCTGAAGAGATAGCAGCTGCATGTGATGCGACCCCTGCTTGCAAGGGCTTCACAATGCAGCGCAACCTGCCAAACAGGCCATATGGATACCTCAAGCGCGGCACTGCTAGGACGCCAGTGTCCAACTACAACGCTTACGTCAAGGCCTGAAGCCTCTTGAGCGCTGTGTAATCACTGTGTTCTGCATGTTTTGCTGCGGTGGTGCATAATTATGCCAGCAAGCAGCTGCCAAATGACATCCCTCAGTGAGTGCCTTTTCAGTGGCCAACGTGGTTGTTTTGGCTGGGTGCCATTACAACCGGCCTTCACCAACTTGGCAAGCATCGCCCAGGCATGGTGGATGGCTGAACTCTATCTCTTTGAAGCAGCTGCTTTGGTTGTTACAAGCAGCAACATTTGACATTTGCCGGGGCTTGGTTACCCCCTAAGAGGGTAACCCCGTGTGTGCGAATTTCATGCAATTGCAAGCTTGACCATACCACAGCACTGCAGCTGGCTTGCAAGCCCAAGCAGACCATTTCGACCCGCCTGCTGCCCTGTGGCGCAGTGCTTTTGCTAGTTCAACTAGGTTACTGTAACCATACGCAGTAACTGCACGAGCAACGCTGGTCAAACTCCAAGTCAAACACTCGCCACTCTGGCCGTCTACAAGGATTTGAACACGTTAGTATGTTTCTTCGTTCTCCTCAAGCATACTGAGACCGTCCCTATGACATGATCGGCCCCAGAGTTTTGGTCCCACAAGCAAGATCCAGATCTGCCTTGCTGGCAAAGCAACTTTCTTGCCATGCATGCTGGTGTCCGCAGCTTGAGCCAGTGTAAAACATCTCTCACATACAATGTCGTCGGTCGCAAGCCACGGGTGGTGCAGGTGCAGTCCACTGTCCACCCTGCCAGCCAGGCTGGCGCAGTGTCACCTCCATGGTGGGCTCAGGGCCTGTTGTCTGCTGCACTGTCGGCCTCCTTGCTGATGTCACCAGTCATGATGCCTCCGGCTACTTCGGCCACTGGCATGGAGGGCAACATGCTGCGAATGAAGGCACCTGAAGGAACTGCCGCAGCTGAGTAGGTGCCGAGCGTGCTTCGACCTGCCCGCACTGCTGTTGCTGTGAGGTCATGCTGCATCGCTGCAATTGGTTGTGGTATGTTCAGAGTGTAAGCATTCTTCTTCTGATGGTGCTGACAGCTGTGCTGCACAGGTTCTCCTGCACTCCCCTGAGTCCAAAGGAGCGAGTTTCCTTCCTGGACCTAGGGGGCTTCACTAGCAAGTGAGTCAGCCCTGCACAAAGACACACGCAGCACCAGCAGGACCAATGCAGTGCGCCGCCGCCAATGCTTTAGGTTTCAGCAGCCAGCTGCACACTCAGCACATTCACTTGTGTACCAGCAGTGGATGCATACAGCACCCACTGTTTGCAGGAGCAGCAAGCATATCAACCAAAAAAGTCAGTCCTGCACCCAGGAGCTTGCATGATAGACCAAAACATCCTTGTCACCACATCTCCCACCACATACTGTACTTGCCCCGCTGCCCTGCAGGATCCACACCAGCTCCCCTGAAGCCCAGGCCTTGTTTGACCAGGGGCTACTGCTGATGTACGACTTCAACAGACCAGAGGTAAGGGGTGCACACCGTGCGTGCCCATGCTGCTGGTTTGTGTTGATGAAGCGCAGCTGCCTTGCAGTCACCGTGACCGTGTCAGAAATGGCGTGGCAAATCGGCAAAACGTGCCAACGCAGAAGGGGGCCAGAGGCTCATGGGAAACATAAAAAGAAGCCAGGGACCTCACACCCGCCTTCACCAAAAGCTCTATGTGCTGCCTGCTGCTCATCTCCACCAGGCCGTCATCTCCTTTGAGGCTGGCCTCCAGTTTGACCCTGATGCCGCCATGCTGCACTGGGGCCTGTCACATGCTCGAGGTGAGCTGCGCTGGTGCGGCAGGAAACACAGCAATGGCTGGCAGAATCAGGCCTGTGCAGATTCAGGCAGATAGAGCTCCCGTGCGTGCTGAAGGCCTGGTATTCATTTTGAGCACAAACCAGGTTTGGAGTTGCTTGCTCATGCTATCAGCACGGTCATGACTGTGCGAGTACAGTATGCTGTACGTGCCTGTGTACGTACACAGGCATGTTTGTCACTGATTTGGTGTGCTGCCTGGCTTGATATTGCTGCAGGTCCCTTCATCAACAAGGTAGGCAAAGGAAGCCAAACCTAGTGCGTTGCTCCCGTATCATGTACCTACCCTGATGCAGCACTGGCCTAGTCCCTCAGCATGTTGTAGACCGGCTGCACATCTATCCATGATTGGCTGGGCTGTGTATGTTGGGCATTCCACTGCGTGCATCATGCCAATTTAGCACAGGCCTTCCTCTCAGACACCTTTGTGTCACCTTGCCTGCGGCAGGTGTGGGGCCCTGCTCCTGCTGATGGCTCCTTCATGGCATTTACCCCTGAGGAGCAGGCACAGGCACAGCAAGATGCACAGGTGGGTGCTCTTGGACCTTTGAGGCGGTTCGAGGCGTCTGTTGCACAACAGCAAGCTGCAGGGACTCTTGACAGCGAGTCCGTAAACGCTGCAGTACCTGGGCGCTTTACTAGCAGCTGTGAAGAAGGCAGTAACTGCGTGCTGGAGCTGTGGCAGTGACGTAGGAGCGGCAACAGCACACATATGACGGTCTTTGTCCAGACAGGGCCCTCCACTTGCTGCTCCGCTTGCGCGCCTCAGCATGTACGTCAACACTATCCTCACTCACGCACTTGTTCCTCGCCAAGCCAGTGGCTCACACCTCTGGAACGCACTGTGCGATGTATCCACACTATTGTACTTTCCTCCACAACATCCCGCAGGCTGGTCTCGCTGCCGCCAGGCGTGCGCTGCAGGCTGCCCCGTCTGATCCCCAGCTAATAACTGAGCTGTCCTTTCTAGAAGCAGAGGCGGAGCTGTGGGGCAGCGTGCCGGGTCCTGTCGGCTATGATGACCCGCGAGCCATCAAGGCGCTGGAGACCTACGCACAGCGCATGGAGGTGGGTGGCCAAGCAGCCACCCACTAAGGCTTAGTGCTGGCACACATCTGCAGAGGGTGATGCTGACAGGGCTTTGCATGACTGCAAAGGGAGTGCGTCGATGCCGTCTCATCACTCCACGTGTTTACACAGTGATGCCGTCTATGCCACATAAATTGCAGTGAGACCGGCGAGAACCAATATTTGTGGACGACTGATACTGCAGGTCATTGCAGCAGCGGACATCACTAACCCAGAGCCCCTTGCACTGGCTGCTGACGCGCACATGAACATGTCACCCTGGTGAGGCTGCGGGACACCAGTAGCCAGCACGGAACCATCAGGCTGCTTGAGTCACAATATGAGGCCCCGCGCGTCTGCAATTCACAAGTGTCTGTACACCATCCGCATGACACATGATTGATTACATGCCTGTTGACAGCCATCATGTTGGCAACACATGTATCTTGGTGGGCCTGCTGCTGGCTTCAGTCAACCACGCACAACAAGGCGGCAGTGCCGCAACCATACTGATTGCATCTTGTTTGTGTGATGTTGTGCTGGCCCGTGTCCACCTGCACACTCTATGCAGGATACACTGGCAAGGTGAGGGCGTGGATGGATGACAACCAGCAACAGCTGCTGCTCCATGAGTGTGGGGCTGCTTCCTCAGCACGTCAGAGGGTAGTGTTGATATAACAGCATCGGCATCAGTATAAGAGGAGGCGCCTGCTTTTCACCCATGGGGCACCGGAGGCAGTGTACCCTGGACTTGGTCAATGTCACTGGCATGCCCCCAAACCTGTGCACTTGGTGCTGCCGCACCCTCTGCAGGTCCCCTGGGCCATCGAGAGGCAGTGTACCCCGATACTGTGGTGTACCCAGCCCTGGACGACATTGCAGAAGCACTCAGGTGAGGGCAATGGCCATTGACACAAGCTGCCTTGTCCATCTGACCCTTACTGGTGTTGGCAGTGTGGTATGATAGTGTCCTGGCATGTCTAGCAATGATGCGGGCCTGGCATTAGGTGCTTCTTCCTTGTCCTTCAGGTCATTAGGGCACCAAGGCCTGAACACACGCATGTTTGCGTTGTATGTGCTTGCCAGGCGGTATCCAGGCCACCCCCTGGCATCACACTTGAAGGTCCACCTCACAGAGGGAGGCACACCTGGCAAGGGGCTGCCAGCAGAGCCAGGCAATGCAGGTGTGGCACCCTGGCAGTTGATGCATGCGTTGGGTGGCAAGGCTGGCACGACGGCTCTGCACAGCCCTGGTGTCACAGAAATTCCTCAGCTGCTAACGGGGAAGAAAATGTTACACGCAGACACATTCGCCACACATCAATGGCATTGCCTGCCAGGGTTGAACCGGTTGAAACAGGTGGGGAAAATCCCCGATCCCCGTCAGTGGTTTGCACCACCTATACCAGATAGTAGCCTGATTCAAATCAAGACAGCAAGGGAACCTTAATAGCAGCACAGGCTCATGCATGGTTCAACAGCAGTCAGGATCATGCACATACAGTGTGCACGCAGCAATGGTCCACATGGCTGCAATCATCACAACGACTGCCACTCCGCCCCTGCCCTGCAGCTCTTGGTGAGTCAGCAGCGGACAGCCTGGCGTTTGGTCACCCCTACACGTCCATGGGCCACCTGATGCACATGCCGGGGCACCTCTACATACGCCTGGGGCGCTGGCACGATGCCGTGACAACCAATCAGGCGGCACTCAGGGCTGATGAGGCAGGGATCAAGAGGTGAAATGACGCTTCACGTCAAGGGCCCCTGCGCTGGGCAAACAAGGCTGCAGGCAACAGTCCAGCTCCAGCCTAGCCCATGACTTGATTGGATTGAAAGGGATTCGAACTTCTTGAAACGTGGGGCGCAGCCGAGGGCTCCACAACCAGGCGCGCTTGCAAACAGTAGTACAGTCAGCAGCACCTCCACAGCTTAGCAACATAGGGGGTCTTGCATGACTACTGTACACGCAGAAGTGTGACGAGGGACAGGCGCCCCCACTCTGCAGCCTGTGGTGGAGGCGTGCCAAAAGCAGTGAAAGTAGCAACCCGCACCATTTTGCTTTTTATGTCAATGCAGGTGTGTTCAGCCATACGAACCGGAGCACAACTCACAGATGCTGCTGTATGCTGCCATGAACACTGGGCAACTTGAGCTGGCAGAGCAGTATGCAGACGCGTCTGTGCGCTTCCCTGCAACATACGGCCCCATGAACATGGCAGACGGTGGGTGACACAGCAGTTCTTGCATGCCATGCGCTGGCAGTGTATGGCAGGCAGGCAGGGCCAGCAACGCGCTTCTCAGGTTGTATTGTTTGGACATGGCAGGGTATGTTGCCCTGAGCCACATGTGCTGAGGGGCGCCCTGCAACTTGCGTCAGCTAGTGACACTGCTTTGTGTCCTGGAAGCAGCCACTGACTGTTGCTACGGGCGTTGCAATCTTTGCATGCTGTGTGCACCATGCAGGTCGTGAGCGTGTGTCCAAGCCCCTCATCCAGGTGCGCCTGCAGCAACAGCCGGGTGCATTGCATGATTGACAACAGGTGCACATGACCACGCCTGGCAGCAGGAACGGCCGCACCAAACTAGATCATTTGGCCCAACATCAGCACCCCAGCAACACTGCACCTGGCGAGCTGTTGTTGTGTGCTGTGTCTACATACTGTCCCGTCACGTGCTTTGTTTGTCCAGGCGCGCTTTGCCAAGTGGGCTCCGATCATGCAGCTGCAGCAGTCAGAGCTGGACTACAGCAATGATGGAATCATGATGCTTCCACCTACAGCTGACGACTTCGGACGGGGTGTCTACCACTATGTGCGCTCGCTGGCTTTTGCATCCGCTGCAGCACATGAGGCAGGTGAGGCTGGAATCGCATGCGCATCGCACTGGGGTAGCATTGAGGAAACTTGAAACATTCAATCATGACTGTGTACTAGTAGTCTTGGGGAGTGTGTGTCCGGCCTGTTGGCAACCGCACAGCAACTGTGGGCCTTTTTGGATTTTAGTCATGCAGATGCCGTGTGTTCTGCAAGCCGCACGCAGTCAGCAAGATCCGTAAACAACATGCCATGTATGGCACAAGCGTGGACATCCGTCCTGCAAGCAGCAACATCTTGGTCGGGTGCCCGCCTGCTGATCAATTTCTTTCTGTTTTTGAACATCATCTTTTTGTGCAGGCGATGCGGCTAGGCAGCTTGACCTGCAGATGACACAGGAGTTGCAGCTGCTCGCCCGGGTTGTTGATGCAATACCTGATGACGTCATCACCCGCCCTGGGGAGGGCATCGGTGTCTACTCACCTGGACACAAGCACCTTGCACAAATTGGCCTGCTGGTGGGTGCCGTGGATGTCTGTTTCGTGGTTGGACGGGCGTACTGGACAACTAGCCAGCCGCATGCACTGGCAATCAAAAGTGGCCAGAGGACTTGAACGCCAGGCGCCACCCTGACAATAGAACCCGCGATGCCTCATTCTCAGCATGACTATGTGATGAGTGATTTGTTGAAGGGTGTGGCGGACTACGTGCGGCTGCAGCTGGTGGTGCTGGCAGCCAACAGTCCGTTTTTTCCAAGGGAGGCAGCTAAACATGGTAGACACCTTTATGTTGTGCGCCATGCTGTGTGCTGGCCCTGGCCACCGTCCACGCTGCCTCACCCAATGTGTGTGCTGGGGTCATACCACATGTCATGTGTGCCTGCATCGCAGGTGGCCCGTTCACGTGCTGATGTGCTGCATGGAGACCTTCCTGCTGCAGCAGCCAAGCTGAGGGAAGCCATTCACCTGGACCAGGCCATGGGATACATGGAGTGAGTTGTGCAGCATGCACTCCGCTCCTTTCCTCTGGCACGATTCTTTGTTCGGATTCAGATTTTGGACGCTTTGGTGCAGTTGGCCCATGAAATGCAGCAGCTGCAACCTCCATGGGATGTCTAACATGCATGTTGACCTGAGCCATGTGGGGTCAACTTGAAGCGCCGCTGCTTTCCTTTCTGAAAATGAAAATAATGATAGGATACATTGGCAGTACCGTGTTGTCCCAGTCTGTGTGTGACCTTCTTTTTCAGCGCCGCAGTAAGTTTAGCCACTGGCCCAGGCTGGCAGCCCTGCTGCCAGCCAGCAGGGCTGTCTGGCAGGGAGCTGCCTGGTATGTCTGGGATGTCTGGCCGTGGTGTGGATGGACTGTCCTCTACTGTAGAACAAATGCCCGCTTCTTGTCCGTTTTGTATCTGCTGTGCAGGCCTCCCCGCCAGTACCAGCCGGTCAGGGAGTGCCTAGGCTGGGTGCTGCTGCAGCAAGGGCAACTCCAACAGGCGGAGCAGGTGCGACCAGCCCGCGCATACTCATGAAATTTTGCTCAGCTATTTCGGAGATGCGGGGTATCTGCCGGGGAGAGCTGATTGCAAACAGCATGCACCAGCTGACAGACCAACCAAGAAGGTTGTACCACCCGACGCACATCATGACTGGCATGCGTGACTAACCTCTTCCAGACCCCTCAGTTGGGTGCAGCAGGATGCTGGTGCATGCAGGCTGCATCCTAGTGCTGCTACAGGATTGCGGTCGCCGCGGCAGATGTGACATCCAACAATGGGCCAGCCAGTCACCTCTGCCAGCATGTGCCTGCAGCAAGCTCACTACATTGGTGACCCCCCCCCTGGCTGCAGCAGCCCTGCATGCAATGTCAGCGGCCTCTGCTCCTATCCGACAGGAGTTCCCTTCCCCACCATCGTGCTGCCACCCCCCCCCTCGGGGCACCACAGGAGTACCTGCGTGACCTTGCTGAGCTGCCAGAGAACCCCTGGGCCCTGAAGGGCCTGGATCAGGTGTACGCAGCACAGGGACCCACAGCAGCTGAGAGGCTGGAGCAGGTGGGTGCTCACCAGCAGCCGTTTGGAAACATTCTCTAACCAGGTGAACCTGGCCAGCAATCTTTAGCCAGGTGCACCTGGCCAGCAATCTTGTCAGCCGTTTCGGCCAACCAATGTGAGCACCGCACACTCTGCAATTGCAGGCATGCTGCGCAGCGTTAAGCTGAATAAGACTGGTGGGTGCCTGTTGGGGCTCAGGTGCTGCACAGGCCTTCCCATCTAGGAGACAGGGAAGACCACTCATGTGACTAGGAGAGGGTGTGTGCGGCTTTCTGTTCTGTGCTGCGCCGCAGTGGACTTTGAGTTCAACCTTTTGAACTCCGATTGTGCAAGTCCGGCCCCCGTTGTCGGTCGTCCAGCAGCATCATGCTGGTACTTAGTTATGTGCTGGCCCAGCCAGGCTCGTCTTTACAGCGCTGCTAGCAATGTAACAAATAACATACTCCAAGCTGTCACTGCGCCGCCACATGCCTGTGCTCCCTCCTGCTTGCAGGTCCAGGGCCGCCTGGCTGCAGCCTGGGCTTATGCAGACCCTGGGCTCACACTCAACAGCAGCTGCCACACGTTTTCAGACTGACGAGCCAGGGCCAGCACAAACCAAAACTGCGCTTGGGGGCAGACCTGCGCCCATGGCTGCCAAGGCTCTTTCCATAATCCTGGGCCAGGGTGACATCAGCAGGTTTGAGGGGCTGGTCCAACAGCACTCATCAGCTGAGGGTTTGGGAGGCCGCAGCTGAGGCTGCCTGGAGTACGGTGACCGATGCAATAGTGCAAACCACTGTGTGTCAAGCAGCGGAGCATTCCTTCCCCGGCCCCAATGCTGGCCTGGGACGCAGTGCTTGGAACAAACCCAATTGACTGCATTGTGAGCATCTACGTTGACCGCAATTGCTGCAGCTGGCGCAGCGTGCATGCGGCAAGGTTTCGAGTCTGGTTCCTCATGTGAAGCCAAACAGCTCGACCGCCCCCTGGCTTTGAACGTGACTTTAGCTTATTGCTTCCCACTTGCAGCCGTGACTGCTAGTGGTCTGGCGTTTTAGTCGCTAGTCAAAGACCAAAGTCAAACACGCACGAACTCTCCTGTTGACACGAAGCGTCGTACTTCAGTACGTTTCTCATGTCTCCATGAGCACACTGCAACGGTTCCTTCCTTACTGTTCTGCCGTGCAGTTTTGGTCCCGCACGACCTGCCTACAAGGCTCGCAGCTGTCATCGAGGGACTACCATGGCCATGCATGCTCGGCGTATTCGCAGCTTGACGCAGTGTAAATCATCCCTCGCATCCAGGGTCGTCCGTCGTAAGTCTCGGGTGGTGCAGGTGCAGGCCACTGTCCACCCTTGCGCAGCGTCACAGCCATGGTGGGCTCAGGGCCTGCTGTCTGCTGCACTGTCAGCCTCCTTGCTACTGTCACCAGTCATGATGCCTCCTGCCACTACGGCCACTGGCATGGAGGGCAACATGCTGCAGATGAAGGCAGCTGAGGGAACTGCCGCTGCCGAGTAGGTGCCGAGGGTGGGCTTAAAACGTATCTATAATCCGCTTTGACCCTCCCCCTGCAGTTTCTGCAGGAGTTGCATGTTGCGTTGCTGCACTGCTTGAGGCCTGTAACATGCTCAGAATGTAGACATACACCTTTGAATTGTTGCTGACAGCTGTGCTGCAGGTTCTCATGCCTTCCTCTGAGCCCAAAGGAGCGTGTTTCCTTCCTGGACCTAGGGGGCTTCAGCAGCAAGTGAGTGGGCCATGCACGCAGACATCAGTAGTACTGATGCAGTGCGCATGCGCCACGCAGCCATCACATTGTGATGCCACAGCAGCCAGCAGCGCAGTCAGCACATCCAAGTGCTCACACGTGTACCATTGCATGGGCTGCATGCACGAACATGCGCATATGCACGTGCTGGAAGCTCCACCTGTTCGCACAAGACCTGCGGCAGCGAGGTCCGTCCTGCACGCAGGCATCTTGCTCGTTTGACAGCCTCAGCACGGCCGCTGCATGCCTCGCATGCGACCACGCACTGCCCTGCAGGATCCACACCAGTTCCCCTGAAGCTCAAGCCTTGTTTGACCAGGGGCTACTGCTCATGTACGACTTCAACAGACCAGAGGTACGGGGTGGACGCGTGCTGCTGGTTCCTGCTGGTTGAGCACAAGTGCCTGCGGCTTCAACAATATAGTTCAAAAGAGGGCTTTGAGTTTGTGATAACGCGGAAGTATCTTGCTTGGATGCATGCGGGCTGTGCTGCGGAGATGGAGGGTGTCGGCATACTGTGATTGTACTGTCAACCTCGCAACCCATATCACCTCCGCAACGTGCTGGCACTACAGACAGTACCAGTGCAACCAATAACAGCTATCTGTGCTGTGTGTTGTGGCAGGCCGTCATCTCCTTTGAGGCTGGCCTCCAGTTTGACCCTGATGCCGCCATGCTGCACTGGGGCCTGTCGCATGCTCGAGGTGTGCTGCGCTGACGGGGCAGGAAATCAGCTGGGACTAACGCAACCATCGCATGTGTGTGGTAGAGTCAGGGTGTCCATCCTGGCATAGAGGCGCAGGTAAATGCAGCTCACAAGCACGGTCCTTGTTCGAGCCTTGCATGTTGTTGCTGTCCACACGGTTTGAGAAGTACTCCTGCCCTGTAGTACAGAGCACAGCTGTGTCAGTGGTGACCTGGTGACAAGCTGTGCTGCCTGGTTACTGCTGCTGCTGCAGGTCCTTACCTCAACAAGGTAGGCGTGTCGACTCTTATGAGGCGCTGCCTGAGGTTTCAGTCGCATGCAAGCGCTCACTGACTTGATCCTCAGCACAGCACACATCAACCTCAGCACTGCAATGCCATTGCAGAGCCACTGCATTGCCTCAGCGGCTGAGCATTGGCATGCTTTGTTGCTGGCTCCAACTCGGATTGACGTCAGCAGTCATCGTACCAAGGCAGCTGGTTGCTCCTCAGTTGCCTGTGTGCTATCCTGCTGGGTGCAGGTGTGGGGCCCTGCCCCTGCTGATTTCACCTTCATTGCATTCACCCCTGAGGAGCAGGCACAAGCACAGCAAGATGCACAGGTGGGATAGGTCTGCAGGGGGATCTGCAACCAAAGCTGCACGCTGCGGTGGCTGTTACATTGAGAGTTCTCCATCAGGTTGATCATCAGCGTTGGATGGTATGAAAAGCCATCATCACACCCAGCGCACATCGTCACGTGCAGCTCATCCATGCAACTCAAACACCTGCCCACCATGCACACCTCGATGTGTGCTTTGCTCCTGCCTGAGACCCAAGCGCATGCTTCTTGATGGTTTCAACACAGGCTGGGCTCGCTGCAGCCAGGCATGCATTGCAGTCGGCCCCGTCTGACCCCCAGCTGCTGGCTGAGCTGTCCTTCCTAGAGGCTGAGGCAGAGCTGTGGGGCAGCGTGTTGGGGCCTGTCGGCTACGAAGACCCTGGAGCAATGAAGGCACTGGAGAGATATGCTCAACGGATGGAGGTGGGTGGCTGCTTTTCAATCTGGGTCCTGCTGTCGATGTTGTTGCTGGACAGCTGAGAGCCTTGTGCTGACTCATGAAGATTGAGATCTGTTCGGTTCCTGAATCAAACCCTGAATTGAGTTGCCCCGGTTGTGAGGATCATAGGTTGACCCTTTGCATGATCACCTGGCAGGCAGACAGGCAGGTCTTATTGTTCAGTGGAGTATAGCTGGTGCGAGAGCTGCTGTGTGTCGGCTACTGACACTGCAGGCCATTGCAGCAGTCAACACCAGCAACCCTGAACCCCTGGCGCTGGCCGCTGACGCCCGCATGGATATGTCACCTTGGTAAGGCTGTCCAACGTCCAGCAGCTCAGGAAAGTTTCCAGCATGGTCCCTATGTGCTTAGCGCTGTGCAGCAACTGAACTTGCACCCGGGCAGACCTACAGTATGTCTTTGCATGTTGATCAGCAAGCCATGCTTGTGCCGATATCACCAGCGACTTGGCAAATCAACTTGCAAACGGCAGGCCTACTGAAAGGCACTATGTTGTGTTTGCCTGTCTGCTGGCCCTTGTCCCCACTCCTCACGCTGTGCAGGATGCACTGGAAAGGTAAGGCCGTGGACGGTTGGGCACCAGCGTTGGCTGCTGGTCCCCTTTCGCATCCAGTGTTATCCTGCCAGCAATTGGTGTTAGGAGTTGACCCCACGTGGGGTGCATGCGCTAGTCATGCACGGTGCACAGCAGCCCATAAGTGTGACTCTTGGCTGCTGCACTTGAGCCTGGAAGCTGCCAAAAGCACTGCAATCAGGCAGGAAGCCTACCGTAATGCTGCATCCCTGCAGGTCCCCTGGGCCACCGTGAGGCTGTGCACCCAGACACTGTCGAGTACCCTGCCCTGGATGACATCGCAGAAGCACTGAGGTGAGGTGGTATGTCAACCTGGCTGTCCACTGCATCAGCTGATGCTGACCTCGAGTGATAGACAGCCACCAGGTGGCACCGCTGCTGCCGCTAGCGGCAGTCAGCTGATAGCATAAGCATGCCTGGCAAAGCGCCTCTCAGACCCTTCGCTTTCAAGCTTCGCTGTCATGCCGTGCTTCTGCCCCATTATGTGACTCACAAGTCGCAACCACCTTGTTGGTTGTAATATTTGCTTCTGCACTGGTTGCTGTGTGGTGTGCCAGGCGCTCTCCAGGCCACCCCCTGGCATCACACCTGAAGGTCCACCTCACAGAGGGAGGCACACCGGGCAAGGGGCTGCCAGCAGAACCAGGCAATGCAGGTGCGGCACTGTTGCATGCAAGAAGTGCAGCTCCTGTCCGGCGTTACTGTACTACAGTAGTCTGAGACTAGGGCGCTTGCACAGCAACATGCACTTAGACAGCTGACACAGCTGCTGTGCCGCATGGGTTGCAACTGCGGCCAGAGCATCTGCAATGACTTGAAACCTGTGCACAGCCGTTGTTGCTGTTGCCGTGTTGCGCGCCGGTAGAAACCCACTCAGCTTGCTGTTGTGCCTGTGCCGCTTGCGACGCAGCATGCATGTAGTATTTGCTTATGCTGTCACAAGTAGAGCCTCACCTCCTTGGCTGCCTGAAACAAGGCCGCAAATGCACTGTAGTAACATTTTCTTCCTGCTTTCCCGACCCTGCCCTGCAGCTCTTGGTGAGTCAGCAGCGGACAGCCTGGCGTTTGGTCACCCCTACACGTCCATGGGCCACCTGATGCACATGCCGGGCCACCTCTACATACGCCTGGGGCGCTGGCACGATGCTGTGACAACCAACCAGGCGGCACTAAGGGCTGACGAGGCAGGGATCAAGAGGTGATGCCAATTGCTTGATGTCTGCAGACAGCCCACATTACCGGTACATGTGACCTTCACATGCAGGTGTCAGGGCTATGCCTTGAACCTGAGCATTGCTCAGCATTGTACAGGGAACACACAACACTACAAGTACCTGTCAGAAAGGCATGATGTTGTGCAACAACCCACATTGCTCTGTGTTGATGTTGGTTTGTGTGCCAATGCAGGTGTGTTCAGCCATACATGCCGACGCACAACTCACAGCTGCTGTTGTACGCTGCCATGAACACCGGGGAACTTGAGCTGGCAGAGCAGTATGCCAATGCTTCTGTGCGCTTTCCGGCAACATATGGCCCCATGAACATGGCAGACGGTGAGCCAACCCGAAACTGTTGGCCGTTTGCGAGTGTGCGGCGCAGGCAGGTCGCTGTAGCAGTACGCTTTGCAAGTTGTGTTGCATGGGCTGGAAAGGGCCTTGCCTCAGGACTGGGGTTCACAGGCCCATGGTGCACAATTCAGAAGTATGTCAACAGGTGCCGCATCCCGGCAACTCACGCATGCTGTGTATACCATGCGCAGGCCGCGAGCGTGTGGCTAAGCCCCTCCTCCAGGTGCGCATGCGACCATGATCGTATCCATAACAGCGGTGTTGTGCGCTGTTGCTAGCAGGATGCCTTGACTCATGTCTCTGATTGGTGCTGCAGACAACCATGCCTGCACCAGTAACCTGTCATAACGAAGCACCAGCATCCATGCGCTACCAGCGCAGTGCGCCTGGAACAGTGCGGTCATGCTGGCCGTGCTGGGGCTGCTTCGCCAGCTTCTGCCATGTGCTGTAACTGTTACAGTTTGACAGTTGAACTTGTGAGCCCAAGACTCGCTGGTTGAGCCTGTAATTCCGCACCCTCTGTTTGCCTGTACTCATCATGAGTACAGTGTACTAAACTTACTAAGTTAGCAACATCCCGTATGTTTCCAGGCGCGCTTTGCCAAGTGGGCCCCGATCATGCAGCTGCAGGAGTCAGAGCTGGACTACAGCAAGGATGGAATCATGATGATCCCACCGACAGCTGACATCTTCGGTCGGGGTGTCTACCACTACGTGCGCTCGCTAGCGTTTGCATCTGCTTCGTCCCTTGAGATAGGTAAGGCTGCTGACTGGGTGTAAGCAATCTCAGCAACAGCTATCAAACATGCTGATAGATGTCGCAGCGCTTCCTCCTGCAAGCAGCAGCAGAGAGCTGGCAACTGTCGTCGGCATGGGTGGTACCCATGGCCAAAATGCCCTACTTGGGCATGATGCGCTGCGCAAGCCAGATTGGCAGTTTTGCACTCGACATCTCGCCCCTGCTTGTGTGCAGGTGATGCAGCCAGGCAGCTTGATCAGCAGATGGCACAGGAGCTGCAGCTACTCTCCCAGGTGGTTGATGCAATGCCTGATGATGTCATCACCCGCCCTGGCGAGGGCATCGGTATCTACTCACCTGGACACAAGCACCTCGCACAAATTGGCCTACTGGTAAGTGCTGTGGATGTGTTGTGGGGGTTGCCAGAGAGCTGTGGCACCATCCAGCCTAAACTTGGAGATATGAATATTCTGGCAGCCAGCACTGATTTCTGTAATTGTTACTGTGACGCCTTGCAGGTGGCTCGTTCACGTGCTGATGTGCTGCATGGAGACCTACCCGCTGCAGCAGCCAAGCTGAGGGAAGCTATTCACCTGGACCAGGCCATGGGATACATGGAGTGAGTTGCAGCAGGATGCAGTTTCGTCCTTTCCGGATCCGCCGGCACTTTTTCTGGGGAGTATGTTACATGGACATTTTCGCCAAACAACAATGGCATTGCCCACCAGGATCGAGCCAGGTGAACCTCATAAGTTGTCTCCCCTGCGGTGGTTTGCACCACCTACACCGGGTTGACCAAAGAAGGCAGAACCACCAGAATTGCAGCAAGTGCCAGCCATGCTAGGAACCTATTGTGTGCAGAGATGAGGGCAGGCAACTATACCAGTGTGGACACAAGAAACAGAACAAAGTCAGTCAAATACCCATAGTAAGGCCAAGCAAGCGTGCTCTGCGCACTTTCATTTTGTACAAAGTGTGTGCCAGGGCCGACTGTTCGGCATGTTGAAACACAGTAGCAACACAATCTTGGTCACCCAACTGGACTGAAGCCGGGTCAGCAAAGGCTGGGCAGGCGGTGCGCAGATCATCATACACGGGACATTCAAGAATGAAGTGCTTTAGATCTTCAACATTGTTGCTGGTGCCAGTACGGGCCAGCACAGCAGCGCGGTTGGCCAGCGAAGCGTCCTGACCAGAGCACAAACGACAGATGCGATCCGCCCTTGGGACAGACTCCCTACGCTTGCGACCCTGCTCAATTTCAAGATGTGCAGAGCCAACACGCAACTGCGCCAGGTTTTGTGCCAAGTTGAAAGACAAGCACAACTTCATATGCGGGGCTGCATGGTCTCTAGAGAAAGGATCAAAGCCAGGGTCAAGAGGGTATACCCATGCATGGTGTGTAAGCCTGTGAATGCCGGCAGACGGTGCAGTGCGAGGGCTGCCTTCTGTAAGACCCTGCCACCTATCACGGAACAGGCCAGCCAAGGCAGCCTGCACAGCTGACTCCTGCCACCGCTGCTGCAACACCCACTCCAAAGGCTGCTGCCGCCAGCTACTATCAAGGAGCTGCAAGCCAGACATAGTGTGCAACACACCATACGACCAGCTTTTTGTCTGAGATTCTGTGTTGATGCCGTATGCCTTGCAAACGCAGCGGCTGAGCGGGAAGCCAGCTGAGAATCAAATGCTCAGCTGGTTGATTGAGTCGCCTGGAAAGCCACACCGTGGCTGATTGTAACGGGGACACCTCCGGTTCTGAGGGTCTGCCCTCGATAGCTCATGCCACACACCATGTGTCATTTCTGCTGTGCAGGCCTCCCCGCCAGTACCAGCCAGTCAGGGAGTGTCTAGGCTGGGTGCTGCTGCAGCAAGGTCAACTCCAACAGGCGGAGCAGGTGCGACAAGCCTAGCCACGCACCACTTGAGCCTGATGATGGGGGTGTGTCTGCAATCGGCTGAGGCTGTGGGTCATGCAGCACGCAACAGCTTGCAGCCTGCCAAGGACCGACCTGTGTGGACACATTGCATGATCTGTGTGCACCCCCTGTCCCTGCTGCTCCCCCCCTGCCATCTCCCGCCGCCCCCTGCCTTCTACAGGAGTACCTGCGTGACCTTGCTGAGCTGCCTGAGAACCCCTGGGCCTGAAGGGCCTGGCACAAGTGTACGCAGCACAGGGGGACACAGCGGCTGAAAGGCTGGAGCAGGTGGGCGCTCATTAGCAGCTGTGCGGGATGTCCCCATACTGAATGATTTGGGTAGATTATAAGGGTGAATCATTCCTTGAAGGTCAATCCTGTCTGCATCCAGCATGCTCTGTAGCACTCTGCCCGGGAAACCCAATGTGCAGGTGCAGCTTCCACCCATGCAATGCTCGCCAAGTTGTTGTGGGTTGCCTGCAGGCCAAGGCCGCGTTTCATTGCAGGCTGCTTATCACAGTTGCACACTTGCATGAATTTCTGTTCCGGCTGCTGTCTACAGTTGCACAACCGCATGATTCAAACTGATACTTGCAGGCTGCCAACAGTGTTGCCAATGCCTCAGCATGTGCTTGTGCTCTTTCCTGCTTGCAGGTCCAGGGCCGCTTGGCTGCTGCCTGGGCTCATGCAGACCCGGGGCTTGCCCTCAACAGCAGCTGCCACACGTTTTCAAACTGAGGACTGCAGAATTATGGTAGGACGATGAGGCAGTTGTACCCAGGCCTGACTGGCAAGGCTTCCACTCACAGAGTTGAGGGGCCGATCGCGAGGGGTAGTAGGACCCACACTGTGATGTTGAGCCACCCGGGGTCACCTAGAGGCTCAGAGCAACAGCTGTGGCAGACTGTGGCGCTGGAAAGTGGTGTCCACTTGAGGGGGGTGTTGGGTGCCATTGCGCCTGAGGCTTCCGGCAAGGCAGCCAACAAGTTACTCATGTAGGCATAGTGTGCTGGAATGTGGTGTGATGTCATGCCATGCACTGAGGAGTGGGTTGGTCTTTATTTGACTACACATGCATGCACATCCATATGGTTTGATACAGCATGTTTCTTCGGCCCTGTTTGCAGCAAGCCTGTGTTGCAGCCCACCTATGTTGTCCATGTGTTCAGGAGCGAGGTTGGCGCTGTTAAGTTGCTGCTGTCCTGTACCCGGCCACCGTGCCACAGCAGTGCCTCAGTTGCACTATGAAGTGCTCAGCATGGAATATGCTGCCAGCATCCCAGACTTGAAGTCTCATGAGTGTCTGCTAAGTTGTGCTAATGCGTCAGACGCAGTGCGTTTTTGCCATGGGATATACCCTAATACTGTGATGCACAGTTCTGTAGTGCCTAAATGGTGAGTTGAGTCTTGGTGGATTCAGTCCTTGAGTCTGGTGCATGCATGAATGCTGCAGCCATTATCTGCAGCTGCTGTGCTTGCAAAGTGAGTTAGAGCATTTGTGACTTGAGTGTATGAGCCTGGCATCATTTCGCACAGCAATCACCTGCAACTGCTGCACAAGGATTTTGAATGTGCTGTACTGCATGCGTTGTATTGCAAATGTCCCAGTCAAAGTGCAGGCGTCAGCCATCCTATTTCCGCGGAGATCTGTGTGGCCTCAGCTTGTGAGTCACAGACCTTGATCATGGTATGTCTTGTATCGCATCGGTGTGCTGCCTGCATCATCATATGGGGCTAGCATGCGCATGACGGGCCCCAAGCGCTTTGCATTCCCACCTGCCTCCGAGGATGATGGAGTCCTGGCTCCTGTGCTTGTCAGCCACCACCCACCCATGGGTGGCCACCTCCTGCAGTAGCTCCACATGAGGTTGTGTTGAGTTGTGTGTGGAGTTGAGTTGTGTTGAGTTGAGTCATACTGAAATAGAAGCACCAGCGCATTATGGATGAGTGCGCGCACTTCCTTCACACGTGCACGCTGGCCCAATCAACTGCAGGCGCGTGCCATGTTGTGCTGTCCCAGCTGTTGATCAACAGCCTGCCATGAAGGCATGTGAACTGTGGCGTGCCAACTGACAGGGCGTTGCATATGCTGCAGATGTGTCAAATTGTTGGCTCCTGCCAATCCTTGTGCGGTAATTATATTTTATTGTCCTTTTTTTGTTGCAGCAGTGCTGACCTGCTGGCAGCCATGATGGCCAAACTTGGGCGGCAATTTGGGGGAGTATGTTACATGGACATTTTCGCCAAACAACAATGGCATTGCCCACCAGGATCGAGCCAGGTGAACCTCATAAGTTGTCTCCCCTGCGGTGGTTTGCACCACCTACACCGGGTTGACCAAAGAAGGCAGAACCACCAGAATTGCAGCAAGTGCCAGCCATGCTAGGAACCTATTGTGTGCAGAGATGAGGGCAGGCAACTATACCAGTGTGGACACAAGAAACAGAACAAAGTCAGTCAAATACCCATAGTAAGGCCAAGCAAGCGTGCTCTGCGCACTTTCATTTTGTACAAAGTGTGTGCCAGGGCCGACTGTTCGGCATGTTGAAACACAGTAGCAACACAATCTTGGTCACCCAACTGGACTGAAGCCGGGTCATCAATTTGCAAAGACGGCGACCCCTACGCGACCCCTACGCGGTGCGCAGCCATACCACATGCACCATACAGCCAAAGTAAGCATGACTCAAGACGCCGCGCAGCGGAGAAAGAATACACCGAAATGACTGCATGCATGGACTCGTATGGGAGCAGTCACTGTGCGGCGCGGTGCGGTGCTGCACGGTGCGGCAACAATGCGGCCTTCCAATGTTTCAACACACCACAGAGCAGCAGCAGGTGCCAGCAAAAAACACAGTCCCCGTGGTGAAGCCTACCTGCCTCACTACTTTGCAACTGGCACTCAGGCCACAGGTGGGTACCCAGGCCTGACTCATGTGGGTCAAAAGCACCCCTCATCCGATGACGGAGTCCGTGAGCTCAAGTGCAGCAACACCTGCTCAGTGAGTGATTGAGGGAGCATGGGTGTACTTCCTGGCAGGTGCAGCCTCCACAACGTGCATTCTCGTTTAAGGTCGTGACTTGGCAGTCGCGGTGGTGGCCCCTTGCATATGCATCAGCCACATTCTGCTGAATTTCATTTCGAAATGTCCACATAAGCAAACCTCAAAACCCAAAGCACCTCTTACCATCCCTGCTCAGCACCGGATGCTTCCTCACTTCCCAAAGTTCCACCTGCTTTGCTGACAAGCTCTGTCTACCTTGCCAGGCAAAAGGCTGGTGTTGTTCTCATGGCCACATATGGCCACCACCTGTACCACATGCCCACGTGGCACTGGTGAAGATGTGCACCACTTGCATCCGAAGGATAAGGATGACATCCCTTCAAGTACAATATACCATACAGTATGGCCGAAATAAATGATTATTTCGGAGTTGCTACACAAACCTTCGCTTGCTGCACAAAACCGTACGGGGCATAGCAGGACATAATGACATGTGACGACAAACGGGTAACAGGAAACCGTAACAGGAAACCCCATCTGAATTTCAACAACCACCAGCGCAACATATATGCTCGCAACAGCTTGTTTACACTTCTTGCAGCTCGCAACTACTCTCCGGAGTCCGGCTACTAGCTTGTGACAAAGTGCTGCCTTTCGTGCGCATGGAGATACTCAAGCTTCCAGATGAAGTTCTATCAGTAGTAGCTGCGCAGCTACCGCCTTACCTGAGGCTAACCAGTTTCAGTTTGGCCCACAGCAGGCTGAGAGCAGCAGCGAGACCATGCCACCAAGACCCAGCTTTCTCTGCGCCACACATTCCAATTGGGCAGCTGCAGCCCTTGGGATTACAATCACTACCAGTTGATTAAGGATGGATGGGATGGGGACAGTGACCCGCGACGCATCCCAGACCGCCGCCGCAAGTGTTGCAACAGCTTTGCTCAGCACTGGCTGCCCCAGCACGGCCAGCAGCTCACCAGACTGCATCTCACCAACTTCAACATGGAGTTATCCCACCTGCCTCCAGCACTGAAAGAGCTGGAGCTGCACGGATGTACTGCCCTGTGGCACGGAACCCACCACGACAGATATCAGTCAGGCCCTGAGTGGTCTCCAGAACGCCACGACTACAGCTATTACAAGAACACCATCTTCCAGGCTGACAAGGCGCGTGAGCTCACTGCCTTGACCAAGCTGCACCTGGGCCTCTGCTCCTGCCATACGGAGACCCTACACCAAGTGACGGCACTCACCAACCTGCAGCACTTTGCCTTTACCAAAGCTTGGTCGGAGAGTTGCAGAGGCCTCGAGAGTGACCCCCCAGCACTGCGCCCCCACCTGGATAGCATGTTCTTCAAGTCCCTGACAGACCTCACCCATTTGGAGCTGCGCACCTTTGACACCTTGACAGGTAGGGAGGGTTTTGATGTCATCCTTCATCACTTGAACCTCGGTCCATACCATGGAAAACAACGCACACAGCTTGCGGGGTTGAGTGAAGGCGGCCCTCATGGGTCGTGTTCTGTGGGGCCCAGTCAGATGAGCTACATAGCTACAGGTGTGACTTTAAATGATTGATTGTTGATTGTTGATTGATTGTTCGTTGCACTGATGGTAGCTGCTTGCTTACTTTCTTGTGACTTTTTTTATTGTGTTGGCCTTCTCCCCTGCAGGTACATCGCTGTTGACCATCGATGGCTATCGCGAGTATAACAATGCCGTGCAGCACCTCAGCTGCCTGGTGAAGCTCCAGACACTCATCATCACCACCGACCGCATCTCAGGCAACTTGGCAGCCGGCCTGCAGGGGCTGTGCAGCATGACAGCGCTTACCTGTCTTCACCTGGGGTCATCAAGCTTCTCTGTGGATCCCACACAGGGCACGGTGTACTACACAACCCCTTGGCTGGAGAGCCTCACAGCCCTGCGACGGCTGCACTTGGAGCGGCTGCGGATCGAACCCAGCCAGCTGCACGGTTTGTCGCAGCTCGCTTGCTTGACCCTGGATGGAGTGTCCTTTGAGCCTGCAGCCCTGCTGGGGATGCTGGCGAACCTTACCCGGCTGCAGGAGCTGCACATCTCACAGAACGAGGAGTATGCGCTGGGCCGTTATGAGGCTGTGTGGCCAGCTCCGTCAGCAGCCTATGCCGGCCTGACAGCCAGCAGCCAGCTGAAGGGGCTTGTCCTGAACCACGGCTTGCTGCCAGTGGGCGTGTGGCCCCGTGTGTTCCCTGCAGGCCGCCTGCTGCCTGAGATGCGGAGCTTGCATGCTTACTGCCAGCATGCAGCTGCTGGTGCAGGGTCAGGGGGTGTGACAGGCCAGCAGGCAGGCTCAGGCCTCGCGAGCATCACGGCGGCCTGCCCCAACCTTGAGAGTCTGTGTGTGGGATGTTGTTGTGCGTGAACAATCAGTGTGCGGCATGCGGCTTACTACTTTTCCTAGCACATGCCTGGCGACATGCAGCCCATGGAGGCTGTGACCCACTCAAGACTGGCCAAGTCTCGGGGGCAACTGGTGTACACACACATGTACATACACCACATGTGGGCGGCTGGTGTCATGCCTGCCAGTGTGTGAAGTGTCACCAGCCTAATTTATTTTGTCCTGGGTTGCTGTAAACCCCCCCCCCCCCAAGCCCCCACTGATCTGAACCCAGCATCCTGAGAAAGTCAAACAAGCTTGTCTGTCGCCAAGTAGGCCTGCCTTATGCGCCCGTTAGTGCTTGGCTGCCTTTGCTACGCACAACAATATTCCTTGTGTCAGAACGGGATGAAGTAGAGGGTGCAGAAAGAAAGTAACCACTGCAGGAAAAGTCCCCTATCACACGTTTGGCTCTGCTGCTAAGCTTGGATATTGCAGGTTGCATGGTAAAATTTTCAGCAACTTGTTGTGTGGGGTGGGACCTTCTTTTCTGGCTTGCTTTTGAGTCACACTGCATGCCACCACCACAGACATTGTCTGATCCTTTGATGCTGTGCTCAGTTGTGCTGCTTCTCCTGCACTACTCTCTGTGGTGTATGTGTCACCAACAGAAACTGCCTGGCTGTGGCTGAAGCTGCCACTCTTGAGTGTGCAAGATAGTGGTGCACAGCATTGCACCAACATCTAGCACACCATACCTAACTTCTCCATGGTGCTTGCTATCAAGATGTCCAGCTCACACCCTGCACATGCTGCTTTGATGTGTAGGTTGCTGCTGGCATTGGTTCATTTAGCTGTGATTTAGTTGAGCGAATCACTGAATGAGGTGTGACTTTCTTACTGCATCCCCTAAAGCAAGCTGTAGACAAATTGGGTATACTGTACATTGTAAAAGTGTGGCTTGTTGTGCAGGGCCGGTTGTGCAAGGCTTGTAATAATACCCCTGTTGTTCATTATTGAAAGCGACATATGTTGCATAATGCTTGTGTAAGTTGAGCACTGTGAGGCAGCCAATATTGGCCACAGGGGGGGGGGGGGGGCAGTCCATCTAGCACCCTGTGTTTGTATCAAAATCTTCACTGCTGATGCCAAAAGTCAGTATTGCAGCTTTGTAGCCCACATGAGGCCATCGAACAGTGCAGCTACCCTACGGCACCAGGCCTGGTGCATGTGATTGGGAGGGGGGGGGGGAGACCCCAAAAGTGTGTGTGTGTGTGTGTGGGGGGGGGGGGGGGGGGGGGCTCCATTCCAAAAGCAGGAGTAGATAGTGCGTCGATGTTAAGGCGAAAGCATCCGATGTCAGCGTTTGGGCTGCCAGTCTTGAGCTGAATGCACCACGTGCACGATCTGATGGATCTGACCATGATGGCAGCCGTTACGCTCGCAGCATGGCCATCAAGCTTGCAACATGGCGCGATTGATGCAAAACAACCATGAGAATGCATCTGTGGGAAAGCTGCTGGCCGGTACAACCTGCGTGCCTCCGTACCAGGCACCAACAGCACTGTTGAGCGGTAGCATGCCACTCACAGGAGTGTTGCCGTGCGGGGCGAAACGACTATCAATCGGTAGCTATTGCAATGCTGATTCCAAATATGTTGCTTGCTTGTGATGGGGTTGCTGTATAAAAAAGACAGAGCGAGAATGAGGAAA
The DNA here is from genome assembly GCA_007449985.2 of Desmodesmus armatus. Taxonomy (NCBI): domain Eukaryota; kingdom Viridiplantae; phylum Chlorophyta; class Chlorophyceae; order Sphaeropleales; family Scenedesmaceae; genus Desmodesmus; species Desmodesmus armatus. The sequence goes on from VIIQ02000087.1 coordinate 49,732, forward strand.
GGGTGAGGTGATAACAGCGGAGCGTGGCAAAGGACTGTGGCTTTTCGTAGCCAAACGACTACCGATCGGTAGCTTAAGAACTGTAGATTCTGAAAATATGGCGAGTTCGTGAGGGGGTTGCTTGGTCGAAAAGATACAGCGAGAGTGACGAAAGGGTGAGGGTCTAACATGGAGCATGGCAAACGGCCTTGCCTAATAGGCAGGCCAAAAGCAGTACTAGTACCATCACGTAAGTGTGTTTACGTGTACACACCTGCTGAATATGTCGATGCGCAACGCAACGCAAACCAAATGTAGCCAGCTTGAAGAGCGTTTTGCATTCTGTCGATCTCCGTCCCTGGATCCCATCGTTGCTTCACCCCTCGGTCGGATCACTGTGCGCACACGCCAGACTGGGCTGCACAACAACAGCCATAGCATAGCTGATATCATGGAGTTTGATCCAGTAGGATCTTTGGTAAGTTGTGCGTGGACTCGGACGCAGTGTCAAACCAACGTCTCACCTTTCTCAAGTGTAGGCCTACTGCTTTCGCAGTGACTGGCCATGGCTGGTACTGTAGTGCAGTGCAAGGGTGCAGACAGTGCGCCACACCGGCTAATTTTACAGTCATATCCAATTGTCGTCACCTGTAGCCATTTCGAAACCTGTTGTCTGCACAGTCACAGTCACATGCATGCCACTGTCACAGTCACATGCATGATGGAGCACAACACTAACGACTTGCCTCCTCCGTTTGTTGGCAGGTCCAACAGAATTCGTCCTTGTTGTCCCGGCTGCCTTCACAGCTGCTGGCCCTGGTGCTGGCCCACATCCCGCAATCAGAGCGGCTGTGCAGCATGGCCAGGGTGTCCTCAGCATGGCGTGCAGCAGCAGTGATGGCCACCAACAGCATCAGCGCACATGGGAGTTGGCTTGAGTATGATCACAGGCGTAGGGGCGTCACGCCTGACAAGGTCAAAGCTCTGCCTGGCTGGCTGCAAGCACACGCTGCGGCAGCAGCCATTGACAGCCTTGCAGTAACAGGTGCAAGGTATGGCACCACACCCACCCTCCAGCTCCCTATGCAGCTGTGCGCTAGCCTGCGCTCCCTGGACCTGGAGGGTATGGGCATGGTCATGCAGCGTGAGCAGGACACACAGGCGGCAGCGACAGCCCTGCCGCCTGAGCTGTCTGCCATCACTCGCCTCAGGCTGTGGGACTGCCCTGTTGGGCTCAGCACACTGCCAGCCTTCACCAAGCTGCAGCACCTGGCGCTGGTGGGCAGCCCTCAGGAACCCGCCAGCAGCAGCCCACAGCTGGCCAGCCTGGTGCATCTCACCCACCTGCACCTGTCTAGTGACTGCGCCCAGGACGCTGTGCTGGGAGCAGTTGCCAGCCTGACCCACCTGCAGGAGCTGCTGCTGGAAGGGCACTCATACACAGTTGGTGGCTTGGCAGCCCTACCGGTGTCTCTCACCAAGCTGTGTATGTCCTACTTTGCTGTCAACTTGGATGAGAGCCACACCCCAGCTGTGGCAGCACTCACAGCGCTCCGATGGCTCCAGCTGGAAGGTGGATCTAGGTTCAGTGCTGCGCTGCTGCGTGGCATGAGCAGCCTGCAGCACCTGGCAGTGCGGGACTGTATCCTAACAGCAGCACCAGCAGGAGGCGGGCAGGTACAGCAGGACAGGAGCGCAGTCCTAACCGTGCTCAGTGAGCTCACTCAGCTGCAGCACTTGGAGCTGGCCGTGACACGGCAGCTCCTTGCTGACCCTACAGCTGCGGACGTTGCCGCCCTCACAGCCTCCAGCCAGCTCACCTGCCTGATCGTCAACCAGGGGCTGGTCAGGCAGGATCTGTACAACCACATGTTCCCGGAGGGGCGGCAGCTGCCAAAGTTGCAGGAGCTGCGGGCAACGCAGGGGCTGGTGGGCACTGTGCAGGCTGCTTCAGCCCTGGTGCGCTGCTGCCCCAAGCTGGAGCGGTTGGATGTCAGCACAGGTACGTACCCCAAACGCATACTACTACTACTACTACTACTACTACTAATTATAGGGCTTAGTGAGCGTGCCTTGTTTGATACAGTGATTGCAAAAGGTGCAGCGGCATCTTGCTTTTTGTGCGATGTGTTCAATGGAAATGTCTGTAACACACATGTGTGTCTGATCACCTAGCGCTGTACTACCAAGAGCCTCATGCAGGGGTTCTGGCTGTAGTGCTAGAACTGGCCAGCACACGTGCACTCTTCTGTCATACCATATAGCAACCTGTGTGTATGGATGTATGTGGTGGGGGCATGCATGCCACATCAACCCCCTACAGCAGTCCACCTGTCATTGTTCAGGTGGTTGCAGCATCAGCATTCTGCATGGTTCCTTTGTATTGTTGGGTCCTGAAAGCCTCCACCGTAACTGCCCTTGCTGCTGCCGCTGCTGTTGCTGTTGCCCTACCACAGCCATAGGTCCGGAAAACACCTTTGAAGTTTTTGAAGTCCAACAAGGTTATAACTGCAGCGTAGGTGCATTGGGTGAGTTGCAAGCTTTGACGTACCTCAACATGCTTGTGCAAGGCCGGGAGTGCTCAGTCGATTTTTGGAACTCTATGGCCTACCTGACAAGCCTGAGAGACCTGTACACCCAAGAGCTGGACCCTTCCTACTTTGGTGGCATCATCTCGCTAACCAGCTGCCGGGAGCTCACACGCTTGCGGACCGACTGCGACGAACATCCGCCGTACTTCGATATCAAGGTGCGCAGAAAGCAGTCGGGTTGCGTGAGCCCAGACACACCCTGATCGCCAACCAGCGTCATCCCTAAAGTTGACCTGCAACAGCCGTTAGTTCACATGTCCACTGTGGATCACACGGGCACCAGGACATCTGCACAGGTTACATGTTGATCCTATAACATGTGAGGGTCCAGGTGCACCTACCAACATTTGCGGAGATTATACAAGGCAAAAAGATTACTAAGCATTGACTTTACTGGGGACATCATCATGTCGTTTTAGCAGTAAAGTAGTGGGTTAAGTACATTACTCAGCGAGATAACTGCATCATTACTGCAGGATTACTGCTGGTAAAGTCGATCACTGTAATGTGATTACTACGAGTAAACGTGTCGTTTTTGCCGTAGTGTTGCCCCGTAATGTGGCGACCACGGTAATGCGATTACTTCGAGCAAACGTGGCGCAATAATGTTAACACCAACACCAACAGCGTATTGCACCAACATGTCTGCAAGGAGCCTGAATCCCGTCTATAAGGCAAAACAAGGCAGCGCCGCCCTACGGCTCAGCACGGCACAGCACATGGCTGTGCAGCACAACTTGCACCAGCAGCAGCGCAGCAGCAACAACCACAACATCAACACCAGGAGCAGCACACCAAGTGCAAGGGAGCACTTGGTGAACACACAGCCACCAATGGCACCACACACAACATAATTGAGAAACGGCCTCAGGCTGCTGGTACAGTACACTGCAGCACCAGGCAACGCAACAGCTAACACATACGCCCTGTCCACAATGTGCTTAGCAACACCCTTGCATTGTGCTGTTGCTGCTTGCTGTGCGGCAACAGAGGAAAGGGGCACGCCTTTAACAGCTGTGTGCAACAGTCGTCCCCCAAATCATCTGGGCTTGGCGCCTTTCCATTGCATCATGTGGGTTGATACCACCAGCAACACGGGCATAGCCTCAACCTGCAGCATGCACAGCGGGCATAGGCACACGGGCACAAGCTCAGGGCAATGCTGGCGATCAGTATTGTGGCGATTCATACATGCAGTGCTCCACTGCATCCTGCTGCGCAATGCTTCAATCGGTTTTGGCAACGCTTCAATCGGTTTTGGAAGCTCTAAGCGTGCTGTTGGAGGCTCCCGTGGCCCAACCCAGCAAAATCTTCGACAGCAGGCGCCGTGTGCAAATAACTGACTGTCATCACCACTCAATGGGCTGCCCTGGCACAATCAACTGCCAGCACCTTCACCACTGGCGTGAAGACACAGCTGCTCACCTATCCTGCCAGGCCCAGTGGGCTTGAAGGTGTCAGTTGGACTGCCCTGAGCTTGCGCATTGCTGCTGCTCTCTGGCGGTGGTTAGGGTGCCATAGGTCCAGTTGCAGGAGGGTTGGAGCTTATTGGGCAACGTTCGAGGCTTCATCAGACCCTGTGCAGACGCAAAATGCAAACAGCAATTCTGTTGAGGAATGTGCGTAAGAGCTGGTCGGAGCGCGGCAATGTGGTGCGCAATCCAGTGGTTGCTGCTGGTCCCTGTCTCCACTGCAAACCTTCAAGATGCGTGTGCTTGCACGTTGGTTGCAAAGTACCAGACGCACACAAAGAGCCTGCTACATCTGCACCCTGCCCTCAGATCCATTGGCTTACCATGCTGTCCTACGCCACTGCATAATGCACTCCAGTGGGGGCAGGTGTGCGACTTGACTTTGGCCTCCTGGGGCCCAGGAGTCCTGGCTGCCCAGCTGTATCCACGGGACCTTGAGGTCTGCCAGCACTTGAAGCCTGCCACATACAGGGGAACAGGCGTGCAGTATTTCTGCAGGGTTTCTGCCAGTGCAGCCCATATTGCATAATGCAGTGCAAGCATCAAGCCGCAATCAGCGCCACACCATCCCCACGAGGTTGCTTTTGTAGTTGATGGGACCCTCTATGTGCAGCACGGGCTCCGAGCATCACTGCTTCTGTTGCTGCAGCGCTGTGTTGCTGTGTCCATGAGACTGCCATGGGCACACTGGCTGCACCCAGCCCCAAGGCAACAGCAGCTGCCTTGTGCTTCTGTGGGTGCATACATGTTCTGTGGGTGCATACATGTGTTGGCCCTCCCACTGACAGTGTCCAAACCTGTCCACAGAGCAGTCTACAACAGCCACTGAGCTCACCTTCAATCTGTAAAAGAGTCACCAACCACCATGCTCAACCACCCTGCAGACAGTGGGAAGGCTGCTGGGCCGCCCGGCTGCCTGTTGCGGTGTCCATATCTGCGTTGACGTTCCTCGGCTGTGCCATTAGGCCCCCAATCGTTCGGATACTGGAGGGCTGGAGAACCTAGCAGCAGCTTCGATCTGGTGCTCAGATCACGTGCATGCTCCTCTGCAGCGGGTAGCTTCAGCCACCCACGATGGGCGCGTGCAGACTGGGTGAACGCGTACAACTTTCAAGCGCAGCTCTTACGAACCAGCAGGTAACATGAGCAAATGTTCAACTGACCAAGTGTGGAACTTCTCTGTGGCTTGTTTGATGCTGAGACAAGGAAGACAAGCTTGGATGTGTCTCGTGTCACGTATGGAGCCCCAAGATCGCTCACAGCCAACGTCCTAAGCCGTTGCTTGCAACACATGTGTACAGGGTTTGAACCAGCTGAGCTGTCAACTGACATCGACAGCTCTACAGCCAGGTTTGGCAACGGAGGTACTACACGAAGCCAAAACAGCTGTTCGTCATGGTCAATGAGCACTAGTCTGAATGCAGGACAATGCTTCGTACTGACGCCAGACCAGGTTCCCACCCTGACCAGGCCTTGAAGGCTGGTCAGCTTGGGTCAGGGTGTTGCCCTGCCGTCAGGGCCCGCGACTATGGGGTTCAGCAATTAGGGCAAGCTTGGATGTTGTGGAGGTAGATGTGGGCCCCATCACCACTTGAGTTTCCGAGGCTGCAAGCATGTTGGTGCGTCCCTACTTCCCTGGCCGTTATATATAATGTTATCGGATAAATGGCGATAACAGATAACGGCGCCATATATCACACGTGGCTTTTGGTATATATAACGGGCGCTATTGATAACGAGGCCCGTGTTATCAATAACAGCCTTTATCTTTAACAGGGGAGTTGATATAAATAACGATCAGTGTTGATACGCAATATAGCTGCACATTGCTAGCCACGCCACACTTCACTGTACTGTGCATTGTATTAATGTACTGTGCAGTAGTTTATTCACTTGTGTTTGTGTTTTTACAAGTATGCCCCTTCAAGGGCAAGCCCCACACAGCTGGCCATCATCATGATGGAGTGTATGATACACTTGGTAACAGGCTGTTGCTGTGACGTACCGTACGTCTGTGACACACATGCCATGCCCGCAGTGCTGGTGAGGACCAGGCGGCAGCATGCAGCCAAGGGGCAGCTGGTGATGTGTCCCTAGGGACCCCTAGGCAGATGCCTGCCGTGTCAGGCTACTGTTGAGTTGACTGCAGTAACACACAGCAGGCGTCCTGTCGCATCCTGCCTGCATCACCCGGGAGCTGAGCTGCAGAAGCAACTCAGCTCAATCTTCCTTGTTGCTGCTGTTGCAAAATCAAGTAACGCCGGGGTAGGGGGGGGCATGCGCATGGGTAGTGTGTCTGGCTGGGAGTGTGGCAGCCTGGGTCTTTGCAGTAGATGATCAGCATCCAAGCAATGCATGCGATTGTAGTGAAGGTACCAAGCTTATGGTGCACCTTGGAAGTAATGTTAGGCACACCGCATTACCATGACACAACCAGATAACCTCAACTTTACTACAGGGTAAAGATTACTACTGGGGTAAACTTGAGGTTATCCAGGCTTCAGCCCAGTAAAGCGCCAGTAAAATAGCCCAAATGTTTGTAGGGGTGGTGTAGTGGGGACAACCAGCTTGGCTGGCAGCTTCGTTGAGCACCTACGCGGTGATGGCCTCTTGGGGCTGCATAGGGGGCATGTAGGCAGCTTGACCTAGCACAGCAGCCCCGCAGGGGCCTCACCAAGTGCCGGTTGCATGCCTCTAATGACCTGGCCACTGCATGCCCACACAATAGCCTGGCTGAAGGGCTACTGTCTGCGTGCCTCCTGATGCTTGCACTGCATGACAACTGCTGCTTGCCTTCTTTTCTTGCTTCTGCTGCGCTCAGACACCTGAAGGCCAGCCCCCTGACATTTGGCGCAGGCTGCCTTACGAGGCCTTGGCTGCAGCAGTACAGCACTACAAGGAAGCCCGCAACTCTCGCTGGGATGTTGAGGGTACCTTCAGCAGCATGACCAGGGCGGCAGCGGAACACTCCATGCTGCTGCATGTCGAGACAGATAAGCTACGCAAAACACTGGAGGACCTACAGGAGACTGTTGCCGGCCTGCAGAGCCAGCAGGATGAGGACAGGCAGCAGCGGAACAAGCAGCAGCTTGAGGCGCAGCAGCTGCGCAGGGAGGTAGAGGAGCTGCGCAAGCAGCTTGGGGGGCAGCAGGAGAGGCAGGAGGAGGTTGCTGGCCTGCAGGCAACTGTGGCAGCAATGGGAGCCCAGCTGCAGGCACTGCTGCTCAAGGACGGCATGCAGCAGGGCTGAACAAAGGGGAGCAGGGCACGTACTCCCGAACAGAACATGGCATGCACTGCATATGGCCCTACCGGGGCATACTGTTGGCACTTGGCTGCACCTTTTGAAGCCTGCCAATGGATGGTGTGCACGAGCAGCTTCAAGCCTTCGTCTTGCCTTGATAACTGGATTGAGTGCAAACCCAGGCGTGGTGTACTAGCTGCTGGGAGGGACTTGTATGTCACTCTGCGGAGACAGCATGGCTTGTGGTGGGAATTGGAGTCACTCGGAGTGGAAGCACATGGGTTTGTGGTCGTGGCTATGCCCACAAGTTGTGCATTTGTGTGGCTCAAGTGTGCATGTGGGTGGTCCCCGTGTTTTCTTTGCCCACTTGTATGGCTCCGCAGAGAATAGAAAGTCCAGTCATTGGCAGTGCTGGGGCTTGATTGATAGCATCAACTGTGTCATTGTTTTGCTGACGGAATTCCTTGGGCTGGCAGTGCTGACTGGCGGCCTACTTATGTATGTTGCTGCTGGCAGCTGCACATGTGTCGGGCCCAATGTGACAGTGGCTGTATATGGATTTCCAATTGGCTGCAACCAGTGCAGGTCATTTGCAACCAGCAGAACATCGCTCCTTGGCTTTGCTTGCAACCAATTGGGCACCCTAGCAACAATGCCAAATGTTAAGTACGACTTATGCAGGTTCCTGATGTATTGAACGCATACTTCATCTGGTCAACTTTGAAGTGTGTTACGCGTCAAAGTGACAAGGAATATTCCTGCTGGCCTCAGCCAAACTGCCGGAGTTTTGCAGCGAGTCGCATTCTGTTCCTACGTAACTTGTAGCTAAGGCCAACAACCATGGAGCGCAGCGTCTTGATCGCATGCGAGTTTGAGCAGTTAAAATCGGCCCCTGCTGTCAGCAGCGAGGGCCTCACATGCCGCTTCAATGCGAGAACGTCCGTCGGCGCTTTCTGGGACGCAGAGAGACAGGCAGTCTGCTGTCGGGTGCAGAGGGAGGTAAGCACAGCATATTGCAGCAGTGACATGCCAGTCAGTAAGCCTGAGTGTTGCTGCCATCTTTGCTTCCGCCATACCTACCTGTATCCATGCTATCATCTAGTGCTCCTAGCAGTCCACCATATGTGAAGAAGCACCATATGCTGCATCAGCTGATCAACCTTCTTCCTGCCGCAGGAGGTGTGCCTCCACAACATCAGCTATGAGGTTGTGGATGCCTTCAACAACGTCCTGTGCAAGAGCACAGACTGCAAGTAGGTGTATGATGCTACACTCTGCGCAGCACATATTGGCACATGCTACGCTCTCTTGCCCAGCAGTGCGCAATCTTCGTCCCTACTTGTCAGGTGTAGTGCCAGCCTGTGCTAGGCTGTGCCTTGCCCCTGCCCCCCCAGAAGAACAAGAAATGTTGAACCGTGGTCAAGCATGCACACCTTGGCCACCCTGTGCAAGCCTTAAAGTACAACTGAGTAGTGCACCTAGTACAGCAGGCATGTCAAGGCAGCATCTGTCCAACAGACAGCCTGTCAGCTGAGCGCATCCCACAACCCTAAAGCGCTGATGACCATGCATGCTGCGGTGCCTGCAGGTCCACCCTGGATGGCTGTGTCGACCCCTGCACAAATGTGAGTACCATCATGTGCAGTGATCAGTGCAAACAAAGGTGGATCAATGCCCTTAGCAACCATCATCTCCCTTTTTATGGGGCAACCCTGTTGTTATGCAGCGTGCAGCTGAGACTGCAGGAGGCCCACACAGCGCCGTGCAAATTACGGCTCCGTCACCCGTCTATGCCATGCGTCAAACCCCTGTCACCCCATTCTGCTGGCATGTCTTGGACTGTTGTGTCGTGCATGCAGGCTGAGTGCTGTAAGGTCCCAGAGCACAGCCCCCCAGCAGCCACCGCCGGTGCTGGCCGTGATAGTGGTGTGGCAGTAGGAGCTCTCAGCCGGACTGCGGTGCTGTCAGGCCTTTCCTGGTTGGACAGGCTGCTGCCTGTGTGGATCGTGCTGGCAATGATGGTTGGGGTTCTGCTGGGCTCCTTCCTTCCCCAGGTGAACTGAGCTGCTGTGTGCAATGTAGGCATCCATTCGTAGTACGTGCATGAAGATTCCAGGCATGCAGCAAACAGTCATGTGGTGCACATACCCTGACTCCTCTGCAGGCCAGCACCGGAATGGTGAGGAGGTGACATCGTAAATGTCACTGTTGTATGTGTGTGTCTGGGCAGGCAAACCCTAAGCTCACATAGCAGCCACACCAGCACCAGCAGCATGCATACGTCATGCAGTGGTTGCAGCGGTGGGCCCAGCTTGCGACTGCATGTGCTACGTGGTAGCCTTGTCACAGCAACACAGCAGTGATGGTACAGCTCGCCATGCAGCAGCGCTGATCCTCATGCACACCTTCTTTTTCAGCCACATCCACCTGGCCATAGTGCAGCAACAATGTGCCACAAACCCACCCTCCAGTGATGTGGTGCATTGTCCGCCATTCCGCCACCCTGTGCCTACAGGCGCGCGCCCAGCTGTCTGTGCTGCACGTTGGCGATGTCTCCCTGCCTATCGCCCTAGGCCTGTGGCTGATGATGCTGCCTGTAATGACAAAGGTCCAATACGAGAAGCTGGGCGCATTCCTGTCTGACAGGGCCATCGCACGGCAGCTGGGTGTGTCCTTCGTGCTCAATTGGCTGCTGGGCCCTGCCCTGATGACGGGACTGGCCTGGGCCTGCCTGCCTGACCTGCCTGGGTTCAGGAACGGAGTGATCATGGTGGGGCTGGCAAGGTGAGCAGGGCAAATGCCATGAGTGTGTGTGTGTGTGTGTTTGGAGAAGGGAAAGGAGGGGAGTTTCATTTTGACGGTATGCATGGTGTGCGTGCCTTCTACTGCAAAGCTGCTGCCCAATTGCCTCCTGTTGCCTCGCCAGCACACCCGCGCAGCAGTGTTGCACACCTGGCTCCATGCACTGCCAGAGGACGGAGGCAGGCCATCCAATACCGTTCTGCTGCTGCTGCTGCTGCTGCTGCTGCTGCAGGTGCATCGCCATGGTTCTGATATGGAATGAGCTTGCGGGCGGTGACAGCGAGCTGTGTGCTGTCACTGTGGCGTTCAACAGCGTGCTGCAGGTGGTCCTGTATGCACCGCTGTCCCTGCTGTACCTCCAGGTGGGAGTCAGACTGAGCCAGTAGAGGGTTGGTTGCACAGCAGCTGTGTTTTTTTGGGGTTCACCAGGGGGGGCGGAATGCCACCGGCTGGCCACACACAGCGCAATCAGGCGAACCCAACTGCCGGGGGCCCGAGGCAAAGCCTTACCAATGAGATACGCCTAACACCCCTATACGGCAGCTGTGTTGACCCTCTGGCAGAGACCTGAGCTCTTGAAGAGCCTCCCCATGTTGTCACAGTGATCTGCTGGCATTCGCATGTGGCCATGATTTCTTTTAGTGTAGTATGGAGGGACGCGCGCAGCAGCGCTTGCAGACTGTTTGGTTGTGTTGCAGACGGTCTACTCTGGGTGACGGCTGCTGTTCGCTTGGCCCCTGGCAGTTGCCTCTTTGAGCTGTGTGGTCGGGGCCAGTTCGGGCATCCTCTTGCATTGCGTATCCATGGCTGTTGTGCTGACCTGGGTTGTGCTTTCCCACTCATGTCTCCTGTGGCCACAGGTCGGCTCTGGTGTGACTGGCCCTGCTGTCGGTCTGTGGCCTGTGGCCAAGAGTGTGCTGCTGTTCCTTGGGGTGCCGCTGCTGGCAGGTAGGGACGCGCCCAACCAGGCTAGCCAGCCAGCGCTGATTGTGTCTGGTGGCTGATCGCTACCTTGCACTGCTGCTGTGCCGCAACCTGCGGCTGCTTTGCTTGCGTTGTTTCAGTACATGCTTCAGGTTCCAGTCAGCACAGCCCTGCACCACGTGACCTTGGGGTAACAAGTGCAGCAGCCTGCAACTACTGAGTAAGCTTCCCAGCTGGCGATGGTGTTTTGCATCAGACATGATGTCCGACAGGTAGCGGCACACTTACTTTTGTGGTTAGCTGTCCCTTGTCCGTGTGCCTGTACAGCATACGCCTGTCAGCGCGCTTAGCAAAACTGCATGTGTTGTCCTTTCCTGCATGTGCTGCAGGAATCCTTCTGCGCCTGGCGCTCCTGAAGCTCAAATCCAAGGCCTGGTTTGACCACAAGTTTATGCCGTACTTCGGGCCATGCGCTCTGTTGGGCCTGCTGTACACTATTGTGGTGATGTTTGCAGCTCAGGATGTCCTTGGCCAAGTCGGCAGCGTCGCTCGCGTGGCCGTCCCCATGCTGGTATACTTCTTGGTTATGTTTGCATTGTCTTTGGCCGTTTCCCTTGCACTGAAGATGTCGTACAGCTTTGCGGTGACTCAGGCCTTCACAGCGGCGAGCAACAACTTCGAGCTTGCGATCGCCGTGGCAGCCGGCACTTTTGGCATTGCATCCCAGGAGGCTTTGGCAGCCACAGTGGGCCCGTTGATCGAGGTTCCCGTTCTGCTTGGGCTTGTGTATGTTGCGCTGTGGCTAAAGGCGAGGCTTTGGCCTCGTCCAATGGAGCCTGCTGTGACTGAGTTGTCGGACAGGCTGTCTGACAAGTGATAGCGCAATGGTCCCTGCGCGTCGCACTGGTGTCAGTGTCTGTGAAGGCACCGTCGACCTGCAGTGCGTTGCTACGAGTGGGTACCTGGTACGAGACCGGCTGGCTTCACGTACCAGCCACCGTAAAGTATACTGGCTGGCTGCAACGCTGCCAGCCTGACACACTGCGTGGACTGGCATGTATGCTGCGTTGACAGCATGTCTGACAAGCGGTAGCGCTATGCACGTTGGCTTTCTGGCCCTTCACAAGCGCCGCTGAACTGCCATGTGTTGACTATGAGAGTGGGAGCCTGGTCACTTGCGTGGCTTACTGGCTGCGGCGCCAGCCTGGCACTCTGTGTGGGCTGGCGCACTCACTGTATTGACGTCACAATTGTACCTGTAACAGCGCATACCTGAGCTGCAGCTGCAGGCCAACTCCTGGCGCAATGCTGCAAAAGACATGGGGATGGGGTCGCACCAGAGTGCAGCAGGAATCAGTTCTGGTGCTGCATTGCACCTGGGTGGCATGTGCAACTGGCACCATCGATTGTAGCGATGGCACAACCACAATACAGCACAGCATCAACTTCGCCGACACCAGAACCTCCATCTGTCCTGCAGCTGAATGCTCTGACAGCTCGCTTTTGGCTAGGCCACAAAAGATTGTACTACATCTGAGATGAGAACTTGTCCAGGCGGCCCACCCCGTGACTGTACAGCCACCGTTGCACAATGTCAATGCAATGCACTACTTCCCATCTGCATGGTGTAAGCACAACACAACAAGCCAGAACTCTATTTCCCAGTGACTAAGGGTGGTTCTGCTGATGCTGCCAAACCTTGCACACTGCAGACAAAAGACGATATGTGCATAGCAGCTGTCAAAGACCGAATTGGGCAGGGCAATATCCTGGCTGTTGAGCACCAATCGGCAAGTGCTGTCTTCCCGGACGAGAGGCTTTGGTGGTAAGCGGGGCTGCTTGCAGTGGCCTGGTTATGCCGTTCTTTTATAGATCATCATACTTGAAAACCATGTCACATGGCACAGTCAGTCTGCAGTGCACCTGCCCACCATGGCCGCGGGTGTGGCCACCCGTGCGGCCAATGGCCATGGCCGCACACACCTCACGCCCCTTGCTGAACTGGGAGGTGCAAGCTTGTAAAGAACCCCGTTACAAGGCCAGCTGTGATGAAGACATCTGCCCAATTTAGTCCATCCATCCATTCACTTGTATCAAACCTGGCCAAACTGGCAATCCTATCTCAGCAGTTATGCCCTCGGGGTATAGTACACCTCACGTGATCACGTGCACGCGCTGAGGGACTTTCATCTGCGCACAGCCTTACGCAGAACGGTTCTATACATTATCACGATTTGCATCAGCAAGCGATCTACTTTCGTATTATCCTTGCGCTGCACTGCACTGGGCCAGATCACCGTGCAGTTCCTCACAGAACGCTTGCGCAGCACACTGCAATGGCAACTATGATGGATACGGACGACACAAACACAGTGAGTTGTTTGTGCCGACGCAGCTTTCAGTGATGCAGCCGACTGCCACCTGCTCTTGAGGACTGGACCAAGTCCTGCTGCTCCCATTGACTGGCTGTGCACCCTGTCAAATAGACTATTCTGCATGCCTAGCTATTGCTTGGTGAGCTGACTTGTCCAAACCCTTCCGGTCATGGAGACCACTAGTTACTGCCCAATGCTGCTGACACCAGTGGTGCCGCTTCCGCTCCTGTGTTTGCCGATATTGCATTCACACAGTCAAGTGCGGGCACACTGTCGAACACTGTCCATTTGTGGATGTCATGTGCCAGGCCTCGATGCTGCTGTGCTGTCTGCACTGTTGCAGCAGCAGCAGTGTCCACACCCCCCATGCCTCCTGCAGCTACCTCCCTCACTGAAATGTCAGCACACACGTCAACCAAATAGGGTTTTCTGTGTTACGTGCTGTGCAGGAGTCCTTGTTCTCTCCGCTGCCCCCACAGCTGCTGGCCCTGGTGCTGGCCAACATCCAGCCTGCAGAGCGGCTGGGCAGCATGGCCATGGTGTGCTCAGCATGGCGCGCAGCAGCAGGCATGGCCACCAACAGCATCAGCTTACCCAGGGGTCCGCTGGACGGTGGGCGCATGGGCGCCAAGCGTGAAACGGTCTCAGCTCTGTCCGGCTGGCTGCACACGCACGCTGCTGCAGCAGCCATTGACAGCCTGGAAGTGGCAGGGTACCTGTGGGGCAAGCCACCCACCCTGCAGCTCCCTGTGCAGCTGAGTGCCAGCCTGCGCTCCCTGGACCTGTCGATGCTCGAAGTGGTCATGACTGCAGACAGCAGCGTGCAGGAGGGTGCGGCACTCGTCTCAGTCCTGCCGCCTGAGCTGTCTGCCATCACGCGCCTCCGGCTAGACAACTGCCCCGTCGGGCTCAGCACACTGCCAGCCTTCACCAACCTGCAGGAGCTAGTCCTAACCAGCCCTGCAGAGCCCAGCCAGAGCGCAGACGTGGCTAGCCTGCTGCAGCTCACACACCTGCACCTGTCTGGTGGCTATGCTCAGGACACTGTGCTGGGAGCAGTGGGTGGCCTGACCTCCCTGCAGGAGCTGCAGGTGGAGGGCGTGTCCTACACAGCTGACGGCTTGGCAGCCCTGCCAGTGTCCCTCACTAAGTTGTGGGTGAGCCGCTCAGAGAACTTTGTAGGTGGCATACCTGCCTCGGTAAGCCTCCGGCTAGCTCCTGACAGCACCCCAGCTGTGGCCGCACTCACGGCGCTGCGGTGGTTGGAGGTGGACCGTGCAGCTGGGTTCAGTGCTGCGCTGCTGCAGGGCATGAGCAGCCTGCAGCACCTGGCAGTCAAGCGCACTCCTCTACTAGCAGTGGCGCCAGCTGCAGCAGGGGGCGGGGAGGCGGCAGGTATCGGCCTAGCAGCGCTCGACGGGATGACGCAGCTGCAGCACCTGGAGCTGCCACAGAAACCTGACCAGCTTGCAGCTGCCCTCACAGCTGCGGACGCTGCCGCCCTCACAGCCTCCAGCCAGCTGACCTGCCTGATCATTGACCGGGGGCTAGTGGATCAGGAGCTCTACCACCACATGTTCCCACAGGGGTGGCAGCTGCCTAAGCTGAAGGAGCTGCGGGCTACAAAGGGGCTGTTGGGCACGGAGCGGGCTACCTTGGGGATGGTGCACAGCTGTCCCAAGCTGGAGCGGCTTGATGTTGGCACAGGTGTGTATGCGTTGGCTTGCTGCTAGTGCTGAGGATGAGGCTTTGTCTCCCAGACCTCTGCTGTACTGTTCTTTTGTACGGGCATGCCAAGCTTAGTCGTGCCTGTCAGTGGCAGCACTGCAGCATGGAGAGAAAGTGTCGTTTGTCTGATGTTTAATCTCCAAACACCGCATGCTCAACGATGATCACTCGTCTGTCATTTGTGCACGCACATGCTCGGCGGCATAATTGTCACTGCAGCAACAGAGAGGCTGACACCATTACACAAATCCTTGCTATTGTGCGTCCATCATGGTTCCATCTCCTGCTGTAGCCTTGCATGGTCAAGCACTATGTCACAACGGCCGCCATTTGTCTCCTTGCTACTGCTACTGCTGCTGCTGCTGCTGCTGCTGCTGCTGCCACAGCCATGCCCAATGATGATAAGTTTGAGGCTGTTGAAATCATGGATGGCTGGGGCTGCACTGCATGCCTGCTGCACGATCTGAGGTCCTTGACAAGCCTCATCATCAACGTGGATGGCGAAGGGGGTTCAGTAACTTTCTGGAACTCCATGGCTAATCTCACGGGGCTGAAGGATCTCTACATCAAAGAGCTTGACGTCTCTCACTTTGGGGACATCGTCTCATTGAGCGACTGTCAGGAGCTCACGTCCTTGCAGATCACCGACTCGGATGATTCGCCAACCCCATACTTTGAAATGAAGGTATGCAGCAGGGTTTGATCTGGCACTGATACGCGTGCATATGTTCACTGTGAAAGGTGTGCTCTGTAGCATGTTGTGCATGTGCATAGCGACAGAGTACGCCTAGCTGATCCTTGGAGAGTTTTGCAATGGCCTGCTATGATCAGCACATGCCGACGGTCCCTTGTCCCCCACTTGACTTGCTTGCTTGGCACCCTGACTGATGGTTCGACTGTGCGGCTTTCATGCCAGTCACGTTATCTTCACTGCCAACCCCCTTGTTTGCGCCAAAGCCTGATTGAAGGCGTGCTGTTGCATCTGCTGCTTGCGCTTGCTGCCGTGCCCCTGCTGCTTGCGTCTTCTGCGCCCAGATTCCGGAGGGGGAGCCCCCTAACATCTGGCGCAGGCTGCCTTACGTGGCGCTGAAGGCAGCAGCAGAGCACTACAGGGACGCCCCCAACGTTGGCTGGGATGTGGAGGGGGCCTTCAGCAGTATGACCAGGGCGGCAGCTCAGCACTCCTTGGTGGTGGATGCCGTGACAAGGAAGCTGAGCAGGGAAAATGCAGACAGGCGGGAGGAATTAGCAGGGCAGCAGCTTGAGGCGCAGCAGCTGCGCAGGGAGGTGGAGGAGCTGCGCAAGCAGCAGGTCGAGCAGCAGCAAGAGGTTGCTGGCTTGCGAGAGGAGTTAGCAGAGCAGCGGGGCAAGCAGCAGGAAGACGTTGCTGCCCTGCAGGCAACTGTGGCAGCAATGGGAGCCCAGTTGCAGGCACTGCTGCTCAAGGATAGCATGCAACATGGGTGATCAGGCGGCAGCACGGTCAAAATGCACTGTTTATTCTGTGATTAAGCTGTGCATGAGTGATCACTGTGGCAATGTGCACGTCTCTTCGTGCTGCATTGATATGTGCAGGTTTAGGTAGCGTGTGGGTGAGATTCAGTGTCAGCACACGGCAAAGAGCTTGTTCTTGTGTTGCCCTGCAAGTTTCAGGCTGTTGCCGCTGCACAACAGCATGCAGCAGGGCTCATGGTGCATTGAGGCTTGGCGGCCTGCTGTGCCTTTCGTGGTTCATGTTACTAGCCTATATGATACTGTAAATCATCTTGACACTGCATCCTTTGTCAAGGCTCTGTCGTGCGTTCTGATGACTGAACTGGTGGGGCACAGGTGCTAGTGGTGTCCGTCAAGTTGCTCAGTTGGGGGGCTCGCTGTTGGACAGCGGCTGATGCACGCGCACAGAGCCTGGAAGAAAGTCAATTCAGTTTCAAATGCGCAAAACTTGTTGCACTGCCTGGCGTGTAGCTACACCCAGCTACAAGCTACATCACGAAAGGGCTTTCTCTACCAACGGCAGCTATAAGCTACAAATGCACACAGCTTTACATGTCCAGGCTGAGGGTTTTGCGGTGAAGCTGACCTGGGGTCGGGGGCTGTATGACCTATCATTCATATCTGCTGCAGCAAACCCTGCAGCTACAGCCAGCTGCCTGGCTGCCCCTGTAGGTGGGACATGTCGCTGGCCAAGTGGTCAGGCCCTTACCTTGCACTGCACCTGCGCCACCCGAGACTCACGACCTGCACTTTTGAATGTAAAAGACGCGCACAGTCTGTCAAGCGTTGGGCACCCCGCGCATGCATGGCGAAGACAGTCCTCCAATGCAGTGACAGCTGGCCCATGGGCAAGTCTTGCTGTGGGCCCAAAACTCCACGGCAGAACATGTTGCCAGAGCGGTCGCTTTACCACTGCAACTGTGTTTTATCATAAGAAAGTGTGGCAGTACACGCCAACACGCAGGTTCTTGAGTGTTTGACTTCGAAGCGTTGACCAGCGACCAGAACCCTATTTTGAGGCGACTTGTCGGACGAACAGCTTGCCACAAAACTAGCTTCCTTCGCCTATTTGGTTTCCTGTGTTTCTGTCCTTAAGTGTGGTTTGGTTGCAGCAGTGAAACCCTCGGGGTTTTAGTTCACCGTGACCAGACATGTACCTGCACCGCGCATTTTGCTGACCCACGCGTCTGTTGATGAGGGTTGTGCAGGGTTGCATCAGCGAAGCGACTTATACTCGCATCGGGCTGCACACTGCAGTGTTGGATCAGCACACACAGCTGTGTTAGATCACCAGCGAGCTCCACACCAGAACGCCTTGGCAGCACACTACGAGGGAATTGATGATGATGCATACGGATGAACCAACCCCAGTAAGTTGGTGACATAGTCCATGCAACCTTCAGTACTGTACCCAATCTCTCACCCACAGCGTTTTTTCACCAGTGCCTATCATGTCTGACTGTGACTGTGACTGCCCACCCTATCATACAGACTTTGCTGGGCTGTAGCATGCTTGAAGCGCTACATCTGAGCTTGAGCCTGCCCACAACCCTCCAATGAAAAACACTCATACTCACTATGGGCTGGGCCTACCAGGTGTCTATGGGCTGGCCAGCACTTCATGTTGCCACTGCACGAGCCGCTGCTCACATGCTTAGCAATAACCTACGAACTAAGATTGTTGTGATGTGCCTGACGAGGGTCAGGTTGCCCTAACAGCTTCAGCAGCTGATCATGGTGTCCCTGCAAGAGCTGGGTGTAGGCCACAGCAGCTGTCCTGCGCTGTCCTAATTGCAAAACGTGCTGACCAAAGAATGTCTTCACCTTTTGGGGCTTTTTGGTTTTTCAGACCAGGTCATGCAAACAGTCCTGCACAAAGCGATAGCAGCTCATCGGTGGGCAGTGCAATTTGGCTCCTGTTGTGGGCTATCGTGCAGCCGCACAGCCCCAGCTACATATCGGATCAGATCACTGACTGCTTCCTTCTTCATACCTACCTGCCGCAGGCTGATTTGAACTCCTGTGGGCTGCCTCCACAGCTGCTGGCCCTGGTGCTGGCCCGTCTGGAGCCTGCAGAGCGGCTGGGCACAATGGCCAGGGTGTGCTCAGCATGGCGTGCAGCAGCAGTGATGGCCACCAACAGCATCAGCGCAATGACTGGTCGCAACTGGAGCAACATGACGCAGGGGAAGTTAGCAGCGCTGTCAAGCTGGCTGCAAGCGCACGCTGCTGCAGCAGCCGTTGACAGCCTGGCAGTGACGGGGTTCACGTACTGTACCCCACCCACCCTTAAGCTTCCTGTGCAGCAGCTTGCCAGCCTGCACTCCCTAGACCTCACCCAAGTGACAGTGGCTGTGCAGCGTGAGCAGGACACGCAGACTGCATCCACCGCCCTGCCGCCTGAGCTGTCTGCCATCACTCACCTCAGGCTGAAGTACTGCCCTGTCGGGCTCAGCACACTGCCAGCCTTCACCAACCTGCGGCACCTGGTGCTGATGGTTAGCCCCCAGGAACCCGCCAGCAGCAGCCCACAGCTGGCTAACCTGGTGCACCTCACCCACCTGCACCTGTCTGGTGGGTATGCCCACAACGCTGTGCTGGGGTCAGTGGGGGCCCTGACCTCCCTGCAGGAGCTGCTGGTGCAGGGGTCGTCCAACACAGCTGCCAGCGTTGCAGCCCTGCCGGTCCCTGACAAAGCTCAGCATAAGTGGGGGCCCAACCTACACAGGTGTACCGTCCCCAGCCACGGTTGCACTGGCACCTGACAGCACCCCAGCTGAAGCCGCACTCACAGCGCTGCGGTGGCTGGAGGTGGACCGCACAGCTGGGTTCAGTGCTGCGCTGCTGCAGGGCATGAGCAGCCTGCAGCACCTGGCGGTCAAGCGCACGCCCATCCTAGCAGTGGCGCCAGCAGGGGGCGGGGAGCGTGCAGACACCGGCCTTGCAGTGCTGACTGGGCTGACACAGCTGCAGCACCTGGAGCTGCCACAGGCTCGCGAGCAGCTTCCAGCTGACCCTACAGCAGCAGCCGTTTCCGCCCTCACAGCCTCCAGCCAGCTCACCTGCCTGATCATCGACAAGGGGCTGGTCAAGCAGGCGCTGTACCACCACATGTTTCCCAGAGGGCGGCAGCTGCCAAACTTGAGGGAACTGCGAGCTACAAAGGGGCTGTTCAGCACTGAGCAGGCTACTGAGGCCCTAGTACGATGCTGCTCCAACTTGGAGCGGCTGGATGTCAGCACAGGTGCGTGTGCCTGGCTTGTGCCACAAGTGCGGGTGTATCAAGTGTTTAAGGCTGTGTATGGCAAGTCAGTAGCGCTGAAGTGAACATAGCTTTGGGCAGCTTGTTTCCAACTTATGTCCGCTCATCTGTTGCTTGTTCATACATGTGATCACTCGTTTTTTTAGCCCGCGCTGTTGTCTGTTACTTGCGCACACACATTGTGCATAGTTGTAACCCAGCAGATGCCACCTGCCTCTTGGAGAGGTCGAGAATGTCGCCCATTCATTGCTGGTCAAGCAGCATTGACCATGGCTCCATGTCCTACAGCCTTGCATGGTCAACCCTCCTGCCATCTTGCACCCTAAGCCATATGTCGTGATGCTGCTGCTGCCACTACTGCCACTGCTGCCACAGCCATGCCCCATGATGACATATTTGAGATGATAACGCTCGCAGAAGGCTGGGCCTGCAGTGTATGCCTGCTGCGTGGGTTGCACTCTTTGACAGAGCTTGTCATGAACGTGCAAGGCGAGGGGTCTGAACTCACCTTTTGGAATTCCCTTGCTCATCTCACGAGCCTGAAGGACCTGCACATAAAAGAGCTGGACATCCCTGACTTTGGGAACATCATTTCTCTGATTAGCTGTGAAGAGCTTACACGTTTGCGGGTCACCTATGATTCGCCCATCCCATACTTTGAGATGAAGGTAAGCTGTGAGAGGTCTTGCACAACATCACACACCTGGTTGCCAAGATTGAGTTGGTCGGGCCTTTGTATACATCACAAGGAGCCTCAGGGCAAGGGGATGCTGTAACCCCTTCATGTGGAACCATGTGACGCATGCCTGGGCAAATAACCAGGCCTGGCCAGATAAATGTTACGGGGTGTTTGGGCAACCGATGGTGCATTCGGTCAATGCAACCTGTGGGCTCTGTAGATGGCTAAGAGTACACCTGGTCCATTCTCAGGCCAGTCTGCCATTGACCCCTGCTACCAGCACATGCACACGCTCGGCTGCTGCATGGCTGCTTGCCGGACGCCCTTTCTGACAGTTCGATTGTGAAGCTTTCATGCCTGTTGCAGCCTTTCCGGGTGAGTTTCCGACGCTGTGCTTACCTCAAAACTGTATGCCCTGCTGTTGTTGCGTATCCTGCGTCCATACACCCAGAGGCCAGCCCCCTGACGTATGGCGCAGGCTGCCATATGAGGCGCTAGAGGCAGCAGTGAAGCACTACAAGGAATCCCGTGACTTTGGCTGGGATGTTCAGGGTGCGCTCAGCAGCATGACACGGGCGGCAGCTCAACAATCCCTGCAGCTGCAACAGGAGACAGTTGAGCTGCGCAAGGAAGTGGCAAGCTTGCGGCAAGAGTTAGCAAAGCAGCGGGGCAGGCAGCATGAGGAGGTTGCTGGCCTGCAGGCAACTGTGGCAGCAATGGGAGCCCAGCTGCGGGCACTGCTGCTGAAGGATAGCATGCAGCAGGGATGATCAGGCGCAATCCATTCAGCTCTGTTGTCGTGTCGTGCACTTTGGTGTTGAGCAGCCGCTTGTCGTCGGATGTGCATGGGTGCATTGTTTTGGTGCTGTGCTGTCTCTTCTGGTGCTGCCTCTTGCCGCGTACAGGAACCCCTGTGCGTCTGACTCAGTATCAGCACACGGTTGAATCAAGGCTGGTGTACGTTGCAGAGCATTACTCAGGCTGTTGCTGCTGCACAACAGCATGCAGAGGGGCTGATGGGGCTTGGCGGTCTGCTGCCGGGGGCCATAGCATGCAGCACTGCAGCAGGCCGTACATCTCGACACGGTATCCTCTGTCAGAGTAGTATTCATGATCAGGTGCTTTGTGTGGTGGTTCAGTGTAAACTTGTTTGGTGTGGTGGCGCAAGGTCTGTCGACTTGCTCGGCGTAGGGCGACCGACATTTGCCGACGCAGCTCGCCCAGTGCGCACGCCAAATACTGATCGAGCAAAAGGGGTCGAGCTTTGGGAGGCGGGAAGTTGATGCTGTTTTTGTCGTGCTCAGTGTGGGTTGGCCTGCCTATAAGGCAAGGCCGTTTCCCCTGCTCCATGTTAGCGTCTCACCCTTTCGTCACTCTGGCTGTATCTTTTCGACCCAGCAACCCCCTCACAAACTCGCCTCATAATCGGAATCTACAGTTCTTAAGCTACCGATTGGTAGTCGTTTGGCCCCGAAAAGCCACAGTCTTGTGCCACGCTCCGCTGTTATGACCTCACCCTTCCGTCATTTTCGCTCTGCGTTTTCTATCCAGCAGCCCCCTCACCAACAAGCACCATATTTGGAATCATCATCGCAAAATCTACCGATTGATAGTCGGTTGGCCCCGTACAGCAACACTTTTCTGAGTGGCACGCTACCGCTCAACAGTGCTGACAGTTGCCTGGTGCGGAGGCACGCAGGATGTTGAGCCCCGCAGCTGTCCCACAGATAGATTGGTAAGGTTGTTTCGCAACAATGGCGCCCTGCTACAAGCTTGATGGCGTTGCTGCGAGCGGCTGCCATCATGATCACTTCAATCAGATCGTTGTGGTGCATTCAGCTCAAGAGTGGCACCGCAAACGGTGACATCGAACGCTGTCGCCTCTACAACACTCTTGCACATAGACGCACTATCTACCATTACTGTTGGCATGCCCCCCCCCCATTGATGGGGTGCCCTCACCCACCCCCCACTGACGGGGTGCCGCCCCCCCCCCCCCCCCCCCCCCCGCCGCCCCCACCACCACCATCACCCACATCCCCTGCCCACCCCCACCCCACCCCACACACACACTTTGTAAGCCTGACGTAAGGTTTAACCATCCTTGTGGGACTATGGTTGATGTGCTTCATGGAACTGCTTGCATGTGACTGATATATTGCCTAAATGCTAGATACGTCTGTATTCTCTCTGCTTAACACACCCTCACCCCCCCCCCCCGCCTCTCTCCCCCCCCCCCCTGACTTGTGGCCTCAGCAGTCCCCGATTACTAACATGTGGCCTCAGCAGTGAAGATTTTGAAACAAACTCAGGGTGCTAGATGGACTGTTACAACCGCACCCCCCCCCCTCCCCCAAAGCAAGTTGCACCCTGACAGTATTCAACTTACACGCAGGATGCATTACATAATGTCGCTTTCAATCAATTTTCACACAACAGCAGGGGTATTTTTACAAGCCTTACCGGCCCTGCACAACAAGCCATGTCACAATATATACCCAATCTGTCTACAGCCTGCTTCATCCCGTTCTGACACAGACAATTTTGTTGTACATAGCACAGGCCAAGCACCGACCTGTGAATGAGGCAGGCCTACTCGGCGACAGACGAGCTTATTTTGGGCTCGCTGTAGGCTCGCTGTAGGCATGACGTCACCGGTGACGTATTGGTTACCTATTGCGATCGCTGGAACCAACCAATCATGCTGGTGCGTCTGCTCGAGTTTCTTGCAACAAAAACAGCACAGTTCCTGCAACATACACGTACAAGGCCATGCAGCTGCGTCATCCTTCCATTGCCCTCGCTCAGCATCATGCCGCCAACAGCAGGGTCAGACCCATACAGCCCACGCGGAAGCATCCCAGATCTAGAGCAGGTGCGCCCTGCACTGAACCCCTGCTGTGAACATCCGATGGATACTACAGCCAGTGCAATGCTTATTGAGACAGCAGAGCAGGGCCACTGCTCCTGACAACATTGGGCTCATGCATGATCAAAGTCACCACTCACACAAGATTCACACTATCTAACCATGCATGCATGTGTGCAGGCCTTATGAGTGCCAAGCTGGCTGCTGACAAGCCTACAGAGCAGTCCAACCACAGTCAGCCCACCGCGAGCACTGCTGGCACCACCAGCAGCTCTGAGCTGCCCGCCTCTCGCTGCCCCGTGATCAATGCACTCAATACATCACCCCCTGAGGTCAACATACCCTGGTACAAGCGCATGCAGCAGTATGCACAGCCCTGGCAGTTCCAGCAGCAGGTGTTGGATGATGTGGTGGCCCAGGGGCACCACATGGCAGCCATCAGCAAGACCCCAGGCTTTGCAGGTATGATGCGCCCCTGCAGAGCACGAGGTGTCACTTGAGTGCCGCTGTACTGCCGATGCCGCCAGCCAGTGGCTCTAGCTGTTCTAAACCCAGAGTCTGTGCCCTCATGATCCATGCGTCAGGAAGTGTCATCAAGCATGCACGTCAGTTGGTTTGCAAAGTCCCCGCTGGCATGCGCACCTCGCGATGTGTGGTTCAGCTTAGCAGGCTCCCCTGGTGGGGTGGCATGTGGCAGTGGTGGTAACGGGTGGATGAGCATAGTGTCCAAAGACAGCGTATCTCCTACTGGCATGTCTGCACTAGTCTTGGATGCACCTGGTGAGATTGGCGCGTGGTTGTGAGTGGCAATGTGCCCTTCAGCATGCATGTGTTGTCCTCGACAGCTGCACCGCCATTGACACTGATATTGTCCTCCTTTACCAACTACATGTTCTTCTATTGTTGGCAGACGCCTTCATGCCGGCCACTGGGGATGCAGTCAGGGCGATGCTGGCAGGGGAGGCAGGGCTGGACCCCATCACCTGCAACACAAAGGCCCCAATGCTGGGTGAGCCATCACGGAGAGGGGCTGGCTGACCATGGTGGACAGCATTTATATGGCGTTAAAACTGCGTTAACATTGCGTAATGTAGATTACTACTCAGGTTGACGCAGCATCAGCTCATGCAGGCCATAGCAGCCGATTGTCTCATGTATGCTTGATGGCTAGCATACAGTCGGGTGTTCTGTAGTGCAATTCTAGCAGCAGGTTGATGCTGCAGTTGCATGGGCAACACCTCACCTGGGACCTTGCTTGGTGACTCTCTTCTGCTGGGTACACAGCTCAGCTTGTGCGGCACTTGGTGTCCTCGCACAATGCACTGCGTGGTTCTGCTGCTGTCATCGCCTCCATCCTTGCAGTGACCCTGCTGGGCCAAGACAGCCTGGTCCTGGCTGCAGACCCCAAGCACAAGTACCTGCGCGGCCTGCTCACACCTGCATTCAGCAACGATGCTATCAACAGGTACGTCCCAGATCTAGACCTTTTGGAGCCTGGATCCAGCTCCGGGGCGAAGGCTTTGCACCAAGGAGTCACAGGGTTACACTCATCGATCATTTGCCACATAGTCCCTGACAGTTGCATATGCTGATCTGCACACGTGAAAACTGTTCACCGTGAGCTGGCAACTGATTTTCTGGACGTACGCACTCCAGGTACCTCCCAGAAATTGTTGACCTGATGCAGCGCCACCTGCAGGAGTGGGCGGATGCAGGGGAGGCTGGTGTGAAGGGCCTGGACGCACTCAAGCTGCTCACCTTTGAGTTCATTGTGCAGGTGGGGTGCGGCGGCAGCAGCTGCAGTTGACTTTACTCATGTACTTACAGTCGCTGCAGGCGGCCTGCACTGCTGTTTGAAGGCCTGTCGGAAGGCCAATGCAGGGCAGCACCTGCGCGCCCTTGCGCCAACTGTATTGCAGACTTGGCTCACTGAGTGGTGGCGCCGTGCCACGTCAGGGCCTGGCGTATGTATGTACTGGGTGATAACAGTCAGGTTGCCTTAGCTACTTGACTTGGCGGCAACCTTTCCACATCACTGCATGTAGAAGCGCCACTGCATCCAGTGTGCTTGCGGCACCCAGTGTGCTTGTGACACACAATCTCTGCAAAGGGCTGCCCCTGCTCCCTTCCGCCTGCCCACCCACATTGTGCCCCCCGCAGCTGACTCTGGGCCGTTCCTACTCACGTGCTGAGCTTTTGACCCTCTCCAACGCCTACGAGGAGTGGGTGGGTGGCCTCAGAGCCTGGCCCTGGCTCAGTATACCCTTCACCCCCTTTGCACGAGCCATACAGGCTAGGCAGACAATGATTCAGCACTTTCAGGCGGCGACGGATGCAGGGAGGGCCCGGCTGGCAAAGGGTGAGGAGGTGCCCGGGCTGCTGGGCATCTTAATCAGCTCTGTGGATGAGGAGGGCAACAGGTGTGTGCGGAGAAGGTTGCTGTTCATGCCATGCGGAGTTATAAGATGATAGTGGACTACTTGCTGCCTGTGTTGGCTAAGTGTGATGAGGTTTGCTGCACTGCCAGCATTGTATGCAGTCAGTCTGCTGCCGAATTGCTGGGCACCGTGCCTGGGGCAGCTGGATTGTCCACAGGGCACCATCCAGTGAAGAGCACAGGCACACCCGTGCCACGGGCCTGCATCATGCATGCTGCATGCAGGTTGACCGACTCCCAGATCACCGACAACATTCTGCTGCTGCTGTTGGCGGGTCATGACACCAGCAGCACAGCCCTCACTCAGTGCTTCAGCAACCTGCAGGACCACCCAGAGGTTATGAACAAGCTGCGGGCAGAGCAGCAGGCAGTGACGCGCAAGCATGGGCAGCACTTCACCCCTGCAGCCCTGAAGGGTATGGTGTATGCTGACGCTGTCATCAAGTAAGTGAGGTTGTCTGGTGTACCTGAGGTTGTCTGCTGTACGTGGCTTGGGTTGAGAAGGAGAGCATATGCAACAAAAACTTGGAGCCAGCCAGCCAGCTTGCAATGTGCCTGCCAAGGTCTGCCAGCGCGGCGTCAACGGTCGGAGCCCTTTGTTTCATGCAACACGCTCCTTTCATTCTCCATCCCTTGTCACCCTGCTTGCCATCCCGTCCGCCTTGCTCCAGGGAGACCTTACGGCTTGACCCCGTAGTCAGCGGCCTGCAGCGTGTCGCTGCCAAGGACTTTGAACTATCAGGCTACCAGGTGCCTAAGGGCAAGCTGCTGATGCTGCCCCTCAAGTTCCTGTCCGCACATGACCCTCGCTTTGAGCAGGACACCCCGCATCTTTTCTTGCCTGAGCGCATGCTGACACCAGAGGCACAAAAGAAGGGGGACCAGATGCCGTTTGGCTACGGGCCCAGGTGTGTAGTTGGCTGGTTGAGGGTCTGTGGGCCCCACCGTAGGGTGTGGGCCCCACCGTAGGGTGTGGGCCCCACCGTCTTGGTGACCAAGACCAACGGTGTTGGGCATGTGGTGTGTGGCCGTACTTTCAGCCTGTGGAAAAAGTCAGGGCTGTATGACTGCTGTGTGCTGGAGTAAGGGATCATGCTAAAGCTCCTCTGGCTTGGTGGCACGACTGAAAACATGCAATTGCAACCACTATGACCTTGTTTATGTTTGCAGGTACTGCCTGGGTGCTGGGCTGGCTCTTGTTGAGATGAAGGTGCTGCTGGTCCTGGTGGCAAGGCAGTACAGCCTCTCATGCAACAACAACACAGAGTGGGTGCAGGCCATTGGCAGGATACCCAAGGTGAGAGGGCCAGCCACTGGGGCCTCAGGGGTGCCACTGGTGCTGGGTTTTGGGCAACATATACAGTGATGACATGGTGCGCCAGGCTGCCCTGTGCACACGAGCATTCACGCAGGAGCATGTGCTTCTGCAAGACTGTGCTGGAAATGGTGCAGTGTATTATCAACTGCGCGAGGTTGCAAGGCAGATACTTTTGGCTCTCAAGCCTGGCTGTGCGGAATGTGAAGCTTGCAGGCCCAGTGGGGACTAGTTGGCCAAGCCATGTAGGAACAGAGTTGTCTGCATTAGGCCCATGCAGTGGAGCTTCAGGGCTAATTGTGCTCACTTCACCACGAGGTATGATCGAGATTGTCCCCATTCCGGACTAGGAGGAGAAGATAGTGTGGTAGAGTTGGCGCTGGTGACAGAGACAGAGACCCAGTTCCCCACCACGAGTTGCAGACGCTTGCCATTGCATTGAATCCCACATGCGTGTCTGCACTTTGCCGTTGCTGCTGCTGCCGCTGCTACAGAACAAACTACCAACCGTTGTCAGGCCGCTTGCAGCAAGATGAGTGGGCTGCAGCTGCTTTACTACGCCATGATCAGTCCAAGATCGCTCTCAGCTGCCTTTTTTTTGCAGATAAAGATAGTTGTGTCTTGCTGGCAGGCGGTGGACGCAATCAGTCCACATCGTGCACACCAGTACAACAGTCGGACTGAGTCAAGGCAGGTTCATGATGAGTTTGTGCAGATGCAGGAAACATGACAATGCTAGGCTGCACCATCAATGCCAGGTTGCAGAATGTGTTGTGCTCAAAGCTCTTCAAAGACGTCAAGTGGAGGTTGAACTTTCCTGTTGTTTGTTGGCGTTTGGTGTCGTGGCTTTGGTGCTCTGGTAAAAGCATTGAAGCTGCTGCTGTCCTCAGCAGCAGTGCATACATGGCCTAGACTGAACACAAGGAGTTGGTTGTCTGTGGATCACTGTTGCGTGGATTTAGTGCAGGAAGTACAGAATAGGGCTGCCCTTGTGTGCTTGCATTGGCATCAGAGTTCAGGGATTTCATGACCTGGTCGACAGTTGCACAACAGTCGGGCAGAGCATGGAAGGGCAAGAATTCGGCATATTGTGCGATTTTTCTTATTTGTGCAAGAGAATGCAAAATCCTGATCTGTGTCGCTTCTGACAAACGAGACAGCGCGCCACGCGGACAGAAGCAGCTGATTAATCCTGTCTCGGCAGCTTCGAACCGTTATAGAAGCAATCAAAGTGTTTTACTGCGTGAATGTGCTGAGATGGTTCCTCAGGTGCGTGGATCGCTCTGGCAAGCTGTGGGGGCGGGAACAGTGTCCGTGCTGTTTGGCAGCAATGCAGTGCACGTCATCTACAAGTGATCAGCACATTAGTTTCACGCAATGACGTCCTGATTTGTTCACTGTGCTTTGTTTCTCAGGATGCATACGCAGCCTTGCCACAGCAGCTGCTGGTGCAGGTGCTGAGGCATCTGCATGTCAAGGACAGGCTCAGCTGTGCTCTGGTGTGCACAGCTTGGCGAGGAATAGCAGCGCAAGCAACAACCGAGATCATCATCAGCTGCAAATCAGGTGGTCCCAAGAAGTGTGCAGCGCTGACGACCTGGCTGCTCAACCACGGCACAGCAGCAGCAGTGGAGAGCATAACAGTAGCATCCAATGACTACACCATGACGGGAGCATACTCGCACCCGCTAGTGCTCCCCCTCCAGCACCTCCCATCACTACGAAAGCTCGACGCACACATGTTCGCAGTAGCAGCGGTGCCAAGCTCTGACGCTGCTGCAGCAGCCGCACAGGCCAGCACCCAGCAGTCAGCCCGGTTTCCCGCCTCTGCCTTCGTCCTCCCGGTTCAGCTCTCAGCCCTGACCCACCTGGGACTCAACTACAGCTTCATGCAGCTGACAGCCCTCCCCACCTTCACAAACCTACAGCGCCTGGAGCTAAACGAGTCAGTCTACAGCCCAGGCAACCCCTTCACATACAGCAACGGCAGCAACATTGCCGAGCTACAGCAAGCCCTCCCACAGCTACAGCGGCTGACAGGGCTCCTGCTGGGGTGCAGATATACCTCAGACGAAATCATCGCCACACTGCGCTACCTCCCCCGCCTTCAGGACCTGCAGCTAGTCAGCAGCATATGCACCGAGACGGCATTTGCAGCTGACGCCCTCCCGGTGTCACTCACACGCCTCAAGTTGGATGGCATCCTCGGCAGTAATGACAGAACCCTAAGCCCCAGCAGCACCCCAGCCCTCACGCAACTCACAGCCCTGAAGAGCTTATCCGTTGGCAGCGTGCGGGTGTTCGACACAGCACTGGTCCAGCCCTTGACGGGCCTCACACACTTGTACGCTCTCAACTGCTACACCCCGCCCTCAGGCCTGGCGGTTCTGTATGGCCTGCTGCAGCTGCGGTGCCTTGTGCTGAGCTCCAGCGCACCGCCGGGTGCCCTGCCAGGCAGCTCATCGGATGTTGGCGCCCTCACAGCTTCCAGCCACCTCACGCACCTTGGCATTGGTCGGGGGCTGGTGCAGCATGACCAGTACATCCACCTGTTCCCTCCAGGTACAGTATGCACAGAGCTTGGGAGGGAAGCTTGGCCAAAAGCTGTTGCCATAAGGGACCCTTGAGTATGCATGTTCTTTGCATTACATACAAGGCCCAATGCAGATGTTCTGCGGTGTACTGTCACTGGCATGTGTCTGCGCAGATCCCCCTGGCTTTCCCCATGCGCTTTTGGCTCCCTTTGTTGAACATCCTGCTGGCGTGCTGACATCCTCACCTACAGCTGCCACTCTCCTTTTCATTTCCGCCCTCCCTCCAGGCCGCCGGCTGCCACACCTCCAGGACATCTGGGCCACCAGGGGCCTCCTATCCAGCGTTGCCACAGTCAACAACCTCGTCCAGGCCTGCCCCAAGCTGCGCTGCCTTTCCCTCCAGCACACCAGCACAGCGGAGCCGGGCGCAGGCACAGCAGAGGACGACAGCGGCTTTGAAATGCACAGCTGGGCTTCCCTCTCGGACCTCAACAAGCTCACTTCTCTGAGTTTAAATATGGAGGGAATGAAGGCTTCGCAGATCGACTGGTGTTGGATCGGCTGCCTGGACAGCTTGCAGAAGCTGGATGTCGGGCAGATTGGGTGGGGGCTGATTGGCGGGATACTGTCGCTCACGCGCTGCAAAGAGCTGCGGTTGCTGCGGCTGAGGTTTGAGTCGAGGGCTTATCTGCTGCCGGACCACTTTGCAGGCAAGAGCACTCAGCTGGAGCTCAAGAACCAGGTGGGTGTACGGGGCGGTGGGGGGGGGGGGGTGTGCGGAGCTGCTTGCTATGTGCAGTGCTGCATGCTGCTGTCATGCAGGTTGGAACGCAGACGGTTGATGGGTGGCACACAGCAGTGGCTGACTGGTGGTGCTTTCATGCCAGCATACATGTCGTGCGTGCTCCAGCCAATGCTTTGTTTCAAAAAGCAGAATGCATAGAAATAGTGACCAACACGCCTGACATGTTGCAAAGTCCTGTTTCTTGTCCTGCTGATACCTTGCCCATGCCTGTGCCGCATTCTCAGGCTGCAGAAAGGCACCTCACCCCGCAGCACTTCAGACGCAGCAGACATGTTGCTGTCAGGGGGTGCGCAGATGCATCAAGAAGCAGCCAAAGCAATGCAACCATCACCCCTCTCACACCTTCTCCCTGCTGTCATTCTGTGACCTCACCTCTCCTGCCGGGGCCGTTGCTGTGCTGCCCAGGCTCCAGAGGGGCTGCCGCCCGACGTGTGGTGCCAACTGCCTTACGCTGTGCTGACAGCAGCAAAACAACGCCTCAGTGAATCACATCCACTTGACAACCATGATGGCCCAGTGGAAGAAGTCCTCAAGGCTGTGATGCATGAGGCTACAAGCTACCTCTGGGTCCTAAATGAGCAGCACAGGAAGCAGCAGCAGGAGTTGAAGCAGCAGATGCTGGCCATGCAGGCGCAGCTTGCAGAGGAGCAGGAGCAGCGGCAGGCAGAGGTTGTGGGTCTGAGGGGGGCCCTGGCTGCGATGTCGGCACAGATGCAGGCCATGCAGCAGCAGCTGCAGCAGCAGCAGACAGGGCGGTGATAAGGTGATGGTGTGGTTGTGATTGGGAGATCCTGTTGAATGCAGTGGTGCAGCTAGGAGGGCTTGGAAGGGGCAGGCACATGCAGCAGCAGCTGCAGCAGCAGGCAGGGCGGTGATTATCAGGACGGTGTTGTGGTGGATGTGAGATTCTCATTGACGCAGTGGTGCAGCTAGGAGGGGTTGGAAGGGGCAGGCAGTGATACCACTGTTCACCATTTGAAGAATGCGTTGTTGCTGTCATGTTGACACTGTATGTTCGTATTGAGTGGCTGGGCAGCAGAGGCTTAGGAGTTGCTGTAGATACGTCTTGAAAAGTATGGTTCAGCAAGTGTGATGCAGGATTGTGTGAGTGGCCTTGTCCAGCATAAGGTGTGCATGTGTCATGCACCATGTGCGTCTCATGCGGGCAAAACGTGCTTGCAGCTGAAGCTTTGAAGTTTTTTGAGGGGGGCCACCTGGCTGCACACATGCACAGCGACCAGTAGAAGTGGAGGTTGTCTTGCACTTTTGGCACGTATGGGGCCTGTGTGTTTGGGGGGGGGGGTCAGTTGAGGGCGCAACACTTGGCTGCCAGGCGCCTCTGCGGGGCGTTGGGGGTGTACTGTGACATTGAGAGTGATATCGTTTGGCTTTGGGGTCCATGACACATAGTCTGATCTTCAGCGTACCTTTCAGGAGTCCTTCAAATTTGTTCCTGCTGGTCTCCACAACTCAGCTCCCATGCCAACACAGGAGCAAGAACAGTTACATACAGCTGTTCCTCAAAGACAGCTCTCTTACTACACTGTGATCCACTGCCATAGGCAACAAAACAATCCTTACTTAGGACAGGAGGCGACAGAAGCCGACTGCCTGGCATGTTGCAATCAAGGCAGATTGCTGAGCACAGTGCCTGTGCTACATTGCAGAGCATGGGTGTTGGTCGAGTGCTCCCAACCCAGCCGGTGATGATCAAGATGCACCAACCGGCACAAATAATAACCGGCTCAAACTCCAACATGACTCTGCATGCGCAACAGCACAAGCACTTCCAAGACAGACCAAGCTGTCGGAAACTGAAGGTCGAACCCACTCAACAGTCACTGCCATCAACCCATTCACGCAGGCGCGATATGCAACAAACAATGACACATGTGTCCAACCGCATCCCCCATCCTGTGGAGGTCAGTGCTGCTAGCTGTATATCTGGTGGTCTTCTCAAACCTTACCGCCCCTGTAAATGCTCGCCACATCAACACCATACTTCCGTCACCTGTGTTGCATAGACACCACCCAACCCAGGTCAGCCTTCACATGCATGCAAAAACTTCACCAACTCAAAACCCCTCAACACAAAGCCTGACACCAATTTCAAGCAGCACTGGCCAAAAGAACAGGTATGTGCAGATGCACACTGTTGCTGTTGCTGCAATGGGGAGTGGGCAACATCATCACACTAGCTTACCCAATTGGGTCAGACAGCCCGAATTCATTGGCTGCAGTGCTCCATATGCACACAGGTGAGATGCGATGGAACAGACGGTGAGTGATGCAACAGGTGGATCATGATGTAGAGCCTCCAGTCTGATGCCCTTATCCAAGTGCTTTGCAAAGTCAAGCATACTCACCCCAACACAACCCAGATCAAACACACTAACCCAGCTCACAAGTAATATCGAAGGCATATGGACACAAACTGCATTACCATGGTGGAACAATCCAAACAGACAGCCACAGTGTGGCAGCGGATCGGGGCTGCCAGCTGCAAGTACCAGGGGGCAACAGCAGCAGCCCGTCATAGGGGGTATCAAACCTGACGCATGATCATGCAATTTGAGGGTCAAAACCTGGATGGGTGGTATCAAACCTGACGCATGATCATGCAATGTGAGGGCTTAAGCCTGCATGGATGTGGGTTGGATGCAGATGACCATGTAGACCATGCACGAAGTGGCCTTGCTAGCCCAAAGGCCTCTGTAACCAGAGCCCGGTCCACAAAACACAGGGGTTCAAACCAAACACCAAACACCCAACAGGTCAGTGACCAAAAACAACCGGCACACCATCTTGTCACCACAACCCATGGTTGCACCCTCACATGCACTTTCCAACACCATAAGATCCCAGCCCCAAAAAGCTCAGTCCCCACACATGCAAGCATGACCCAGTGCAGCACAACCAGAAGAATACTTGTGCATATGTTTGTGGCCCAGCTTTCCCTACACGTACAACCCAGTCCCTTGGCAACACATCAACACATTCAGCCAATCACAGCTGTCAAAGCCACAGACATCAGCAGCCACACACCAAACCAACAGCCTACTGACACAGGCAATCAGGGCTCCAGATGCTCGCTATGGTGGTCCTGCAGCCGCTTGCAAGCAATCACTAGCAATTGGCTGGCAGCCAAGCCGCAGCGGGCATCATCAAGCAGCAGCAATCATCGCGCAACAGCAGCCACAACCTGCATGGATGTGGGCCATCTGCAAGTCTGCAGATTGCCATGTAGACCACGCATGAACTGGGCTTGCAACCCCAAAGGCCTCTGCAACTCTAGACTAGACTAGAGCCCAGGCCAGAAAGCACAAGGGAACCCAATCAACCACACAACAACCAACAGTCCAGTCATGCAGGAAAATTTAGACGACACACCATCCCTTACCACAACCCACGGGTGCACCCTCACATGCACTTCCCGACACCATCGACCACCTGCCCCAGAAAGCTCAGTCCCTACAAATGCAAGCACGACCCACTACAACCAGGAGTATACTTGCGCATGCGTTTCCTTACAAGTACAGTCCAGTCCCTGTGCAACAACACATTCAGCCAACAAAAGGTGTCAAAGACATCAGCAGCCGGAGACCAAACCAACAGCCTACTGACACAGGCAGTCAGGCCTCCAGATCCTCTCTAAGGTAGTAATGCAGCCGCTTGGCTAGTAGCCAAGCTGCAGCCGGCATTAGCAAGCGGCAGCAACCGGCACGCATCAGCAGCCACAAACTTCAAGTCAACGGAAACTGGTCTTGGACGACCACCAACGCCAGAGAAAACAAAATGACAACAATTGCTGTCAACCTCAGATCTCCTCAGCGGTAGCTGGGGTGTTGAGGCACCACTTGACACTGACAAACAACATAACCCTACACCTCCTTGCGGGCAGGGCATGCACCAACACAAAATCCAACAGTAACCTCCACCCCGCCGAGGCCCTCCTCATGAAGACTCTAAAACACCAGCACACTTGCAAGAGACAGAATCGACTGGTCGTAATGACAAGCACACCCGTCGAGCACCCACCAGTGCAAGAGTCCAGTACCAGCACACAACTGCATATGCAGGTTTCCTTTTTCCAGAGCTCTGTCGAGAGAAGGGCTGGCGCCGCACCTGTTCAGCACTGCTCAGTGCTGTCTGTTGTCAGCACCGCAGACTGCTGTCTGCTCACTTGGCGACTGCCTGCATCACACAAAGACAAGGCCAGCAAGCATACATGCATGGTCATGCATGGTTCAAGTTGCTGTTGGCATAACCCCGCTGACCTCTATTCAAACCCACTGCACAGGAAACAGGGCACAGCAACGCTGTGCTGATATGCTGTCGGCTTGCCAGCTGGCCTGCAGGATTTCGTGCGCTTCATCCGTCAGCTGCTTGCAACCTTAGGTGGTGACCACACATCCGCTGGATGCAATGCTAAGTCAGCAGTGACCGGTGCTAAAAAAATTTCTTAAAAGGAAAAACTATACGTGCCTGCAGTCGCACCGCCAGCAGCCCAGTCCACCACTTCCTGTACACCTCATAGTAAGCAGTCCTGGCTGTGGCAGTCCCCCACCCCCCCCCACCTCCCTCCCAGCTCCGCATCTTTACTGCCAGGCTTGCCCCTTAGCCCACCATCCTCATGTCCCCAGCCATCCGCAGCCCTAAAATACTGCCGTGCGACCCTTTCGTGCCAGGTGCCAAGTGCCCAGGGCCAAGTCAGCGTTGCAAGCCCCGTCATCAGGACAACAGCCCCTCCTTGCACCCACCCCAAAGCAAGCAGCCTTGGAAGTGGCAGCGGCTGTGTCTCCCTCGACATCCTCACTGCCAGCGGGCATGGCCCCAGCCCAACATCCTCAAACCCCAGCAATCCTGCAATACTTGCAAGCCCTATCATGGCACCCCCTCCCTTCCGTACACCCACCTCAGTGGCAGCGTCTCCCAGCTCAACATCCCTACTGCCAGGGGGCTTGGCCCCCAGGCCGCCATCCTCATGATCCCAGCAGTCCTCAGTAATGTCGTGGTTAGCGCTGGGCATAGGGGGCCCATGCTTCTTATTGTAGAAGAACTCGATGATGCCGTACAGACCGAACAGGGCAGCACCGATGGAGCAGCCGATGCCCCAACGCTGCCAGTTCAAGGGGCCCAGAGAGGCTGAGGCGCAGTACGGCACAGCACGACACGACATGACATGGCATGATGTGCCAAATCACAGGACAGGACAGGTCGACAGCGGGGCAAGGGGACCGCAGTGTGTTGGTTTAGGACTTCAGAGCATGATGCATTAGGCAGTGGTGACCACAACATTAATGTTGTGGTCACCACAATAATGTGACAAGAGGACCCATGCAACTCACAACGCATGCACCAAACGATGCCTGCAGCGGCTTCCACTGGCTGTAGTGTGCAGAACAGACCCGCACCATTTTTGAGGTACAGTGTGTGCTGGCGCAAGACAGCAATGAGGTAACTTCTCATGTCAGAACCAAGGAATGATATTCTGACATGCACATAAGTAACTCCATCTTTGATCGTGAATACTCTGTAAGGTAGGTCATGAGGGCTTCTGCTGCTGCTGCTGCTGCTTACCGATGAGGAAGATGGTTGTGAGTATTCCTGCTGATGGCCACCAGGGGCACAGGGGGGTGGGCATCACAGCGGGCAGGAACACCACCGGCAGTAGCACCCACATCAAGGCGGTAGCAATGAACCAGATGCCTGCAGCAGCAGCAGCAGCAGCAGCAAACAGCGGGGCGCAGTGCACATTGAACAAGTGGATGACGCAGTGCACAAGCAAAACTGAACAAGAAGCTACATTGCAAGGTTGTGGTACATACAGTTGGGTGACCAAAACCTGCCAACAGCCAGCAGGCACACTCCAGGCAGTCCCGACCCCCCCCCCCCTCCCGGCAGCTCTGGCCTTGTGCTCCCCCTCCCCACACACACACATCAGGCTCAGTGTCTTACACACACGCAGGCACACAAGTACGTAACATCCCGCATGTGTCGCCACAGGCCCGCACTCACCCCCCCCCCCGCATGACCGCATACAGGGCAAGGTGTCGTCCAGTAGCCCAGCCAAAGCCCAGGCCTGATGTAGCACTTGCCAGCTCACAAGCAGTCCTCGCCCACACCCCCCCCCCACCCTCCCCGCCGCTCTCCACTGTCCCCGTCACAGGAGCCCTTCTTCTTCCTCCCCCCCCCCCCCCCGCCTCCCCTCACCTCCCATGAC
The DNA here is from genome assembly GCA_007449985.2 of Desmodesmus armatus. Classification (NCBI taxonomy): domain Eukaryota; kingdom Viridiplantae; phylum Chlorophyta; class Chlorophyceae; order Sphaeropleales; family Scenedesmaceae; genus Desmodesmus; species Desmodesmus armatus. The sequence continues at coordinate 86,465 of VIIQ02000087.1, forward strand.
TGCCCACACTGCATAGTGTGTCCCAGTGGCCCAGCCAAAGCCCAGGCCCAGCGAAACACCTGCCAGCTAACAAGCAGCCTGTCGGCACAACTGCAAACTGCCACCTACCAAGCAGTCCCCCCCCCCCAGCCGCTCTCCCCTTTCTTCCTCCACAGAAGGCCCCCCCCCCCCACACACACACTCTCACCTCCCATGACTGCCCACACTGCATAGTGACTTCCAGTTGCCCATCCAAAGCCCAGTCCCAGGCTGGAGCCCACAATGGTGAGCAGCAGGGGCAGCACCACCCCCAGGGGCTTGCCCTGTGTGCCTGTCAGCCCACGCACATGGCGCTCATAGGCAGATGGGGGCTGGTAGTACCGCCTGGCAGACATAGGGAGTACAAACAGATATTGCACAGCAATGGTGACGGACATTGAACAGGGATGGGGATAACTTGTGGGCATGTTATTCGCTTAGCTGGTTTTCACCCTGAAGGACTCAAAAGGAAAATCCAGGGTGACGGGGCTGGTAGTAATGCCTGCCAGACACAACAGGGAAGACCGACACAACACACCGGCGTGTTACAGATCTGTTACTTCTCAACAGCTACACAGGTGGTGACTCATTCAACACTCACCTGAACAGCACTCCAGCACAGACCACACAGACTGCACAGAGTGCCCCCATGCGTGTGACCCCTATCACGCTTTACCATCAACACAACACAACTTCTGAAATACAATTGTCCGGCACTTGTCTTAGGGCCTTCAGGTTCACCCTAAACCCTAGCCGCACCTGAACATCACTCCTGCACATACCACACAGAATGCAAAGAGTGCCCCCATGCTAGTGAGGTCACTGAGCTCCTCCAAGGGCACAAACAGGGCCAGGAGAGACGACACAGCACCGCAGAACAGCACAGACACGATGGGGGTCTGCGTCTTGGGGTGCACACGGGACTGCGGGGCAGGAGGGGGAGGACGGGGCAGGCGGATAGGCAGGACAAAGACAGACGAGTGGGCGGACACAGAGAGAGTAAGTGTGCAATGCGGTGGGGTATGCGAGGTGGCAGTCTACCACGCGTGGGGTCATTATGTGCAGTCGCAAGGCCAACAGACACACACTTGCGAGGGGTCTTGTGACACATGCCCCTCCCAAACCCATGTAAGTCACGCCAGCCAAAAGCACACATGCACACAGGCATGCAACAGTATATGCCGACATACTCCGCGCCCCTCCCCCCCCCCCCCCCCCAGCTTTTCCCTCTCACCAGCACAGGTGGCACGAGCCCCATGCGCCGCACCTCAAACCCCCGATGACACCGATAATCTGCCCCCCCCCCTGCCACCCACCCACACAGCCTCCCCCCGCCGCCTCTCTCACCAGCACAGGTGGCACGAGCCCCATGCGTCCCAGTACGACAAAGGTGCGGCTCATGGAGTACTGTGTGACCACGATGGTGTCCAGGATCCCACACACACTGCCAAAGCCAACCAGGATGGCCATCCAGTGCGCACCACGAGCGTTGAAGGCGGAGGTGAAGGGGGCCGCCGTGTTGATCTGATCATACGGCATCATGCCTGGGGGCCGGGGGAGGGGGTGTCGGGGGGGGGGGGGGGGGGGAGCAACAGACGAGGTGGTGGTGATGGTGGTGGTCACAGGAAGAGCCATCAGCAGCAGCAACACAAGCACGTAGCACTTCTGCATTCCCTGGTCCACATTGTTGAACCACCCCCCCCCCAAAAAGAAATGCACGAGCTCAGCGCCATCTCCCACATCTCCCACACTAACGCTAGTGCTGACCCGTTATGACGAGTGCCATGAGGAGGTAACGGATGGTGTCTTACACATCCACACACAAGTGTATCACACATCCGCACACAATCGTCAACACTTTCAACACACACCTGTAATGACGAGTGCCATAAGTAGGTAGAGGATGGTGCAGCCCCCCACACTGATGCCAATGGCCAGGGGTACGTCACGGGTGGGGTTCAGGGACTCCTCAGGAGCAGTCGCCATCATCTGCGGGAGGGGCGAGAGAGAAAGGAAAAGACAAGAATGTGTCAGCAAGAGGAGGGTGGTATCGTGGGCTTCAGCTTTGTGCATTGGAAGCAGCTGCTAGCACCTGCAGAGTACTGATCATTGACTTGGAATTTGCCTGCACACAGTTGAAGCTGGCGTCGATGACAGTCCTGGTAGCTGCGCTGCTTGCTGCTACTGCTACTACTGACTCTCGCTACCTACTACCATATTGGGCTAGCATTGCTTTCAAGACAAAGACACAAGGCTGGTGTACTGTACTGTACTGTACTGTACTGTATTTTGGCAATGTACTGTAGTACTGTACTGTACTGTGCACAGTACTGTACTGTACTGTGATGTACAGGTTTGCAAAGGACTGACAGTGAGCACCCACCTCAAAGCCCTGCCAGTAGGGATAGCAGCAGTGACGGCACGGCGTGACATGGCGCAGCGTGGGGCGAAGAGGCAGGCAGCAGGCAGGCAGAACAACACACAGGTCGGATGGTGATTAGTGATGAAACAGCTGAAGTCAACATGCATTGTGGTGGTGGTATAAATTCAATACAGTTTGACTGGGAAGCATCACGAAAGGCTCTGTAAATCTTGCTGGCTTGTCAGCGAGAACAGCTTGAGCTCAGACGATGCTGTCACTGTTTGGCCATGCCTGTTGCTGACAAGCACACCCCATGAGACCAAGGTACAAGCTCACCCCTGGCAGCAGCTGTGGAAAATTCTTACCATTCTGACAAAAGCAAGGATAACCGATACTACTGTTACAGCATGTGAATCAGCACAGCAGCAGCATGTCAGTGTCACCAGTCACCCACCCACCCACCCATCCACACCCACTCACCCACCAGGTATGCGAAGAAGACCATTGATGCCCCCTGAAGATGCCATTGAAGCCGTTGGGGGCAAAGGGGGTCAGGTTGGACGTCTTGGTCAGCACAGCACCTGCAGCAGCAGCAGCAGCAGGAATGATGCAAGGCTGCTTGGTAGTCCCAAGGGGAGGGGGGTGCGAGGCGCAACGCACTTCTATGCGCCTGGATTTGTGGGTGTGTAGGGCCTGAAGAGAGACTCAATGCCAGCTGCGTCCTCATCCCACTACCACCACTACTACTGCTGCTGATTTACTGGATCAGGGCCTTGCCTGATTGCTCCTTTGCAAGCCAAACAAGGCGCATAGGGCCAACCCCTGAGGTCCCGAGGGGGGGGGGGGGGGGGCGCTGCCTGGCGTGGTGTGACATGCTGTGGTTTCAGGCCGCAACAAGTTGGTGTGATGTGTGGTGCCACAGCATGTGGTGTGATGAACGTTTGGTGTGTTGCTTGATGTGGTGTGGTGACATGGTGTGCGGCAGCATGTTGGGGCGTGATGTCATGGCGCCTACCCCCTCTCACCTATGCTAGAGCACGATGTGGCGGCGCCCCCTCCTGCCCCGTCCTCCCCCCTCCTCCCCCCCGCCCCCTCTCACCTACTATGATAGACATGAAGATTGTGACCAGGCAGATGCTGGTGCACACATTCTCAAGCCACTCAGCCTCCTGCAGCAGCAGCACCAGCGGCAGCAGCAGCAGCAGCAAACCAGAGTCAGCAACAGTAGCAGCAGAGAAGCTGGCCAGCACCATGTGAAGCTGCTTTGCCACCAAACCTGCAGAGCAACCACTCACCAGGGAGTTCAGAAGTCCTCAAATGGAAGGTGCATCCTCACACTGCTATCAGGGTACTGAGGATAACTGCAGGGTTGGACGCCCTAGGTGATGCCTTCAGAGGGAGTCGACTTCACCTGGGACTATCCCTATTCCAGTATAATTTGGCCTCGGTGGCAAGCGCACAACTTGAACAACATGATGTGTCTAACACCCTGCTTACCTTGATGCCCACCACCAGCAGCAGAGTGATGATCAGCACTGCCGCCATAGCCACCAAGTCGACAGTCAGCATGACACCATTCGCCCCTGGGCTCTTCAGTGCAAAGCTGCCGCTCCAGTGGTCCAGCCTGTGGGGCCCAACTTGGTCCAGGGACTTGATGAGGGAACCAAAGTAGCCTGAGAAGCCCTTGGCTACTGCCGCTGAGGCGATGACAAGCTCCATCAGGACGTTGATGGCAACAAGCCTGAAGGGGGGGGGGGAGGGGGGAGGGAGGGCGCAGGGGGGGGGGGGGGGCAGGTGGCAAGGTGAAGCGGACGCTAATGAGGGAGGACGCAGCAGGGATAAGGGGTTGTAAGGAAAAGCAGGTGGGTGGTGACAAAGCAGCACAAGCAGGCGTGAAAGCAAGGGCACGGGAGGAAGGAAGGGCAGGTCGGCCAGGGGGGCATGTCCAAGGCCATATTTGGAGAGGACAGAGCAGATACGGACACAAGGAACATATTCCACACGTGCAGTATCAGAACGCAACATCAGTATATTGTGCACCTTCCTGTCATGTTGCTCACCAGGCCATGAGCTAGGCGAAGCCCGCGGAGGTGTTGCAATTTTGAAGGGCGCAATCCACACGCGCAGTATCAGGACACAACAGCAATGCAGTGTGCAGTCTATGTGTTGCTGCTCACCAGGCCATGAGCTTGCCAAAGACCTTTGAGGTGTAAACAATGGATGCGCCTGCTGTGCGTGTCTCTGCAGCAAACTCCATGTAGGCCATAGCACACAGCATGGCCACCACACCACCGATCAGGTAGCTGACGATCACACCGGGACTGCAGTCAGGCAGGCAACAAACACACAGTTATCAAACACACAGGTATCAGTATTCAAGAGGCATAATGATCAGAGGCAGCCAGCTGACTTTCACACCAGGAAACAGACAGCAAGCACATCCAGGGAAGATGACATGAAAAAGCATCCAGGAAGGGCATTCTGGGTGATGGTGTGGCTATGACGGTGCAAGCAGCCACAAGCACTTGTATGGCAACGCATCCATAGTTCATGGAGACCCAGTGACTGGGGGGTGCATATGCTGCAGCTTGGGGCGCTGAGCAGCTCACGAGCGTGCATCAAATGTCAACGCAGATAGTCCAAGCTACAGCAAACACAGTGTGCTGGGCTGGGGACCTCAGAAATTGAACTGTTCAGCAGCCCAACTTACCCTGCCTGCTTCGCCACAACACCTGCAGGCACAGACAGACAGACAGACAGACAGACAGACAGACAGACAGACAGACAGACAGACAGACAGACAGACAGACAGACGTCGGGTGAAGATATGTACATACACCAGTATGTTGGGTGAGTTGCGCCACACTGTCTGCATCTCATGCTCCGCAGTGGCCCAGACAGGTGTTCAGGGACAAGCTGCAGCTAGGCTTTTGCGAAAATAACGGCTCGGGCAGCCTGGCCCAGTGGGGTACTGTCACCACTGGTCCCAGAGCACCAACTTCCGCTCCACTTCCCGCCCTGCCCTGCTTGCTGACGCACCGGTGAGGACAAAGATACCAGCACCGACGATGGCTGCAGTACTCATCATGGACAGACCGAACAGTCCCAACACCTGCAACAGCAAGTTCAGGGCTGCTCAAGTTGCTAGCAGATCAATTACAACAGAGCATGCCCAACATGCCTTGTTTGGCCTGCAGGACTAGCGAACAACGCGGACACGGTTTTGTCACAGCTTCATTGATGTTTCAAAGCATGGTTGGTGCCGATCGCGCGCCTGGGCTTACCTTTTTCATTTTGGCCTCATGCTGCCTCGGAGCAATGTGGGGGGCCTCGTGGCCTGCCATACGCGACATGAAGCTGGGGCCCTTCCATAGATAGTTTCCTGCAGCCTTAGCAGAAGGACTGCGCGTCAGTATGTCTCCTTTGTTGGCCATGCTGACGAGATGCATCTGGCGTTCCGTAAGTACAAGGGTTCCTGCGTTGGTGTCGAAAATGCCGCCGATGGTGCATACATCGGTTGATGAACTCCTAATGAACCGACGAAAGCGTCATGTACAGTGGATAGGCAGGCTGGATGCATACCCGGAATGATCGAGGTTTACGACACCATGGAAAATTCCTGCAAATTTCCTTTAAAGGTCCCTGCAGCGCTGAATGCTCGCTGAAAAGCAGGACCCGGTGATCCTGGGTTTCCGTTGCTGATGATGCTGTTTGGCCTTCCTGATCACCCCACTGCAGTGCTGATCACAACACTCGCTTCAGGTGTGGTCACTTTGTTTCGATACTGTGTTTGGTGCATTCAAGGGAGACAGCAAGGGGAGGGTTTCGCCTGGACGGGAGAGGGGGGGAAGGTCTGCGATGAGAGGCGGGCAACCCCGGGGGGGGGGGGGGGGGGGGGGGGGGGGGCTGATTAGAGGCGTGTTCTGTTGCACGCGGCACCCACACCACACACAACCTACATGGATGTGCACAGAATGCCGAAGCAGCATGCATTGTGGTCGCAGTCGCACACATCTCCGCCACTCGACACCCCAGGGGCAGCTGAGCTTGCAGCTGCCTCTGCCCCTGCATTGGTGGCAGCAGCAGCGCCGAGTGCCCCACACACAGGCCTGTGCCTTGTTTGTCCCAGGTTGCCAGCTGACATGCGCACCCACAACAGCGTGGCCACACGGCAGCCCCCGCAGATGCAGCTGTGCCCCTACGTTGACACCAGCTCTGATGGCGCCGACATGCTCATGCAGCTAGGGGTAATGCACATGCAGGGAGCAACAAAGGGGCACAAGTGGGACTGTACAGCAGACGTGTGCCTTGTGTGTCCCAGTGCAGAGGCAGTGGGTGCAACTAAGGAAGCCCCAATCAACCTCTACAAAACACACAACCTCACCACCACGCAGCCCATTGGGAGAAATAGCTTCCTGCCAGCCCCGTCAACATACATGTGGCATAGTCAGTCAGTAAAGTAACCAGCTGGAGGGCCAGCAGTGTCTGCAGGCTGCACATGGCTAGCTAGCTGTTGCGTATACCAAGCTGCACAAGACATAACGCTGTCTGCACACGCATGTGGGAGCCGCACAATGGTGTGTCTCTCCCCCCAGGCATCAACCATGATACATGGCTTTCGCCCCCAAAGTGCACAGGCACACAGGCAGCGATAGGAGATGGCGCTACATACACAGCCTACAAGAGATCCCACCCACCCACACCTCAAAAACAACACTGCCTGCACTACCTGACGTTCTGGGTGATGGTGTGAGGAAGATTATGACGGTGCAAGCAGCCACAAGCACTTGTATGGCAACGCATCCATAGTTCATGGATACCCAGTGACTGGGGGGGGGGGTGCATATGCTGCAGCTTGGTGCGCTGAACAGCTCATGAGTGTGCGTGAAACGTCAACGCAGATAGTCCAAGCTACAGGAAACACGGTGTGCTGGGCTGGGGACTTCAGAAATCGAACTGGTCAGCAGCCCAACTTACCCTGCCTGCTTTGCCACAACACCTGCAGGCACAAACAGACAGACAGACAGACAAACAGACAGACAGACAGACAGACAGACCGACGTCGGTTGGCAAAATGTACATACACCAGTGTGTCAGGTGAGTTGCCCCACACTGTCTGCATCTGGTCATGCTCTGCAGTGGCCCAAAGAGGTGTGTAGGAACAAGCTGCAGCTAGGCTTTTGCAAAATAAACGACATCGGGCAGCCTGGCCCAGTGGGGTACTGTCACCACTGGTCCCAGAGCACCAACTTCCGCTCCACTTCCCCGCCCTGCTTGTTGACGCACCGGTGAGGACAAAGATACCAGCACCGACGATGGCTGCAGTACTCATCATGGACAGACCGAACAGTCCCAACACCTGCAACAGCAAGTTCAGGGCCGCTCACACAAGTTGCTAGCAGATCAACTACAACAGAGCATGCCCAACATGCCGTGATTGGCCTGCAGGACTAGCGAACAACGTGGAGACGGTTATGTCACAGCTGCATTGATGTTTCAAGGCATGTTTGGTGCCGATCGCGCGCCTAGGCTTACCTTTTTCATCTTGGTCTCATGCTGCCTCGGGGCAATGTGGGGGGCCTCGTGGCCTGCCATACGCGACATGAAGCTGGGGCCCTTCCATAGATAATTTACTGCAGCCTTAGCAGAAGGACTGCGCGTCAGCATGCTCCTTTGTCAGCCATGCTGACGAGATGGCGTTCCGTAAGTACAAGGGTTCCTGCGTTGGTGTCGAAATTGCCACCAATGGTGCAAACGCTGGTTGATAAACGCCTAATGAACCGATGGAAGCCCCCTATACAGTGGATAGGCAGGCTGGATGCATACCCGGAACCGATCGAGGTTTACGACACTTTGGAAAAGTCGTTGCAGCGCTAAATGCTGACTGAGCTCTCCTCCGGAACAAAATCAATCACACGCCCGTGATCCTGGGTTTCCGTTGCTGATGATGCTGTTTAGCCTTCCTGATCACCCCATTGCAGTCCTGATCGATCAGGAGATATCTCCCACTGTGTCCTGTTATATTGCAGCGGTTCGCAATAGAACACTGCAGACGGGCAGAAGGCTAGGTAACAGATAACACTGTCTCTTCCAACACATCAGACACTGAAGATGATTGGCGTGGTCATCACATGGGTGTCAGCAGCAACAGTATCTCCCCGCGACATATGAATCGTCACTGACATGGCATGATATGACGAAGCATATGTCGCACTGAACGAGGCTCCTCGCAACCGAGATCGATCACCAAAACCCCTCCAACCCTTTTGCTGACACTGTCGCCTGGCGCCCAGGAGAATAACCATAACCATACAAACACCCCAACAGATGGCTGACCAGGCCTGCTCTGCAACTGCGGCAGCAAGTAACTGCCAGTGCAGCACATAACAGCGATGCCAACCCCACAGCACAGCTGCAGCACACAGCACCACAGTCCAGTATTCCTGCATCCGTTGCTGTCTACTGTTTATTTGCAACTTACCAACCCTCCCCGAGCCTGTTCCCAAGTGCTAGTTTGCGCGCACACCCCGCGGAGTTTCATTCATTCTACTCACAGCCTCTCTTCATGGACACCATGTCCTTGAGGAGGAGTGGGCGGCACCTGCACCTCTGTGGGCAGCTCCACTCCCACAGAACCATGCCCTGCGAGCCTACACACACAAGCAGCTATCGTGCGCTGTATGGTGCCAGCTGCTGAACTATGACGGCACACTGCCCCTTGGCACGGCACAGCACACAACATCACCATCGAAGGCATCTACTGGATAGAAAGGCCAATCACCCTGGACCAAGGACAAATTCACAACACACTTCTGTTATTCACTACATCAACAGGTTGCGTTAGCCATCAAGCAAATAACCCTTGAGTCTCCTTACCAACTCCTGCCTTACAGACCTCTGGGTTGGGGCCAAGGGTGTCCCCTTTTGCGCATAACAGTATTAAACGTTCGTAAAAGGGTATACGAGACACATGGACCTTGAATTGCACAGCTAGAGGCGCACAACCCCGCATCATGGTCATCTGACAGTTGATGACACGCATAAAACCATTACTGGGACTGCAGAGCCTGACAGCTTTGAAAGGTAACCTGAGCTTTCACAGTGTTCGGTGCACTGCACTATACCATCAAGGTTGTAATTTGCGGCGACAGCGTTCCAGCGCGTGCATGCGCAGATGCCGGCAAAGGGTGCCGTTCAAAAGAAGAGGGCGTACAATTCCGTTCTTAGAACCCTGCAGCAGCAGGTGGAGCACCTGTCAGTGCAGTTTGAAGAAGAGCAGCAGCAGTTCCTTTCGACCCACGATGCTCAAATGGTCAGTGGTGTCCCTCAGGCGCAGCTTATGTGCATGTGTGCTGATGTCAGTGAGAGTAGCAACATGCGAATGCCACCCTATGTAGCAGTGTGCTGCAACAAGCCATGGGGCACTGCTGTCTTCACTGTGCCTGCAGTTACTGGCAGAGGCAATCCTGCAGCACAGGGTGATGTACAAATTCCTGCAGCCCATGCAGAACAGTCAGGTGCTGCAGCAGGCTGCCAGCGACAGCCTGCCGGTTGTGGACACAAGTTGGGCACGTATTCTGCAGCTGGCACAAGCAAGCAGTCCCTTCTTGCGGTGCGCACTTGAGGTATGTCACGCAGCTGGCATTTCCTGCCTCGTGCATGACTCATATGTGGGGCTCAGCAGGCATCCAAAATGACGCAGAAGCATTGCACAAGCAGAAGTATAGCGTACATCAGCACACAGCAAGAACCAAGCAGCTACACTGCAGACAGACTGCCTGACAAGGGCAGCAGTTTGAGTCCACGCATCGCAACAAGAGTGCTCGATGGAGAGCAGGTGCGGGTCAATCGCCAGAGCGAAAACATGCTGTGCTGCGCTGTGCTGCCCACACTGCAGGCCACCCCAGAAGAAGTGAAGAGACTGACAGAGACGGCGCCAGCTGAAATACAGCAGATAATCACGTAAGTGCATGGCCTCGCATGCCTGCTAGTCTCCATGCAATGTGTGTGGCGCAAGGCCGTCAGCAAAGGGAGTCATGAGTGGGGCATGGTCGAATTAGGGCCACTTGCTTGCTATTGCCGGCAGCGATGGGGCTGATACAAAAACCACCAAGGTGTGCAACGCTCTGCTTGGCTTGCAGTTAGAGAGTCCTGCACCAGCTCTTTCGTGCAAGCCGTGTTGCAACAAAGTGTGACATGTTGACGCGCAGCTTGTGTAGGAACATGCAACATGCTCAGGTGGCCATGTCATGCCATGCCCTGCCGTGCAACCTCCATCTCATGCCGCAGGACTAAGATGAATCAGGCAATGCTGCTGCTGGAGTTGCTGTCACCCGACCGCTACCCAGAGGGCCTAATCAGTAAGCAGCCGCCAGTGACAGTGGCAGCAGGAGTGCAAGCTACCACAGGCAGCAGTGACTTCTGCTCAGCACAAGACCTGGAGCAGGCAGCAGCAGAGGTGCGGGTGGTGTCAGTGTCAGGCACATGGTTCCTGTGGTACTCAAACATGACATCCCTGTGGTCCTCACTCAAACATGACATCGTTCCTGCAGCCATGGCAAACTACTATGACGTATTAGGATTGAGATTACGTTTGCATGCTATCCTAGCTATGTTTGTGCTTGTGTAGTAGCTTTGCTGGCATGACATGTCCCTATCTGTCTAAGACGCACGCACGCATGCATGAGTCTGACTAGGTCCTACTTGTGTAAGCTCCTGCTGTCGTGTCCTGCCTGTTCAACACCTTGCAGCCTACATACCGCCAAACCAGTTACTGTTGCAAATGCCATCCTTCCACACAGCATGCCTACTGTGCTGAGCAGTCACGCACCATGCCCCTGCTGCGGTTGCCTGCTGCAGCTGCTGGCGCGCCTGCAGGAGTTCCGTGGGCTCATGGAGGAAATCACCCAGACCGCCAGCCTTCTCACCCTGCACTCTCATCAGACACTGCTAGCAGCCGCAGCCACACAGATCTCAACAGGGCAGGCCAGCACGCCACCGAGCAGCCACTACGCATGCGCAGTGCGCAGGCTGCGCCTGACGTCCCGCCAAGTGCAGCACTTCCGGGTGATGCTGCATCAGTTTAACCGCGTCACGCAGCAGCAGGAACAGGCTGGGCGGCAGCTTGTGGGGTTGTCGGAGGACAGCTTCAGCCTGCAGACAAGCCTCTCAGGTGCCCAGCACGCAGTCAAGTCGGTCGAGCGGGTCGGCTGGCAAGCCACAGGGTGACAGTCAGGGCTCTGCAGTGCAGCTGCAGGAAAGTGGGGAGGCACAGCAGCACCCAGCGGCAGGTGCAGCTAGTGCTGCAGCAGCAGCGGGTGAGGCTCTACCGGAAAATGTTCCGTTGGAAGAGCTGCTGGATCGGCACCTCCGCGACAAACTAGAATTCTTGTCGGTGAGTGCTGTGGTTGCAGCTGCCAACAACCCGCATGGGTGGCGGGAGTCCAAAATAGAATTGCTGCTGTCTAATGCTGGCTTCGATGCTTGAATCGATAGCAAGAGTCCATTGCCTGTCAGAGAGACGCCAGTCAGTGCTTGCCTGAAAGTCTGCCCATCACTTGCCGTATATGTAGCCCAATCATGTTGACTGACCTGCGCCCCGTCTGTGGCTGTTGCCTTGTCTGCTGTGCTAGTTGATGTCTGCTTGGGCCCTCAACACACTTACCCCCATGCAGGTGGGTGAATCATCGTCGCCTGTTACCCTTTCTTCGGGTACAGCACAGCCTTGTCGAACTGTCAGCATTCCTGCAGCCCTGTGACGAGCCGCGCGGCTATATCAACGCCGGGTGCTGCGCGGCAGCAGCGCAGGCGGCAGCAGTGGCAGCTGAGTCGGCTATTTGGACACACACCCCTTCATGGAGCAGCGATGTGCGGCACTGGAGGCCCAGCTGCAGTGGCTTTACAGGAGGCTGCACATCCAATGCAAATGTGATGCGGCGCAGGGTGCTGCGCGGCAGCAGCGCAGGCGGCAGCAGTGGCAGCTGAGGTCGGCTATTTGGACACCCACCCTTTCATGGAGCAGCGATGTGCGGCACTGGAGGCCCAGCTGCAGTGGGCTTTACAGGAGGCTGCACATCCATGCAAATGTGATGCGGCGTAGGGTGCTGCGCGGCAGCAGGGCAGGCGGCAGCCGTGGCAGCTGAGGTCGGCTATTTGGACTCACACCCTTTCATGGAGCAGCGATGTGCGGCACTAGAGGCCCAGCTGCAGTGGGCTTTACAGGAGGCTGCACATCCAATGCAAATGTGACGGGAGGGAGCAACACTGCCGATCGCGCCCCACCAACATCATGGTCTGACTCCTGCAGGAGGGCCCTGCAGCGTAGGTAGCTAGCACATGTGCAGTGCGTGCTGGCCCTTGACCTGGGTACTACACAGCTCACCATGCCACCCTCCGTGCATGCGGCATGCAGGAGCACATGAGGGGCAAGCCGCGGCACAGAGGCGGCCCGCAAAAACAGAGCTGCGGGTGGCTTTGCCTCTCATTGGCCGTCTGCGCTGCTCTGTGATATGACGGCATAGCTACCTGCACCGTCCTGGCAATGCGGTGGTGAAACCTTTGGGTAACCCGGATCGATTTACTGGGCACCTCCCAGCGCATTGGAGAGGCGCTGATGCAATCATGTGGCGGTCTGCGCTGCATTTGTGAGAGTCCTGCCCTGCCGTGTGGAGGTCATGTTTACATGTTGGGTGAGACGGTTGTTTTTCTCTGACTTGTCAATTCTGAAGGGGCTGAGTGCTGTCCTGGTGGGCTGTCTACCCACAGCACAGGCATGGCCTTGCTTGTGGCCCACAACATACGGTATGTTCTGTGAGGGGTGGCCAAGAAAACTGTTCTTGGTCAACCACTCACAGTGAAGAGATCTGTTTTGTGTTACTGGGGTATGAACATGCTACTTCCTGCATCGCTGACTGGTCGTCCGTAGCTTCCCTTGATGGCCTACTCGACATTGATCCTGTAGGCTGGATCTGCGGGCACAAATGCCCTTGGCTGTTGTCGTATACCACTACACATGAGGTTGGTTAAATGTACAGTCTGCTAATTGTGTGCAGTGTGTCACAGTGGGGGAAGGCAGCTGCCCCTCCTCATGTGCCCTTTGTCTGGCAATGGTGAAGCTTGTAGCTGTGTGGTGTGTTGGCGTTGACGCATACTTGGCAGCTGCATGACAGCTACCGCCTCTACCCTACTTCTATTGCAAGCAGTGCCCGTGCAGGCTACTCGGCTGCTGAGCAAGATGCTCCAGGGGGGACTGCAGGTTGCAGGTCGCAACCTGCATGCCGTCAGTGTCTAGTCGTGGCTACCGGTTGCTGTCTCCACTTTGTTTGGCCATTGTGAATGTGCTGGGGCGCCCAGCGCTCATTGCCAGGTGTGCTGATGAAGTGCATGTGTGGCTGGCTGGGTGGGTGGGCCAGGGGTCTGCATGCCTGCAGCCCTCTTTCCCTCAAGGCAGCCGCAGCTGCGTGTTGCTTCCACGTGGCACCACTGCTGCAGACTTGGTAGTGTCGGTCACTCGGTTGACGGCATCTGGCGCTGCCGCAGAAAGCGCTGATCGTAGGTGCAGAAGGCTGGAACTCAGTGAGCACCATTATCGAGTCAATTTATATATGCCTGTTGGCTTGCTGGAAGATGCTTGCAGTAGTTGTAGTCGCTTCATGTGCATCCGTACATCCTGGGCATGCCTTGGTGGTCACAGCTGTTTGTTGTAGTGCCTCAAGGCAGTATGGTAGGCAGATGGTATGCCACATCTCTGGTGTTCTGCGAAGGTGGAAAGAACCACGGAGGCAAGTGAAGTCAGGGGGTTCTTTTACTGTGCACATGCTGATGTGCCGTCAACCCAGCTGCACTGTTGGCTGTGGGTTCAACGCAAGTGCCTGTCTGCAAAGTCAACATGTTGGTAAATTGGTTGCACGCAGCAGGCAACTTCTTCCATGTCTTGAGCATGTCGTGCCCTCGCGGGCTCGCACCTTGGTGCCCATCACTGGGAAGTGGCACCTGGCCTTTGAACGGGGTTGATGGGCGTTGCTGCTGTTTGTGACACAGGTTTGGGGGGTGAGTACACATGGTCTGATGGTGCATTGCAGTACTGCGGCTCACCTGAGGCACCAACTGCGTGCTGCTCTTTGTGCTTGTTGGTGTCAGGGTTTGTTTCTGGGCTCTGAAGATCCTGCCTTGGCTGCTATTTTTGACTGTACACTTCATGTCTTGGTCATGCGCCAGAAGAGTTGGTGGGTGGGTCATCCTCTGTACGTGCTTGCTTGATTTTGCACGTTGTCTCAACCCTTCCTGGTGGTGTGCTCCTTGTGACCCTTCGTCATGTGTCGGGGACTGTTCAATCCAGCTTGCAGACTGTTTATCAGGGACGGTGGGGTTGTGTTGTCTGTCTGCAAAATTTCTCCGTGTCTTTGACTGCGGCACCATTCTCATGCAGGGTGCCTCAGACAGTGACGTCTTGCCTGGTTCCACTAGCACAAGCCGCTGGCTGATTCGTTGGTTACTCAGCACGTTCGAGTACGTAGTCTGTACTGTTGCCCTGTAGTTGGCTGACCGGTCCTTATCAGAGCAACATCATGATGTTGCCTGCTTGTTGAATGATCCAGGTATGATTGCCATATCACGGACAGGCTGGCAGCTGTGGGTATGGTAGCTTGCAGCACTGGGGTTTTGGTGGCCGCTGGTGGCACCCTGTGGACGCATGCGGGAGGATCCTCAGTTGCAACCGTGTGGGCTTGCATGTGGACACGTGGGTCTGGAGGAAGGAAGGCTGCACACCCTGTGGGCACGGTGTCAAAGTGCGTCAGTGTTCACTGTCTGGTTGTGGGGCCTGCTGTGGCCCACTTCGATGTCATGCCCATCACTGTGCAGTGTTTGTTTGTGATGGGACAGGGGGTACCTGCCAGCCAATGCATGCAAGGGCAAGCTGGGAACCGTGGGGTCCACCACAAACCCAAGAGGGGGAAGAAGTGGGTTGTGATAGAGGATACGTGCTTGACATGCATGCACTGCCCAGGGCAAGGTTGAATCCTATCCACTGGAAGATACTGTCTATTGGGGGTTGAGGCTGCACTGTGGGGGTCCAGTTAGCGCAGATATGGAACAGTCGCCTGTCTGGATCACAGCTTGACTTGGTGGTGGGTGCATGAGGGCACCTGGAAGCCAGGGCAGGCAGTTGAAAGATTTGATGCCTGCACGTTTGCGGGGTGATGGGGACATTGGAGCCTGATTGTTTGACATTGTGCCCTGGCACATGGCTTGAGGTTTCAACAGTGGCTTGGGGTTGCAAGGTGTAAAACGGCCATGGCCATGGGTCCCAAAGTTTACAACTAGACCGCAGCCCAAGGCTGGAGCCTCCAACAGCCCATCTGTCCCATGCACTCATTTCAGCTACCATACATGTACATGCCTCAGCCTGCGCCTCACTGTCCACAACCTCAAGGCACACACGCCCACTGCGATTGCCGGCAAGCAACTCCAAGCGAGTCCAAAGAGAGCACTGATCGCAGCAGAGAGACCGCCCGACTTCTGAAGATCCCTGACGCATTGTCCCTCCCAAATTTCGAGATGCTGGTATGGCAAAGCCAGCAGGTGCAGCTGGCCACACAGGGCGACAAGGGATGTGTAATGCCTCCACATAGCCACTGCTCACATACACAGCCGCAGCCTGCCAATCAAAAAAAGACACGCAACCATACCTTAGCCGTCCACGCCAGCTGTGTGTACGCACATACCTGGCCGGCACTCCAGCAGTGACAAGATCTGCAACGACCGACAAAAGGAAATACAAGCATGCAGTGCACGCACACCAGAGTGGCACGAGCCATCTGGGCTTGTGCTCGCGCTGTATGCGCAACCGCCAGGGCCCTACTCCACTCACACAGGCGCATTGTGTTGTTGGGTGCGGCCTGGGACAAGCGTGCTGGGGGAACCTGTTGCCTGGTGCCATCCCTCGCTGCAAGCCTGCCAGTTGAGACTCCGTTGATGATACAAGAGATAACAGCACAATGTGAAGCCACACTGCGTGGGACAATGAAGGAAACATGCCTAGTGCTCTTAAGCAGCCAACGCCCCAGCTGCACCCCTCATAGGTGTTTTGTTCTTCTGCCTAGCAATACCATCTTCAAGTCGAGCAACTGCACCGGCCTGAGCAGCATTCACCAATAGCTCACAGGTAGCAGCACCCACGCACTCACGCTCAACAGAAGCAAAGCGTACGCTCAACGGACGCAAAGCCAAAGCAAGCACGGCACATGCTGATAAGGCTGCACTTGTGGAAGCAGGGGGATGTGCCCAAAAGTTGAGGCCGCAAGCCGCAAGCAGCGCTGCCTGCACACATGCAGCGAAACCCCACCCTTGCAAAGGGAAACAAAGCCCGCAAGCCGCAAGCTGCACTGCCTGCACATATGCAGCGAAATCCCAACCTTGCAGAGGGAAACAAACAACAAATAATGACGTACAAACATGCCAAAAGCAGCCCGGCCCGCTGCAAACCTGCGCACGCTCCTCGCAAGGCGCTCTCGAGCATCAGGAAAGAGAGCATCAGGAAAGAAAACACTGGGCACCAACCCCGCATCGTACTGCGCCACTCACGACCACCTGCCCCAAGACCACTTTGACAATTTGCACGAGCTCCCACCGGCTGCCGCCACACAAAGCATGCATGCCATCCTGCCAGGGCAAGCCTCAAAGACCTGTGCACACGCCTGCTGCTGGAGGTAACCTGCTGCCTGCCGAAACAAACCACATCCTGGCGGATGCCCCTCACGCTGCACAGCCTTCAAAAATTGAAGGACAACAGGCAGTGCAATTTGTACTCAGATTTCCAGGGGGTTTTGAAAACCCTGAAAACCCTGATCCCTCAGAATGTGAAGTCTGTGCTGCCCTTGTTGAACATGTACTCCTTGCCGTTGATGAGGAAGACCCCGTAGCGCAGGTTGCAGCGCCAGCGGTTCTTGGCGCGGTGCACCTTCTCATACAGCGCAAAACCCACATCACCCGTCTCCTCCTTGTCAGCCTGCATGAGGTGCAGCAAATGGGTGCAGTACACACGCCCCCGTCCAGTCAGCGTGCAGTCTGCAAACCGTGCATACAATCAGTCAACTCTGCAACTCAAAACAGCAGCTTGGCTCACACCTCGAGCAGGAATTATGCGCACGCACGGTTCAGGCCACAACAGGGTTCCTGCCGCTCCCATATCCCATTTAGTCCCAACAGGATCCCACACACGTCTGAAAGCTGGTGCAGTGAGCATGTCGACGGAGGCTCATCAAGCAACACCCCATGTATCTCCCCCAGCCCACCTCTTCCAGGTCATCCAGCTCTGCTGTGAACTTGGCCAGCTCCTGTTCGTCCTGTGAACCCGACTCCTCCTCACCATCGTCCTCCTCGCCATCATCACCAGCACCAGCATCATCATCACCACCTGATCAGCACCACGGCACAACACAACACAACAGTGACAATAAGACACCACACGACCGCAGCAGCGACAATGTGAGCGGCGTCAGCTGCAAAACAGGAAGCTGAGGGCCCTAACGAATACCTTGCATAGCTCAACTGGGTGCCTGACACCACAGCATCACACGACAGCTGGTTGAGCGCAGCGGTTCAGCATGGTATGTCTTGGCTAGGGTTGAGGGTTCAGCTATGGAAAGTCCCGCACACAAGCCACCACACAGCAGTGACGTTGAGAGTGGCGCCAGCTGCAAAACATGAGGCTGAGGGCCTGACGAAGACCTGGCAGAGCTAAAGTGGGTGCCTGCAGATACCACTGACACTGGGGCTTCCAGGCCCGCAGGGGTTCCCTGACTAGACACAGCCAAACTGTCTGTGTACACACACGTGGAATTTTTTTTGAGCATGCCTGTGTGTGGTCCATTGGGATTTTTGATGACTGCAACTTGTGGTTTACCCCCCTACCCATATCTTTACACACGCGCACCTTCATAGTCTCCCACAAAATCCTCCTCCTCCTCTTCATCATCCCCATTGCCGTCAACCTGAGGAATGCGTGTGCCGTGCCGGCGCCTGCGGGCTTCCCCCGTCCGCCTGCAGCACCACCACCTACACAATCTGCTGCCGCCCCTGCTGCACCAGCTGCTGCCGGCAGAGCAGCCACATCTGCCGCCACGGCTGCCTGTCCTGCAGCTGCTGCAGGCACGCTCATGCTGCTGCTGCTGGCACCTGCGTTGCGGTCGAAGATGGCTGCAATGCGACTAGGAAGCATGGCGCGAAGCTGGTCTGGCTGCATGCCTGCTGCAGCAGCCACCTCTGCCACACTCGGGGGCAGGTCTGCACTGCCATCACCCTGAGGGATGCGCTGCTGCTGCTGCTGCTGCTGCTGCTTCACCACCCCCTGCTGCTGCAGGAGCTGCAAGTTGGCCGGCATCCCACCCGGCAGCCCTGCAGGCAGCCCCTGCTGCATCCGTTGCAACGCCTGCTGCTGCTGCTGCTGCTGCTGCTGAATGGCCTGCTGCTGCATGAGGTGCTGCTGGAGGTGCTGGTGTTGCTGTTGCTGCTGGGCGGCAAGCACCTGTGGTGGCAAGCCAGGGGCACGCAGGTTTTGCAGGTTCTGCAGCTGCTGTCCTGCAGGTAGGCCCTGGTTCAGCGGGCGCATGCCAGCGCCAACTTGCGGCTGTCCAGGAATGCCGCCAGCCCCTGCCTGCACCTGCAGCTGGGCACTGTGCTGTAAGGCCTGGAGCTGTGCTTGCAAGGCCCCCTGCCGCTGTGCAGGAGGCAGGTGCTGCACCATTTGCAAGGCTATCTGGATCAAAGCCTGTTGATGCTGGGCATTTGTGATGCCACCAGCACCCATACCCCGACCCATGGGCATCTGCTGGTGTGCTGGCCGCATGCCGCCTGGGCCCCCAGGTGCTGCCTGTCCTGCAGGACGCATCTGCATGTGCATGGGGCCGCCCTTCATGGGCATGTTCATGCCAGAGGGCCCGGCCCCTGCTGCTGCAGCGGCTGCCTCCTGGCGGTTGTTGGGGGCTAAGCCGTCGTAGGGGCGTTTGCGGGAGAGGTCCTCGTCCCTGTATACATGCCAGCACGGAAATGCGCGTGCTGAGGCCTGGGCGCTGATGCAAGGATACCCACTGGGTTTCCATTCGGGATGTGGTGCATTGCCTATGCAGATCACAGCTACCACGAGTGCTGGCATGCATGCATGGTGTGAGTATGTGCATTGTGCTTGAGGGATTTTTGCTGACAGGCTGCGCTGACTGCAGATGCAAAGCACCAGGGTGCGCGGCACGGCTGGCCACCAACTGTTGCACAAGGACATTGCGGCAGCACCACCCGCGACTGCAAGCTGACAGGCTGGGCCTCCAAGTGCCATGCTGCTGCTAAATGTGGGACCTGAAAGAGGGCCAACCAAGCCGCTACATCTATCCTCTGTAGTCTGCACGCACACTCATACCAGCACCTACCTTTTGATGCCTACAGCAGCAGAGTCTGGCTGGGCCTGTGGCTCTGGGTCACTGATGACGCCCTTCTCCGTCAGCTTCTGCGCCCACCTCTGACGTATGGTTTGCAGGACGCTCCTGTGAGGGCATAACAACCAGCAGCATGAGCATGGGAAGGCTGTGCCTGGCAGACGCAGAACAGCAAGCAAAGAAACAGCAGCTCACTCGTCAACTGACTCCTGCAGGAATCCAGGCTTCATCTTGACCACCACATCGTCTATGATGTGGTGGTATATCTGCCGCAGGTCCTGCGGCTGTTGGGAGGAGCCCATGCTGAGGGAGTTGGAGATCTGAGTGAAATTTCAAGAGCGGCACTCTGGCACGTGGTGCAAATGTGGCAGCACACCAGCTGACATTGCTGACTGATGCAGGTGGCACAGCCTCAAGTGGTGGGCATAAGACGTTAGTCCAAAGCAGAACCCCGGTTGCCGAAACAGCAAGGCAATTCGCTTCAGTCACAGAACCACCCCATTTTGTATCAAATGCAACAGGCTTTTATGGCGTGACGGTGGCATTGGACACACATCCATATACTGGTTTGATCTGGTGCAGCAACACACAGCCAAGAATAGCCTGTCAGCCACATGAGGGCCGCAATGTCCCCTTGGTGAAGTCAAAAAGCTGCCACCCTTCGACTGGGGCCCATCAGGGGCCCAGCAGCATCCCCAGCCCATGGGTCCCACACTGCTGCTGTGCTAGGCTGGTCGTCTCCTCCCCACACGCATTCCATCACTGGAGTGGCCCCAACGCCCATCACTGGAGTGGCCCCAACGCGCTAGCCAGCCTGGCAAGCCGGCCCCACAGATATGGCCGCCAACGCTGTCCAGATCGCGGACCACGAGCAGAGTATCCAGATCCTCAAGCATCAGAACACCAAGCTCTGCGAGCAGCTCTCCACCAAGAAGGAGCAGATCAAGGCGCTTGAAGGCAACGTCCAAAAGTTCGAGGAGGAGAAGAAAAAGTTCGCAGACACCCTCCTGTGCGTCAACCGCATCTGGCAGCAGTACAACAGCGACATCCAATCCCTCTGCAAACGCAACCAGGGCACAGGCGCAGATGCAGATGCAGACCCCACAGCAGCAGCAGACCCTCCAGCAGCAGCAGAAGAGGCAGAGGAGGAGCAGGACCCTTTAGTATGGGACAGCTTCGACCCCTTCCTGGCACGGCTGCTGCAGGGGATGCAGCCAGCAGCAGCAGCAGGGTGCTGAAAAAGCACACACAGACATACCTGTCGGAGCTGAGTGTGGTTGAGGAGGCGCTCCATGCGCGGGCGGCTGCAGGACTGCAGGCGCTGGCGAACTTGCTGGATGCCATAGAGGTGAGGGGCAGCTGCAGGGGACACCGTGTATGTTCATGGAATCACACGTTCATGGTGCATGCCATGAACTGTTCATGCTATGGCATGTTCGTGTCGTTGTAAGTGATGCATTCACAGAGTTGCATCGTGTCTGCCTGACCGCATATGGGTGAACGGTAAGGCTGCAGGAAAGTTCGCTGGTCTGGGTGGGGGACCAGAGTGTCAGGTAGTCAGTCAGACACACTCCCTGTGTCTACACACACACCCTCGCCCACCTCTTCCTGCCCCTGCAGGCCCGCAACCAGGCTTTCGCTTGTCTCTGTCTCCTAATCTTTTCCTGCACACCCCCACCCACCTCCCCTTTCCAACACCACCCACCTCTTTCCTACCCCCTGCCCCTGCCACTGCCCCTGCCCCTACAGGCCCGCAACCAGGCAGCTGCTGAGCAGCAGGAGCAGCTGCGGCAGCTGCCAGGTGACGAGGCCCTGCGGTTGGTCAACCAGCAGCTGCAGGAGCAGCTGGCAGAGTTGCAGGACCAGCTGGGGGCAGCAACGGCACTGCAGCGGGCCACACAGGTGCGGGGGGTATGATCCATAGTTGTTTTTATATTTTGAATAACCCACTCCTATTCAGGGAGACTGGATTCGAACCAGTGGGCAGGTTGGTGGGTGAGTGGTTTGAGGGGTGGGCAGTGGATCCAGTGGTAGCAGGACCGGCTGGGGGCAGCAACGGCACTGCAGCGCGCTGCACAGGCGCGGGGTATGGTCCATGATTCTTTTTATGTATTGCACTACCCACTCAGACTCGGATGTTTCAATGAGACCGGATTTCGCAGCAGTGGGCAGGTCGCTGGGTGAGTGGTTTGAGGGGTGGGCAGCGGATGGAGTTGGTGCATGTGTGGTTTGGGTGGGTGAGGCTTGAATCCGGACGCCCGACTCGCGCAGTGTCCAAATAATGGTGGGGTGGGGCCAGGCAGTGGGAGCGTCTGCAGAGTTGGGCAGGTGTCTCAGCATGGTTTGGTCCCTATTGCGGGTGTAGCCTCAACTGTGTGCCACATGCAGTGCTTGGCACAGGCCTTGGCCTTGAATCAGGGGGGTGCAGGGCCTGGCAACCTTTCCACCGCAGGCAGCTTACACAAGCGCCTGCGTTGCCTGCCTGTACCGCTATCCCCACATCACAACCCCATCTCCCTGACCCACAACCACTGCTCCTGCTGATGCTGTAACAACAATTGCTGCAGGCCCTGGTCGAATCAGGCCGTGCCGTTGAGGCTTACTGCTGCTGCTGTACGCAACCCTCACCTTTGTGGCCCATTGCTGCTGCTGCGGCTGCTGCTGCTGCTGCTGCTGCCTCTGCAGGCGCTGTTGAAGCAGGCTGAGGACCGTGCCTTCGAGGCCACCGACACCCTCAAGTCCATCCGAAACGACCTGGCAGACAAAGAGTTCGCCCTGCAGACAGCACAGCGCAAGCTTGCAGCAGCACGCCAGCAGCAGCAGCAACAGCAGCAGCAGCAACAGCAGGGCCTCGCAAGCAGCGGCGGCGGGGCGACGGCCGGGGCGCTAGCGGCGGCTGCAGCGGCAGCAGCGGCGGGGGGTGGTGAGGGGGTGAGGATGGGGCTGCTGCTGCTATGCAGGAGCTGCAGGCGCAGGTGGTTCAGCTGCAGGAGATGCTGGAGCAGCGGACGATTGAAAAGGACCAGCAGGTGGAGGCGGCGGCACGGCTGCAGAGGTGAGGGGGCCTGAGGGTTGCTTGCGGGGGGGGGGGGGGGGGGGGGGGGGTAAGACACTTGGATGGATAGGGGGGGGGGGCTCAGGGCCAATTTCGATGCAGCGGACGAGTGAGAAGGATCAGCAGGTGGAGGCGGCAGCACGGCTGCAGAGGTGAGGGGGCCTGGGTTCTGTTTTTCTTGAAGGGAGGGGAGACTCGAGCGGTGCAGTGGCAGGGGCAGCCAGGTGGTAGTGGTGGGGTGTCGCCAGTGGCAACCGTGGCTGCTTCTGCTGCTTCTGCTGCTGGATAGATGCCAGCCGTTGTGACTCGTAGTCGGCGTGGCCAGCTGACGGGTGGTGACAGGTGACGGCCAGCTGGGCGTACTGGCCTCACATCAGCTGACGCCAGTGAGCAGTGTCAAGTAGTATGCCTTGTGGGCATCCTCTTTAGCCCTTGGCTTGCTGGCTAGTGCCAAGGTTGGGACCTTGTCACCCATACCTGTACTGTGTGTACTGTACTGTTCTTCACTAAAATGTACTGTACTGTGGGCATATTGACGTGGCCCAGTCTCTCAAGACACCCTCAACACACCCTGCAATACACACTTAACATGCTGTCACGTGCCCCCCCCCCCCCCAAACCCTCCCAGGGAGCTTGACGAGCTTCGTGCCAAGTCTGGTGATGAGGGCTGGGTGGAGCAGTCCTCCCTCTACAAGCTGCTGCAGCAGCAGCTGGCAGCAGCCCGGTCAGAGGTGGCTGAAGCTGAAGCACGGCGGGCGGCACTGCAGGCACAGAAGGACGACCTTGCGCGACACCTGGAGAGCAAACACCAGCAGGCAGAGGTAAGGACATCATCAGCATGTTACAGGTTTTCCAGCAGGGTCACTGCGCAAAAGCAACAAATCTACCTAGGTGCCAAAAACACAAGCAGGCAGAGGTAAGGACAGCGTGTGTAATGCTGTTGAGGCATACATATTTGGCGAGGGGGGGGGGGGGATGTTGTCACCAGGGGGTACTGCAACCGCTGAGCTGTACTTTTCACATTTGAGGAACTCGGATGATTGTCATTGACAAGCCTCTCGCTAGACGTCAGGCTACTGGATCAACAGCACACACTACATCCTGTGTGGTGGGTCTGCATGGACAGAACAGAAATAGGGTACCAGCCAGGTTCATAAGATTGGGGTTGAAGCATTTAGTGGTATACCTGTATGCAGCCAGCCTGCTGCTGGCACGATTGTTGGTGACCGTCCATTGAGTACAGAGGCTTGATCTTTGAAGGCTGAAACTACAGACGGGTGGTTTTGTCAGGGCTGCAGTTGTCTGAACATGTTACAAATGTATGTTGATGTTGTCCGATGTTGCCGCCACTTGTCCTCCGCCATTCTCGCTGGGCCCATGCTGGTCAGACTGAGCCCTATCCTACCTGTACTGTCATGTACTGTACTGTACTTTACTGTACTGTACTGTACTGTACCGGCCTGTGCTGTTGCTGTCCAGACTGAGCGGGTGTTGCGCAGCCAGGTGCTGCACTTGCAGCAGCAGGTGCATGAGCTGAATGCTAAGCAGGTGGACCTACTGGGGCAGAAGCAGCAGCTGCAGGTGAGACAAGGCAGCCGGGGGGGGGGGGGGCAGGCCGGGATTAAGGGAGGGGTTGACGCAGGCAGGCTGAGAGGACCCCCCCCCCTCCCGGCAGGCAAGGAGGGGGAGGGAAGCAGGGAGGTGGGAAGGCAGGCAGGTTGGAAGGCAGGGGGGAGGGAGGGAGGGAGGTGAGAAAGCAGGGAGGGAGGGAGGCAGGCAGGCAGGCATGACGGGAGGGAGAGAAGCAGGCAGGCAGGCAGGGAGGGAGGGAGGGAGGCAGGCATGGAGGGAGGGAGGGATCAGGAGGGGAGGCAGCCAGGCAGGGAAGTATGAAGGGAGGTCGGTAGGGAGGCAGGAAGGGAGGCAGGCAAGGAAGCAGGAAGGGAAGGAGGCATGGGAGGAGGCATTTGGCCATGTAGGCAGGGCGGCAGGCAGGGAAGGAGAGAGGCAGGGCCGCAGGCAAGAAGGCAGGCAAGAAGGCAGGCAGGCAGGCAGGGAAGGCAGCAGGGTTGCAGGAAGGGGGACAGGGAGAAAGGCCAAACGGCAGGGACGGCTGAGAGACAAACTCAACTGGGGCACAGCAGGGAATCTTAGATACGTGCAGTCATTCACACGTACTCACTATTCTCATTGAAACACATCTGAACCCACTTCCCCCCCCCCCTCCCCCCCCCCCCTCCTTGCATCTCAGCTGACCCATCAGGCTGAGATGTCCCGCTACGGCCACCTCAAGACCGCGCAGCAGGGAATCAAGATTGACTGTGCATTGATGTACAAGTAGTCATCATTCTCTCTGTGCAGTGACCCACAAGTACTCGTCACTCGTTGAAACACCCTTGACCCACCTGCCCCCCCCCCTCCCCCCCCCCCCCCTCATTGTCCCTCAGCTGACCCATCAGGCTGAGATGTCCCGCTATGGCCACTTGAAGACCGCACAGCAGGGAATCAAGGTTCACCGTGCAGTTATATTCAATAACTCTTCACTCTCATTGAAACACCTTTCAGCCCACCTGCCCCCCCGCCCTCGCCGCCTGCCCCCCCCCCCCCCCCTTGTCCCTCAGTTGACCCATCAGGCTGAGATGTCCCGCTACGGCCACCTCAAGACCACTGATCAGCTGCAGGCAATGCTGGCAGCACTGCAGAAGGAGGTGGACACAAACGCAGGACACGCACGCAAGGCAGCAGTGAGTGTTTGACTTGACACACAGCAGCGGCGGTAGTGTGCTGACACCTGCATCTGTGTGCATGTGTACCTGCATGTTTCGGTATATATCACCTGTAGCTGCTGTAGCTATGCACTGCGCCTGCTTTTTAGCAGGGCATTTGTGCTGTTGTTACTGGCCACTATCAATTGATAGTTCCAGCTTCCAGCCTGGCTTGTGCACTGCTGGCCTTCTGACCATTTGCTGCTGCTGCTGCTGCTGCTGCTGCTGCTGCTGCTGCTGCTGCAGGAGGCGTCTGGTGCTGCTGATGCTGCGCGTCAGGAGGCCCTGGAGCTGCGCTCACAGCTGACAGCTGCACACTCAACCATACTGGCACTGCAGGTCAGCACACCCACCCACCCACATGCTTCACCTGCTGTTTTGTGTGCATCTATGGATGCCAACCAGTGTGCCAATTTTACATGCATACCTAAGCTGGCCTGATGGCAGCCGTCACGCCATACAGCTCCAGCACAGGGTGCAGCACACACACATGCTTCATAACAGCCCCTGTGCACCTGCTGCTGCTGCTGCTGCTGTCACAGTCTCGTCTGCAGCACAAGGCGTGTGAGCTCCAGGGGCTGTCGGGTCGTGAGGAGGAGCTCAAGGAGCGACTCAACGACCTCAACGCATTCATTGAGGTGAGCAGCAGCAGCAGCAGCAGCAGCTGCAGCTGCAGGGGGGGTTACCTTGAGTAGCATCCAGCAGGTACATTCATGATGGCCAGTCGTAGCGATAACAGGCTAGTCTCGTCAGGTTTCTGGGGGTGTCGGTGTGTGTGTGGGGGGGGGGGGGGGGGCATTGTATGTGCAACCTCGTCTTGTCGGGCGACGGTCGCAGCTCTGCAGGCCTGCAAAGCTGGGGCGCCATCTCAAAGTAATGTACGGACAGTGGCAACCTCCTCCTGTGCTGCAAGCCAGCACATGCTCAGGTGTGTCTGCGTGTGTGGAGTTAATTCAACACCACACAGACACACCTGAGCATGTGTTGGCTTGAAGGGCAGGAGGAGGGTGCCCACTGTGAGTGCAGTCAGCTTCCCTTGCACTGTTAGTGTTTGTGCATTGCCACTCGGTTGCAGAGAACAGCATGGCATTTGTTATGGTCCATCTCCCCGACCAGTACACACCATGTGTTTGCACTCGACCCTGCCCGCCTTCCACCCCCCCCCCCCCCCCCACCACACACCCCCTCCACTCCCACTTCCACCCGTCCTCCACCGCTCCACTACCGCCTTACCCCCATCAACCCCTTCTCCTCCACTCCCCCCCCCCCCTTAAACCCTCACCCCCGCCTCAGGTGTTAGCCACAAGCATATATGATGAGCAGGCCTTATGGGGAAAGAGTGCAGGTAGAGTCACCCTGCACTTGCATGTGGAGGGGGAGGGGCTGCAGGCACATATGTGGTGTTACAACCGTCACAGAATGCTATGTGACATTTGCAACACCACACATATGCCTGCACCCTCGCTCCCCCTCCACATGCAAGTGTAGTGTGACTCCACGCACATCTCTCTGCCGAAACTCCACAAAAAAACATTGCCCCCCCCCCCCGCCCCCCCCCACAGATGTTAACCACAGTCACCTCATCATCTGTGGTTAGTAGTGTAGTGTGACTCCACATGCACTCTCTACCCATAAGGCTTGCCCATCAGAAAGTTTGATGAGCAAACCTTATTGGCAGAGAGTGCACTTGGAGTCACACTACACCTGCATCTGGAGTCAAGGCACATGAGTTGTGTTGCAGATGTCTCATAGCCTTTTGTGTCCTCTGCCACACACACATGTGTATTACACCCCCTCCCCCTCTACATGCACGTGTATGCAGACTCCACGCGCACCCTCCTCTGCTGACATGTCACAACAATATATCGCCGCCAAACCCACCCCTTCAGGTGTTCACAGTCTGATGAGCAGACCATATGGGGAGAGAGTGCACGTGAATTTACACCACACTTGCATGTGGAGGGGAGGGGGTGCAGACACATGTGTTGTGTTGCAATTGTCGCATAGTAATGTGTGACTTCTGCCACACCACGCATGTGCCTGCACCCCCTCCCCCTCCACATGCAAGTGTGAGACTCCATGTGCACTCTCTCTGCTGACATGCCACAACAACACATTGCCATCACCCCACACCCGCTCAGGTGTTAACCACAGTTGTGTCTGATGAGCAGACCATATGGGCAGAGAGTGCACTTGAAGTCACACGTCACTTGCATGTGGAAGGGGGGGGGGTGCAGGCACATGTATTGTGTTGCAGATGTCACACAGCAATATGTATCCTCTGCCACACCACACATGTGCCTGCACCCCCTCTTCCTCCACTTGCAAGTGTATTGAGACTCCACGTGCATACTCGCTGCTGCTCTACACCACAACAACACAATGCCACCACTCCCACCACCCCAACCTACTCCTGCACGTCTTCCCTCACCCACCTCTGCCCCCCCCCCTCCCGCCCCTCCCTGCTCCCTGGTTTTGACCACGGCTGTGTCTGATGAGCAGACCATCTGTGTCATCTGCTAACCCACACACTTTACATCTGGACAAACTCCCCCCCCCCCCCCCCCCCCCCCCCCGCTTACCCCCCCCCCCCCCCCCCCCGGTGCAGGTGTTGACGACTGTTGTGTCTGATGCTCGTGACCTGCTGGAGGTGCGCCGCAGTGAGGCAGCACTCAAGGCACAGCTGGCAGAGGCACATGCGAAACTCAAGGTGCGGAATGGGGGCGGGGAGGATTGTGGTTGCACCTCAGCTCATGGTGGGCGCCCCGCTCGGCAGGATGCACTCGCTGCCCGGTAGATGAAGACTTTAACATCCAACTTGGTCGACTGTGACTTTCATAATGGCCGGCTCCGACTTGCGGTGCTGGGGGTGCATGGATCGCCACTCTCTTGGCGCGCACACTGCAGGTCATACAGTGGCCCTGCACTCTTAGCATCCTGGTGTCCCGCAGTCACTGTGGTCTGTCAGCATAGGGCTTACCATGTAGCATGCATGATATGCTAGCTAGAACCCAAAGCATTCACAAGAAGTCATGTTTGTGGTTGTTTAATGTCCGCATAACAATGTGCGCTGTCGTTCCTGCAGGGTGATGCGCTGCAGCAGCAGCTGGCAGCAGCATCAGCTAGTGAGTCAGACCTGCGCAAACAGCTGGAGTCAGCTGTGGCTGAGGCAGCAACACTGCAGGTGAGACACAGATGAGCCTTGTGAAAGACGAAACTACTGTCTGCAAGTTCCTTCCAGATACACTAGCTTCCCTCCAAACACACCTGCCACATTTGCGCCACACTGCCTGGGTCGCTGGGCTTTCTTCTGTACAAATCGGCAGTACCACTGGTACCTGCTTGACCGGCTAGGGGCTTGGCGGGCAGGTTGGTTTGTTAGAGCTGTGGCTGTGAGCCGCTGCAACGGCTGTTCTGGTATCCCTTCGGAGCGGGGGGGCACATTACTGCTACTTTTGTGTCCCTCCCTCTTAACATTGCAAGTTGTCAGGGGTTGTACATATATATGCTGTGCACCCATTGTCCACCCAACCATCACCATCACCGCCACCACCACCACCGCCACAAAGGAATACCATTTTTTGCTGCTGCCATCATGCTGGTGTCGTGCAGGGCAAGGTGCAGGGCCTGCAGCAGCAGGTGTCTGCCCTGCAGGAGGATGTCAAAAGCAAGCAGCAGGAGTCAGAGGCATTCGCTAACGGTATGTGCAGCTGTGACATGACACAGCAAACAGTACAACGTCGCTGTCAACACACACCCACGCACACAAGCAAGCACTAGCCCTGACACGGTGCCAAAGGGGGGGGGACTGCATGTATGCTGCAGCAGGTGCCTTGCTGCGGGCTCCACTTGTGCCAACCCCTGGCCAACTGATAGCACCTGGCAGGACCTTTTGGTTGCTTGACGCAGTGCCCTAGCTGTGTAGACAGTCAGATCGCAACGCATGTACACGTGCCTCAAGTGGCTGACCCTGGGCTTTAATAGAAGTGGACGTAATAGTCTTCAAAGCCACCAACGGGACAGCCCAGTCGTCCTGCTTGCATCGTGTCTCACTGTTGTTCTGCAGAGATTGGTGACGCTCTGAGTGCATTTGAGCAGCAGCGCCAGCAGAACTCCACAATACTGCAGCAGCTCACGGAGCGGGACGCAGCACTGGCCACACTCAGGGCCGAGAAGCTGGCGCTGCAGCAGCAGCTGGAGAGCGCCAGCGAAACGGTACGTACGGCAATATAACGTTTGTGCTGAAATGATCTTATGGCTGGTCTCAATTGGCTATTTTTAGTGCTGGTTGCGCACAGTACTGCTGCCTGCTGGTGACTTTGGGCGACAGTTTGCATGCCAGACCACAGCATAGCACAGCATCCTGAGACAGCTTGCAGCTGTACACCGATCCAATGTTTTTCATGGGCAAACAGTAATGGCCAATGTACGTGAAACAGTCAAAGCAACAGTCAAATCCAACAGCATGTGACATTTGTGTGTTTGGTTCGTGCTGCTGCGGTGTGTTGCGCGCAGCTGTCGGGCGTTCGAATGCGTGTGACGTCACTGGAGGGTGAGTTGAACCAGGCCAAGGCGCTGCAGGAGGCAGTGGAGAAAGACTTCAACAGGGTCAGCGCAGAACTGGCAGCGGTGAGTCTCTTTGCTTTCTTGGGGGGGGGGGGGGGTTGCCAGGGGTTTTACCAGGGGTTTTACCAGGGCTCATACAACGTCTGTTTGCTTGTCATGGTCCTTTGCGCCCCAGCAGCGCTGGCAACCAGCCGTTCGGTTCCTGTTTGGATGCTGTGGGGAGAGTGCATCCCTCTACTTTGGACATGTTATGCTGGTGTGGCTGCAAGGATCTGGGGTACCCTGTCAGGCAGCACATAGGATGGGAGCGTGCAGCTGCTGGCAGCTTCCTCTCCATGCCCTGACCTGCTGCAATGTGTGTGTCTTGTGCCGTGTGTTGGTGCTGTAGGCCCGTGAGCAGCTTGTGTCTGTGAGCAGCTCCCTTGATGCAGCAAAGCAGGACCTCAAGGCAGCACAGGACAGCAAAGCAGCACTGCAGGTGAGAACGGGGCGATGCATCAAACATGGCATGCTCCTCGTGCCAGGCAGCACCAGTGTATGCTGCTTGGACAGACCAATGAAACTGTCTTGACGTGCAGCAGTAGCGCAGGACGCCGCTGTGCAGACTGCGCTCCGCTGCACCAGCGCGGGCAGTTGCAACTGTGGCCGCAACTGTGGTACCCATGTCCTGCTAGTAGTTGAATTCGGATGGTGGTCTTGCTGTCTATGTGTTGATGCATGACTTGGGTGTGTTAGGCACCGAGGATACACGTGTATCTAGCATACTATGAACATGCAAGTCCATGTGTGTCCTGCAGGTGCTGTATGAGCAGGAGAAGTCCAGCCACAGCTCACACAAGCAGGCAGCTGAGAAGGCAGCAGATGAACTGCGGCAGGAAGCAGCCAAGCGGCAGCGGCTTGAAGACACAAACAAGGTAAGACCTACGTGCTGGCCATGGGGACAGCGGAGGCATGATGACCTTGGCATCAGGGGGTGTGCTGAGCGGCTCAGCGCGCCTGCCATTCCTTGGCCCAGTATGTTGACTCCGCTCTGCCGGGGATTATCCACCAAGGAGCATGGGCTAGGCACCCATGATGTCCTTCGCATGTCCTGCCGGTCGTTTTTGGTGCTGATGGATGGCGACCTGCTGTGTTGTCTGCTTGGCCGTACTGCTATCCTCTTTTTTTGCAGCAACTTGCCGGCCGCATCGAGCGCCAGCACCGCAACACTGAGAAGAGTGAGGAGGTCGAGACCCTGGAGTCAGAGAACCGGGCGATGCGCAAGCTGCTGTTGTGCAGCGTGTGCGACCAGCGGCAGAAGAATGTGGTCATCACAAAGTGCTACCACATGTTCTGCAACGTGTGCACAGACTCTGCACTGGCAGCGCGCAACAGGCAGTGCCCTAGCTGTGGTCACAAGTACAACTCTACAGACGTGAAGCCTTTCTACTTCACGTGATGTTGTGCTGCTGAGGCTGCTGAGGTGGTGTTGACACCGTGTGGCACTCTGCTGTGGCAGTGGGTGAATCACCACAGGGCTCTTCGTTTAGTGCTGCCGGTGGTTCTGCTGACCCAATGGGCTTCGCCTTACAGCACGTTCCACAGACGGTGATGTGGGTGCTGCTGAGGAGGCGCTGAAACTCACACTGTGGTGGTGGTAGTGTAGTGATATGCAGGTTATGTTGTGTTATGGGGGTAGCTCAGTGGTAGAGCATCCGGTTACACTCTGGAAGGTCGTGGGTTCGTCTCCCACCCCCCTCGCCTGGCCGGAGTGGGGCACCAGCCCTGTGTGGCGGGGTGGCAGCCCCCACATGGAGCCACTACCAAGTGTGTCAGGCAAGCGCGAAGCTGGTACCGGGGACCCATATGCTCGGGTAGGAACGTGTGCGCCCACTCCAAACACACTAGTGCCTTCGGCGCCGAGATGTGTGGGGTTGGTGTTCCTATAGGTGATGGCTTCAGAGGAAGCCGACTGCACCTGGGACTATTCCTATTCCTATTATGTGGTGGTGGTGGTGGTGGTGGTGGTGGTGGTGGGGTGTGTGGTGGAGGGGTGTTTGGTGGTGGTGGTGCAGAGGTGGTGTTGACACTCACACTCTGCTGCGGCAGTGATTCTCCTACTTCATGCGGTGCTGCTGCTGGTGGTCCTGCAGGCCCGGGGGTCTGGCCTGACAGCAGTGCTGCTGCTGGGTGATCGTTGGTGTCAGCCCTGCAAGTGGTTACACATGGCCGAGGATGGAACCACAGCAGAGCCGTGCTGGCTCACGCAGTGTCCGCGGTCCAGCTATGATACAGCGCACAGTGTACATTCAGCTGGGTGTTGATGCCGGCTGGTGATGTTTGAGAGGCTGTGTGTTCTAGGCTTAGCGTGTGACCTCATCAGGAGGTTGCTATGCTGTACATCAAGATGTAGCATGACTGCTTGCTGAGCAGGTGCAGCTACAGGATGACACCTGGGTGTTTGCTTTCAGCATGTGATGTAGGCACTGCCAATGCGTATAGCCAGTGCCACGCATGTTGTGTGTGCGACATGCGCACTCTCTGTGCAGCCCCCTAGGGGGCATAACAGGCATGTTATGCATCATGTGCTGTGGTCATGCTTGCAGACAGTCTTGCAAATGCAGCATCAGCCAGTCAGTCCCTCGTGAGTTGTCAAGCTGCTTTGCATGATTTGCATGCAAGTTGAAATGTTGTCTATCTGCCTGACATGCCAGCTGGCATGGACGTGATGTGGTTCAAAGCTCTTTGCACTGTACATGCCTCCCATGTAATGGTAGGACTCTTTGCCCTCTTCTAGGCCTTGCTGCTGTCAACCTGCTTTGCCGATCGGCTGTTTGCACGGCACTTTCTAGCAGCATTTTTCACATTCAGACAGTTTTGGAAGGCGCAGGGTCTCGTCTCTCGACTTTTGGTCAGTTGGCGGGGTGCGGAGCTTTGACCGCAAACTCACGGTAACGCGTGCATTGTGATAGGTAACCAATACCAACGTCGAACTTGGTTTCCTCAACGGGGCAGGAAGGCTGTGGCCTCAGCATTCAAGTTTCTCAGGTCCTGAGACCGAGTCGTTGTGAACAACCCTTTCACCTCACAATCTCTGGCAGCCATTGGGTGAGCTTTGCCAGTCTATTTCTCGACATCTTCAAATGTACACGTAACCAGACGCTCACCGGGTGGACCACATTTTCTTGGCAGCAGTTGGGCGCGGGAGCACTAGTTCGAGCGATCCCTGGTCTGACACGAGGCGTCAACTTCGCAAAACTTCTGAAAATGCGTAGACTGATGTTTTGCGAGTTAGCAACGCTGCTGCTGGTTGCCATGATCGTCATTGGTCCAACCGCAGCAGCAGCAGCCAGGGACAAAGAGATCATGCTGTTGGATGGCATCAACCCACTGAACCCCTTCCCTGCGGGCTTGGATGCACTTCCAGCCATGCCTTACCTTTACAAGTATCAAGAGCCGCCAGTACCAGCCAATGCTTACAGGGGTGTTTATGTGAGTGGACAGGGCTTGCCAAGCCAGAGTGACTCTGGGGACCAGTCTGTTCTGTGCCCCACCCCCACTGCTATGCATACTAGCAGAAAACCCATGAAATTATATGCAGCACGTTGGCAACACTACACATCTTGCCAGGTGGAATGTTCAGCTTGCATGGCAGTATCGGGGCAGCACACACAATTGTGGATGTGGAACAGTCCTCATGTCTTTTGCTTCCTTCGTCACTCTTTGTCACTCCTGCAGGGCTGGACCACCTGCAGCAGCGACATGCTGATCAGACCAGAGTCCACGGATCAGCTAGCCTCAGCCATGAAGGACCTACGAGCCAAAGCAGCAGCACAAGGACGCCCTTTGAAGATGCGTGCTACACGCCCAGGGTTTGCCACCATGCACAGCATGCCCTGCTCCGCTCAACCCTCAAACCCCAACCCCTTCCTTGTCAAGGGCAAGCAGCCCTTGGTAGTTGGCATCATGATGGATAAGATGATCAAAACCCTGGCGGTTGACCATGGGAAGAAGCAGCTCAGGGTTCAGGCACAGATGACCCTCAAAGACCTGTATGCAGTGGCAGATGCCAACCAAATGAGTAATCCACGCTCTGCATTGCCTTGGTGGCAGGGACTCACATTGGCTGGCATTTTCAGTACCTCATCACACGGCACGGGGCGCAACGTAACAAGCATGCTGGTGAGAGGACTGTGGATAGGAACATGTTGCTGTACGGCTGTCAGGCGGAGGCTGGGCGAGGGTGTTTAGGCCTTCAAAGCGTACAAGATGCTGCAGTTGCTAGCAGGCATCTGTGGCGCATCAGCTAAGCACAGTACAGTGTATGTTGTACGCACGTCTGTGTGCAGCCTTTGCAGCAAGCTACTGCAGCAGGCATGCAGCAATCACCACCTTCAACACCAATGCAGGAGAAGAGCTGCCCAGACTGCCTACCCCCAACTGCCTCACCAGGTGTCTGCTGCATTGTTTTCTGCCGCAGTGTGACTGGTTTGTTGACGTGACCTGGGTTGATGCGGCGGGGACTGTGCGCACAAGTGCCAAAGGCAGTGCAGAGGCAGAGGCTCTGTGTGGGGGTCTGGGCCTGCTGGGTACCCTGACTGAGTTCACACTGCAGATGACTGCGACAACCAACACACACTTCACCACATGGTGAGACACATAGCAGCACAGCAGTAGGACAGCCATGCAGAACGACTGCAGTGCCTCAGTAAGGACGAGCACTTTTGCTGAGTGCGGCACAGCATCGCAGCACAGCAGCACAGGCAGTGCAGCAGTATACCATCAGGCACTGCAACAACAGCATGACAGCAGATAGGAGGACAGCAGCAGGCACTTGAGCAGCAGTAACTAGAGTCCCTTGGTAAGAAGTGCCTGCCAGCGCTTCCCTGGGACAGCTTGAGGCGCATGCAGGCACCAGCAGGAAGCCGCACAGGAGTACAGCCGTAGACGGTTATGATGTGGAGTGTCGCGCCATCCACACTGACAGATCACAGCAGGATATCTTTGTGCTCTGGGGGTCATAACGGCACCACCAGCTTTGGGTGTAGCATCACGAATTGCTCACCAAGTGCTGTTTGGTGCTCGCAGGTACATCAAGGATGACACAAACTTGGCAGAAGACATTGACAAGATGCTCCAGGTAAGGCCTCCTGCACTCTGCAAACAGCGGCAGACCCTGCACAGCAAAATAAAACATGCCAAAGGATCCCCAGCACTCCTGGCAGCTGCTGTAACACCCAAGTTTGGCGCACAATTGCACATGCTGTGGTACAGCAAAGTCTGACTTGGTAGCTCGCAGGGTATCTCTGACCTTTGATTCTTATCCCTTCCCTGCAGATCAGCCCGCACCTTGTGGTCATGTGGCGGCCTGACATCGGCAAGTACACCGGCCACCTTCAGATGGAACCACCCCCAGGTGCCAAGGTTACAGACCCGGACGCACAATGTAACGTCATCCCACAGGCCAACATATTTGTGGGCGCCATGGCAGGGCCCCCCTTGCGGCAATGGCAGAATGATTATGCCAACAGGGGGTCTATGTACTACCAGGTGCAAGGAGACACATCTGTGAGTAGATTGTGCTGCCTGTGTCATACATAGGCCTTTCTGTGCTGCCTCTGTCTACATAGACTGCAAGGAGACACATCTGTGAGTAGATTGTGCTGCCTGTGTGATGACCAGGCAATCCTTTGCTGTGCCAAGGCTGCTTGGAGGGAAGTAGAAAACTAAGAGAAAGGCTTCTCTTATCCGCTCAGTTGTAGCGCGCGTACAAACCAGGGACCTGTTGGGTGCCTGGTCAAGGGTCATCCTGTTCCAAATGACAGACTAACGTACCGGGACATGGTTGAGCAATGCAGCTTCCCAAGCCCCCTATTTTCCAGCCGGCCTCTAGCAGTGATGAACCTCTCTTCTACCTTCCCCACAGTGCCACTTCTCCACCAGTGTTGACCCAAAAATCATCATGTTCAGTGCACTTTACATCCTTACTTGCACAAGAAACCTGCTGGAAACGTGTGATGAAGTTTTTGTGTCATGTGATTTTGTGCCTTGCTGCAGGCCTGTGCCCTTGCGCTGACGTCAGCAGTGGGTGCGCCCTGGGTGACTAAACCTGGGCTCCTGCCTGACGTGCCCATCCCAATCCTGGACGGCATTGCGCCCACCACCCACGTGACCAGCACCGAGTGCGGCAACAACTGCGCCTTTGTCAACCCCAAGCTGTGGGCCACTGCTGCGGTGAGTGAAAGACTCTCTTCCTCCCGGGGGGGGGGGGGGGGGGGGGGGGCTCTGCCTGAAAGGGGGTTAGGCAGCTGCGCCGCTCAGCATAAGAAGCTGTGCAAGGGCTGCGGCGAGCGAGGAAGGGGCAGGCTGCCTGAGGCCGGTTGAGGAGATGCAATGCCCAGCATCAGGCAGCTGTGCTAGATGCTTGACGGGAAAGTGTAACAGCAATCCAAAGCTGTGGGCCACTGCTGCGGTGAGTGAAAGACTCTTTCCCTTTGGCGGGGGGGGGCTGCCTGAAAGGGGGTTAGGCGGCTGCGACGCTCAGCATAAAAAGCTGTGCAAGGTGATGAAGTGCCACAGTGAGTGAGGGAGGGGCAGGCTGCCTGAGGGGGTTTGAGCAGATACCATGTGTAAAAAGGGTGTTTAGGTGTCTCTCATCGGTGTGAGGCTAGACCTCCGGCTCCCAGCAGCTTCGGCTGTTGTGTGTGTCCAGCTGGTGGGGATCCGGCCCCCGTATCCTTACCAAAAAAATACCATGCTCAGCATCAGGCAGCTGTACTAGATGCTTGACGGAAAGTACAGCAGTCCCAGATCAGCGGGTTACACTTGGGGTGCAACGTGTAACAGCAGTACGGCATGCCGGCAGGGGACAGGAATGATGTGAGTATAGGCTACGTCAGTATTCGCAGTGGTGGCAGCTCACAGTGTTCCTCTTGTGCGCTGCTGTGCTGTGTCGTGCTGTGCTGTGCTGTGTCTTGCCTGGCAGGATGTTGAGTTTGCCTTTGAGAAGGCCCGGCTGCCTGAGTGGATAGCTGACATCAAGCACCTCATCAAGAAGGACCTGCGCAGCATCCCTGGCTGGTATGCACACACAAGGTATGTGGCACGCACCCCGACAGACTGAACACGGGGGGGGGGGGGGGGGGGGGGGGGGGGGGGAGTGGCTCCAGGCTCTGCACACATGTGCTCATGTTGTGAGCATCAACTGCCAGCTGTAAAACTCAATGCAAAAAATACCGCAGAAAAGACCGCCTTGGTGACATTGACCTGTGGGCCCCAGAGCATGTCATGCTCCTACACATCACCTGGTGTGACACTGAGTGTTGTACCACTTTTAAAGGGACAATGTACGTCTACCCCATGATTGTCGTCACTCATGCATGTGTGCATGCGTGTGTGTGTCCTGCAGGTGCCTGATGCCCGGCTACTATGTGATGCGCTTTGGCAGGTCGCCTCAGAGCCTCATCGGCAATGCAGCTGGACTGAAGGACCCCGTGTACACACAGGTGCGGTGGGTTTGGGGTTTGGGGTTTAGGTACTGAGGCTAGGGTTTAGGTACTGAGGCTAGGGTTTAGGTACTGCGGTATTGAGGCTAGGGTTTAGGTACTGAGGCTAGGGTTCAGGTACTGAGGCTAGGGTTTAGGTACTGCGGTATTGAGGCTAGGGTTTAGGTACTGAGGCTAGGGTTCAGGTACTGCGGTACTGAGGCTGGCACCCTGGCACTGCTCGGCCGGCGGACATGCATGCTGGCGTCCTCGACAGAGTGCAGCCAAGCAGCAGTGTCACGCCGTGTGCCCACACGTGCGGAGTGTCGAGTTGTTCTGCAATTTGCCAAGTAGGCCCTGTAATACAGCACCAGCGTGCACACATCAAATGCTTGTTCATGGGGCTGGTGAAGGTTGTACACAATCAGGCAGGCAGGCGGGCCGGCAGGCTGGCAACCAGGCACGTTGGCCACTTTCCGCGACTGGCGTGCAACTGAACACGTGTGTTGCCTGCCTGTTTCCTCCTACCTGCAGCAACAAATGCTTGTGAGCAGGGCCACCCCAGGTGTGAACACTCGCTACGAGTGGGTGCAGGAGGCATATGAGCAACTCACACTCTGCAAGTATGAGGGCCGACCACACACCGGCAAGAACTGGGACAGGACCTTCACAAACCCCAGGTACATACTGCTGTTATGGTGCCACCGGCTGACACTGCCTGCCGCAGCAGGCATAATGGAAAGTTTCCAACGTTCAGCGGCACTTGCAACAGCAGTAAATATACATGTGCAGCGGCAGGGTTCTTGCGTTTCAATTCATCTGTGGTGACGGGAGCTTGCTAGCATCTTGGTCAGTACCGTACCACACCAAACCTCTATGTCCCTGACCCCCAATCTCCCTTCCACTTGCCCCTGCCTGCTCTCTCCCTGACCGTAACACTACAGGTGCCCGCTGTCCGCCAAGTACGGAGCAAACCTTGCAAAAATGACGGCCATGCAGGACACTTACGATCCCGAGCGTGTCTTCGAGCCGGAGCTTTGGCGTCGGGTAGTGGCTGGCGAGGGCTACAGTGTGAAGCCAAAGTGTGTGCTGGAGCGTTCTTGCTACTGTGAAGCAGATGAGCACTGTGGCGATGGACATGTGTGTGTCAACAGCATCGCCTTCCCACAGTACAAGCAGTGCAGGCCTAGGGTGATGAACTAAATGTCAAGGCTTCAAGTTGAGGCTGCTGCAATGTTTGATTAGCAGTGAGACCTTGCTGGGGCCTTTTGTGACCATTTCTTATGTGGCCGCTCGCTAAAACGTTTGTTTTTTGGGTTGTTGGTTAAAAGAAAAGGTGCCAAACTGCTGTGTTAGCAGGGATGGCTTTCTGCATCACCTTCTGTGCGTAGCTTTCGCTGATGCATTGTGGTGTTGATGATGCATATAATGTTGTGGATCGTCTCAGACGGTCAGATAGGGTCTCCCAGCTACAAAGTGTGCGCACAGCAAGCAATGCAGCTTGCCGCATGAAGCACCAACCAGTGCAGTTGCGTGGTTTGTACATGGAGTGTACCATGCGCTGGTCGTGGGTTGCCTGGATATCCGCTAGTAGTGTACTGGGATAGGCGGTGCTGCAGTTGCACCCCTTTGAAAAAGCCGTCGCGCTGGGTTTGATGTGATGTGGTACGATTGCATGCATGCGCATGTGCATGCATGACCTTGTGCTGCTGGCCCTCCAGGCTCCAGTGAGTGTTATCACTTCTCACCCCGTGGCACACTGTGCCGTGACGGTCATGTGTCGCATCACATCGCTGGATCTTGTCTCAGAGTCCGTGTACACACTGTGTGAGCGGCAGAGTGGCCGTTTGAGTTGGGTCAGTGACGTAGGCAAGCACCAACCTGCTGCAAAACTGCCACCTTTGACTTGCTTGGTCAAGCCTGGCTTTCCTGTGTTTTGTTGAGTGCTATTGTGGCCACTGGTTGACCTCATGTTTTTGTTGTGGCCTTGCATAGGAGCACACATTGGTATCAGGCCTGGGTCTGGTGACGGCAATGCCCTCAATGCATGTGTGTCGTGTGTGTCACAGCCACTGGCAGTGACACATTGTCACAGTGTCACAGTGGGAGGCTGTGACACACAGCCACTGGCAGTGACACATTGTCAAGACATTGTCGCAGCATAGTGCAGTATCTTTTTGACCTGTTGGTGCACTGCTGCACATCCCGTAGTCTCAACAAGATTGTACATTGAACACGTCAGGGTTTAAGTTTTGGGGGGGTTGGGGTTTCCTAAACCTAAACCCTAAACCCTAACCCCCCCCCTAACCCTAACACAGACACCTTGCCAGAGGTGCAACTCTGTGGGAGGCCAGCAGCAGGGCCCCATCCAGAAACACTTGGCAGACCCTGTCAGTTGCCGTGCCAAAAAAAAGCCAAACAAGCCTTGAATGCATGTAACATGCGTTCAGCCACATGGGCGGTAAGTAAATTCAAGCCAAGCACAGTCATCAACCACAATAAGAAGCCTAGGCCAAGCTTGCACTGCTGCCAAATCATTCAAACCTCAAGGGGCCGCTGCAGCAGCACCCACCAAGCCAGCGGCCGTTTATATGACACGTTTGTGTAAAAATCGGTGCTGTCATACCGTGTCTGCCACAGCAGTGCCATCTGATACCAAGCCGACCAAGCAATGCAGGAATCCATCAGTCAGCAACACAAACTGTAACCGAACACAGGACCAGCACACTCATTAACCACAACAAGGAGCCCTGGCCATGCTTGCAACGCTGCCAAATCAAACCCCACGCGGCCGTTGCAGCAGCACCCACCAAGCCAGCGGCCGTTTATTCAACACGTTTGTGTAGTATTCAGTACTGTCAAACCGTGTCTGCCGCAGCAGCACCAGCTGCAGGCCAGCAGCAAGCAACGGCTGCAAAAGCTGCTGTGCTGTCATCACATTTGGGCCAACTTCAGGTTCATTGGCATTGCCAGCAAGTATCATGAGGAGGCCTCCAGGGTTTAGGAGATCATGGAGCAGCTTGGGCAGGCGGTCCTTCTGCTGAGCTTGGTCTCTCACCAGGACGTGATAGACTGGGACGCAAGATACAGCAGCAACAGTGTTGCAGGGGTAGGGTGGGGTAACCGGAAGTCCCCGCAGACCCAGCGCATCAGTGAGCAATCGAGTTGTGGTGTGTCAGCACAGGGAGTCCATCCAGCCAAGGCATCAACCATCCAAGGATGTGACATTCCGACGTTGCGTGAAAGTGCGTGTTGCACATGTGGAGTACGTGGGGAGCATGCATGCGATCAACAGCTCTCAGAAGGAGGGGTCATGCGCGTTCGTCATGGTTACTGTCAAGGCAAAGCAACCTAAACCCGTCAGCCTCAACAACGAAGTAAGACAGCAGCACAGCCTGCCCTTGGTGCATTCAAAGCAGCGGCAACCGCTCAGATAGGTAAATCATAGGGTTCAGTATGCTGAATCCCATGATATACCCACTTGAGCTGCTGCCGCTACAACAAATGCACAAGAAGTCAGCCAGGCAGTTAACCCAGCAGAGGCGGTGCTTGTGCTGAGCTTGGTCTCTTACCAGCACGTGAGTGACTGGGGCATAAGACAACTGCACCACATGCATGGGGTACTCCAAGGTCCCCGCACACCCAGCGAGCAAGTTGTTATGTGTGGTTGGGGCG
The DNA here is from genome assembly GCA_007449985.2 of Desmodesmus armatus. Classification (NCBI taxonomy): domain Eukaryota; kingdom Viridiplantae; phylum Chlorophyta; class Chlorophyceae; order Sphaeropleales; family Scenedesmaceae; genus Desmodesmus; species Desmodesmus armatus. The sequence goes on from VIIQ02000087.1 coordinate 127,795, forward strand.
GGGGGGGGGGGGGGGGGGGCGTGCGTTTGTCATGGATATGGTGAATGCAAGGAGTCTAAACCCTTAGCCTAAACAAGGAAGGAGGGGGGGGAGCCGGACTGCCCCTGGTGCATCCATTGCGGTGGCAACTCAACCTCTAAGACAGGTAAATCATAGCGTTGAGCATGCTCAACCCTGAGGGATCGACCAAGTTCAACCCCATGATATACCCCTTTGAGCTGCTGCCACTACACAAGTGCACAAGGGGTTATTCAGGCAGCCAACCCAGCATCCTACCAACCTAGACATGCAGCACACACCTTGACAGTCGTAAATCAAGTCATAGCCACAGGTCTGTCCTGCATCTGCACTGCAAGCGCCATCCTCACAACCTGCCCCAGTCCCGTGCTGTTTCTGTAGCTGGAAGATGTCTTGCTGCAGCCATGCAGGGTTATCAGCTGGTAAGCCCTCTGCTGCTGATGCAGCAGCAGCGGCTTGTAGGGCTGGTGCAGATATGTCCACAGCAGTGACACGAAAGCCTTGGCGGGCCAGCCAACGGGAGCTGGCGCCAGTACCGCAGCCCAGCTCCAGCACCCGACCACCTGCATTGCAGCGCGGGGGCGTACATACAGCATGGCAGGGGCGATTGTTGCAGTGCTTTGAACAACGTTGACATCCACAGCACAGCTGACAATGCTGCATAGTGTCAGCACCCACGTGAATTTTTGTTACAAGCGTCAAGGAGAGCGATGGGATTACCTTTTGGCGGCTTTGATGCGGCGCATTGCTCACAGACATGCAGCGCCTGCTGTGGAATGTCTTCAGGTGGCAGGCACATGGGCGCCTGACTGGCCAGTTCTGCTATCGAATTGTCATCAGATCCAGAAGCAGCGATGTGTTTCCTGACTGTTTCTGCAGGGAGGCAGGTGCAGAGGTAGTCCACAAGCTGGCTTGATGGGAGCTGGCTGTCAAAGGGTGCAGCACTGCCCTCAGCAGTGTAGAAGCGGTCCCACTTTGCTGCCAGCGGGTTTGGCTGAGTCTGCTCTTGTGCATCCATCTGATCTCAGTTTATAAAAGCTACCAACCAAACTCTGTATCACAGTATTTCATGAATGGATGACTGAGAAGCCTGTGCATAATTCAGAAGGCAGTGCAGTGATCCAGTTTCCTTGCTTGATCAGTGCCTTGCCTGTCGATCAGTGGTTTCACCGAGGAAGGCGCTTACAGATTTTCAAAGCAATTCAAAGGCTCCTGCTAACACCGTAGCGTACATATGCGTTCCCGTGAATGTTGACAAACGATGACTGAACTGAACGAATGATGGTGGACGAACGAGGTTGGTGCAAAACGCCGGTGAGCTGCCACTTTGCCTACTCTGCGACCATTCAACAATATACTGGGGCGCTTTTGGCTCAATTGCCACTCCTTGTCTAACAACCACAATGCAGCAGCTGGTCACAAAGCCCCAGACGGTGTCCAGCAGGCCCGCTGGCGTATGCCCTCAAACTAGCTTTTATCACCAGGTATGTGCTTCTTTGACCTGCCTGATGGGTGCACCAGGCATCCTATTGGTTTCTGTCGCACCCATGTGACTGGTCACCACAGCACACCCATTGGTGACATCGCACAAACCAAAGCCACTCCTCACTGCAGTCTTCCACGTGAACAAACTGTTCCTTCTCCTTCAATCTGTATGCACAGTTAGCCAGGCGGTTGGCCCTACCTAGCCATCACCGGCTACAACAGCAGCACCAGCAGCGGCAATGTGTGAGGCTCCAGGCAACACCCAAGCCAGGCCTCAGTGCTGACTTCCTGACAGAAAACCCTATTGGAAAGCTGCTGTCAGGGTGAGCAGTAGCATTTGCACACAAGCAATGCATCCCCCATCATGCCTGATTCAGTCTATCCAGCGAGGCTGTAGCTGCTGTGGGGCCCCATTCCTGTGCCAATGTAGTTGCGCCTCATGAGCCTGTTTGGTGTTCGATTACATCTTGAGCCATGTGGCAGCTGCTGACGGGGCAGCACTGCATGTAAGCAGAGGCAGTGCTGTCTTACAAGGACATATGTTCCCTGTTGTGCAGGCTGGTGGGCACTCCAGTGTTTGTGGGCATGGAGCTGGTGGCGCTGCTGGTGAGCTGGGGTGCAGGAAGGCATGAAGTAGCCAGCAACAATTTGAACCAGCAGCGACTTAGGCCACCATTGGCTTGGGTGCAACTCTGGCAAAGTGTGTGTTGGGTGTGATGCACAGTGTCGTATGATGCCTGCACACTTATGTATGTGTGGGGTCTCGCAGTTTAGCAGATGCTTGTGCGATGCCTGAGCAGTGCCTGCCACACAAAATCAGTCAGTGGGGCAGGCTTGGTGGTGCTGCTGTACCAGTTGGCACTGCGTGCTGTGCTATGCTGTGCTGCGTGCTGCAGGTGATGCTGGGGTTGACTGATGCAGGCTACTCAGGCGACTGGAGCCGAATTGGGGCCATCACGAAAGGTACTGCCATCAGCACAGACATACTCGTCACACCTGCGCGCGGTACCATTGCACTGCTCCAAATATGTCTGCATGCCTGCCCTGCTCACCAGCATTTGAAACAGGCAGCATTGAAGCAGTCGCTGATCAGAGTCAAGCCACACTACGGAGCTGGTGTATGCACATGATTGCTTGCAGGGGCTGTCACCTGCACCTCACCACCACGCCCCCCCCTCCGGTGCTGCCCTTTAACTGCTGCAGACCAAGAACTGCTGCTGCAGCAGCTTGCCGTTGTTGCCTGGTCCCTGCACGGCGTGTGCGGTCTCATCACGGCAAAGATTGCCAGCAGCAAAGGACGCAACCCTGCTGTCTCTTTCGTGAAGGTAAGCTTACTGAGCGGCTGTTGCCTGCATGTGGTGGCCCCTTTCCCATTCTGTAGGCTTCTGTCTCTGTCAAGAGCACATACTGCTGCAGACATCAGGAGGATCAGGGAATTATGCTGCACGTGGTGGCATTGTGGCTGTCGAGAGGCACCTGCTGTCTATGTCTGCAAAGTGAGTCGGGCTGCTTGTCCAGCTTGAACAGAGGGAAAACATCTCCCTTTTTCTTGCCATGTCTTCAAGTATGTGTGTTGCGCATGTGTCCTTGTGTGCTGCAGGGTGTGCTGTTTGGCAGCCTGCATGTGTTTGAGGAGCTGGTGCTGCCGCCAGTGGATGGCCAGCCTCTCAGGGGTGCAGCAGCAGACACACCTGCGCGCAGGCGCTGAGCACCTGGGGGGTATGGAGGTGTCGGCAGCAGCAGCAGCAGCAGCCGCAGGGGCAGCAGCAGGTACCTAGGAGGGGGTGGAGGTGTCGGGCGCCCCACACACGCTGCATCTCCGCAAAGCGCCCCCTGGTCTTGCTGAGGCGTCAGCAGACTCACCTGCTGCTGAGGCAGCAGCTGGCAGGCCCCTGTACAGACGAGGAGGGTTGACATACCTTGGCATGTGCTGCTGCCCAGGGTTTATATCTGGGCATGAGCTGCTGCAGTGCATCTGTGGTGTGTTGGGTGTGGCTCACCTGAGCCTGGGAACAGACGGCTTAGGCATTCCTTTGTTGAACATCTGTGAGGCGACCAATGAAGCCAAAGAAGCCGGCTTGCTTGCTGTCATGTGCAGCTGTTTGTGCGACAGAGAGCGTCTCTGCCTGCACAGCTGGGGTTGCTGACAGCTGCTGCATCATCACTTGGGGGTTATGTGTATGCTGTGGAATATGGGGGGGGGAGTTGTTGACTTTTTTGTGGCTGCTGTGTTTGCACTGACTGTTCCGGAAGTCGTGGGGGGTTCAGGGATGGACATGGGGCGGTCCAGTCCCTCCTTTTGCCATTGCTCAACTGCGCCTTGCTGAGGTCAGCCAAGTTGGCTGTGACTGCTGGTACTGGGGGCGTGGTCTTCCACGCAGGCTTCATGGATCGACTGTGTTGAGAACATCACAAGGGTGTCATCCAGCCAGGAAAGGAAACCAGGTGCACCCAACTTGGTTGCAGCTGTCTAGCATCTCTGCTGTTGGGCAGCTTAGACAGTGCGCGCCTGATCAAGTCGCGAGCTTGCTGACAGCCTGCATCCTGACGCAAACCTCCTGTCTGTGTCAGCAGTGCAGTCCAGTATGAGAGTTGGGCCATTTGCTGTGGTGTGAGCATCAGCCAAAATACATCTTCGTTACATCTGCAGCTTTTTTTGAACATACTCCAGTTGCACACACAGTTGCAACATGCTGGCCACCACGAACCAGTAGGGCCAGAAGGGGCAAGTTGCTCCCAGCTCAACATGCGCGCCCAACGCAACCACACGGAAGCGCCTTTCTTTTTGAAACCGTCATTACTGCGGGCAATCAAAATTACAGCCGCCAGTTTACTCACCGGTCACACTATCGCGGTCCCAGCCAATATGAGTCAACCCACCGGGAAGTGTGCTGTCTGAAGCACAATCCATCGCATTCAGTCGGACCTGATACCCGCGTTTGCTGGTTGTTTTCACCGCCCGCCTGCGCACGCCCACCTGACCCGGTGACAGCTTACACATATTTCTTGGCATCATCGATAAGGAGGAGAAGAGGACGGGTGGAGGTCGAGCTTCCACGCGTCTCACAATCATCTTACCAGCTTTCGGGTTGCGCTGGTGCTCTCAGCTTGCCAGGGTCAGCTTCCATCAACCAGCGTCAAAAAGACGTCAGACTGACGTTCACAACCTGTCAGCGTCAAGACACGCAATCGTTCAGGTGCTTTCGGCGCAGCACGCCTCCCGCAGCAGCGCCTGGGCATCCCGCATCCGGTCGTTTGATTGATTGGCAGTGAGTACCAGCCAGAATGGCGACCAGAGAGCATGTGGGGCAGCAACACGCAAGGTAAGGCATAGTTACCGGGACCTTTGCGATGGCTCCCATGTTCTGTGATGTCACCGCCATAGCTGACTGGGTGTGCTTGCTGTTGCTTTTTTGCAGCATGAGTTGCTGCAGAGCCTTCCCATTCATACCTCTGGCATGCTTACTGATCTTGGTAGTGGGTATACCGATATGGTGAGTAGGTTGCTGGTCATGCAGCGGCCTAGTGTGACGGCATGGTAACCCTCCTGCAACAGCAGGTCAGCAGAGCCCCAGTGGTGGGTGATGCCACCATCAAAAGCACCCAGGACGTCCACACCCCATAAGCAAGGAAGTTTTGTAACCAGCAGCTGTGGCCTGTCTTGTGCAAGTGCCCCAATCATGCGCATCGTCGCGCTGTGCTGTCCCCATGGTGTGCTTGCAGCCACCCGCATCCGCACACCAGCGTGTACGGCGACATGCATGCTCTGCGGCTGCCTCTCAACCCTGCAGACTGTGTTTGCTTGTATGCAGGGTTATTTATGCACAGGCTGCTGCCACCGCCACAAATGACACCCTCACAGCAGCAGGAGTTGACACCTCCTCCCTTCAGTCCCTGTTGAGTACAGTGGACTTGATCCGGACAGTGGTGCTGGCGCTGTCGGTTGTGACGGTATTGGCAGTGCTGGCGCTGTGCGTGGTGCATGCCTTGCGCAAGGCAGGAAGAAGCAGAGGCGGTGAGTGCCAAAACAGCGCTGGCAGTGCTGGCTTCCATGCAGCTGACTCTGGCACCCGCCACCACGGTCACACGCGCTTCCCAGGTTTGCTTGCAAGGAACCAACCATGGAACCAAGCCAGGAAGCAGGCTGTTTCAATGGTGTGCATGCTTATCAGCCTGCCCGCATGATGCTGTGTGCAGGTGTCAACCCCTCGCTATGCAGGAGCCTCATTGCTGCAGATGGCACCGCAACAGCGCTGCTGTGGGTTGTGCTGACGGGCGCTGTGGTGCTGGTGGCGCTGACAGCTACATTGTTCCTGGGCTCCATGGCAGCAAGTGGCCTGCTCACAATGGTGACCAGGTGCGCAACAGCAGCAGCAGCAGGCAGCCAGCTAGCCAGTATACACCGCATGCGCTCAGGAGCATGCAGCATGCAGCAACCACTATGGGTATATTGATATTTGGAAGATGAGAGAACACACCTGCAGGCAGCGCATGCTGGGGGTTTTGTATTTCAGCTCTCTTGGCCTCAAGCCAGGGCACCTCTGTCCTGCAGCTGTCGCATGTGCTGACTCGGCCGCGACCGTCCATCCAATCCACCCTGCAGGTTCTCCACTGATGCAGAGAAGGCCGCCAATAAGGCAGTCGCATCCTCGCAGGGTCTGATCGATCAGCTGAGGATTGTGCAGCTGGCGGGGTTGGATGTGGCCCCGCAGGAAGTGAAGGACAACCAGTGGTACAAGGACTTCAGGAATGGTGTCAACAACTTCAATCAGACAGGTGGGCAGCTGGCGCTGTTGTAGGTCAGAGTGTTAGGCCGCAGTTGCCGCGTCACAGCCAGAATTGATCGTCCACGGTTGGCTGCGCCTGGGGCCCTGAACATCACACAGCCGTGGGCATGGCATAGACAGTGGTTTTGCCTTGGTGAATGGCTCTGCGCATGGGTTGAAAGGATGGCAGCCGTCCTGGTGCACCAACTCAGTTGGAGTCCGTGCTGGTGCTGGTGCTGACTGCCTGTGGGTGCTGTTCTGCAGTTGCGAACACTGCGAAGACGCCTTCGTCTGCTGACTGCCAGCCTGGGTGTATCTCCCTTGACTTCTTGGCGGGCCTTGCTGGGCTCAACTCCACCTGCATCTGCCTGACAAAGACCATCAACAACGTCCAGACCGGCTTGCAAGCTACTCAGCAGGTGCGCCAGCTCTTCTGATACAGCCTGGCATAAATCTTCCCATGGGGTTTCCATGCGTACAGCTGTCCCTGCAGTTTCTCCCAAGTATTGGCGCTTGCAAAATTTGCAGGCGTTGTCTGCTTTCCGTCTCGGCGCGTGCTGAAACATGTTTGGTTCACTGACTGACTTTGCTACCTGTCGGCTGTTTTGAATGCTGTGCTGTGTCTTTGCGCAGGCAACTCTGATCTCCCTGGTGGGTTTGGTGCTCATCTACCTGGCCTGCTCTTGGCTGTTGATATACCTTGCATCAGCCTTCACCAGTGCAAGGAGAGACCTAAAGGATCACAGGCGGCAGCAGCGCCTGGCAAAGTCCAGCTCAGCAGGCGACGGCCTCTACGCCAGCAGCGGCGCCAGCAGCGGCAGCGGCTCCGCAGCAGACGCAGCAATAGACATCCGCGCAGACGACAGCCCGGTCGGGCACAAGTCTGTCAGTGCAGTTGGGCAGAGGACCGGCTTCCCTTTCATGCATGATGTTGTGACGGCCGATTCTCGGAATGAGAGGGATGTGGGCCGCCGCCTGCCCTTTGTGTGAGCAGCGCTGGCGCGCTGCTGCGGTCACCACCCACAGCCTAGCCCCCAGCCTGTGCTGTGAGCTTGTATACTGCCGCTCCGCAGTGGGGGTGGTGAGGGCGTTGTGGGGGTGATCGCTGGGCCAGATCAACGACCAAGGTTGCTTTACAGCCCTGTCATGGTCTGTGCTTCCAGGTGTGTGCAGGTTTGCCCATTGCGCAGCATGCTTGAGTGGCTGTTGTCACCTGCTTGTCTGTCTGTATGCTGCCTGTCTATCTGTATGTGTGTATGTATGTGTGTATGTATGTATGTATGTGTGTGTGTGTGTGTGTGTGTGTGTGTGTGTGTGTGTGTGTGTGTGTGTGTGTGTGTGTGTGTGTGTGTGTGGGTGTGGTGTGTGTGTGTGTGTGTGTGTGTGTGTGTGTGTGTGTGTGTGTGGTGTGTGTGTGTGTGTGTGTGTGTGTGTGTGTGTGTGTGTGTGTGTGTGTGTGTGTGTGTGTGTGTGTGTGTGTGTGTGTGTGTATGTATGTATGTCAAGGATATCGCGAGGCTCAGGATTCAGCTCTACAGCAGTGTTGCTAGGTCTCTCAGGGTGTTCCAGCTGTGTGTAGTGTGTGCGTACATCTCTGTTTTTGTATATTACGCATACGTTCATAACTTAGTGGTCACTCTGGTGTGTTGTTGGCTGCAGCCTATAGTCCATCCTGTGATGGAGCTGCATACATCATGTAGTTGCCATTGCGTGCCTGTCGATTCGTCAACCGCATGCAAGTACGGGGCCTTGTATTGCACATGCAGTGCCTGTCACCTGCGCATACAGCGCAGTTGGGGTGGCTGGCACGACGTGTGAACAGCGCGATGGGTACCCAGGCAGCAGCAGTTACTGGTGCATGCAAAGCTGTTGGGGGCCGTAGGCAGCAAGCCTGCTTCTTTCTTTTGGTGCGCTTTGTGCAGACAGGCTCCCTTCCGGGGCAGGGGTGACCGGGGGCTTCACACCTGCGCGGACTAGCAGCATCTTAGTGCTGTATTTGAGTCCAGCCAACGCACTGGCTTGGTTGTGCTGGTGGCGTGTGCGTTGTACGGGCGGTTTGATGCCGCTGCTCAGAGTTGTTGCAATGGTGTTGCTGTGTCGGTGTTCCGGTGAGTGTGTTGTTGCAGTTGCATGGCCACCAACGGTGAAATAGAACATTGCAACGCAGCTAGATCTTAGTAGGTGACATGATTTGGGTGTCCCCACCTTGCTTGGAGACCTGTGTATATTATGTGCAGCTGGTACGTTGGGGTGAGCAGTGTGCAGTGCAGACAGCAAGAGTTGGTATTGCTGCACCTCATACCCTATCTTTCCGAGGGTGCTGTGAGTACGCAAGCCAAGCCTCTTCATAAGGTGTGTGCCCCTAGCCAGTCCTGCATTTGTTCCTGCACGGTCACCTGTTGCTGCATACTTACTTGCCTGTGATCAATGCAAGCCATTTGTGAATGTTGGGTATCAAAATGCATGGTACCTGCACACCAGCCTATCTCCTGTCAGGCTCAGGATCGCTTTCTGCTTTGCCCCCATGACATGATGTTAGTCCCTGCCACTGACACAGTGTTGGTATCTGCCCTTGGCAGGTCCAGCACACAGCAACCAGGCTTTGACTGCTGACTGTGACCGTAGACACCTGCGCAACCCCTGTGGCTTGGCGACGAGCCCTTGCGCAGAAGTAAAATTGCGGGCCTCCAGCCCTGTGGCTTAGTGATGCACATCTGCCTTGTGGGTGCTGTTGTTGAGAGGTGTTGATGTCGGGCGCATGCTGTGCCTGCTGTACCATGGCATCCATGGTGCTTGAATACTTCAGAGCCCCTGGCAGCCAGCCGGTTCCCGCTGCAACTGCATGCAGAGGGTGGCTGCTGTAGGGCTGTGTGACAGCTGACTCGACGACTGCTGTAAAATGGTTTACATGTCATGCAATGTGCGTGGAGATGTTCACATCGGCAGGTGGGGTTTGCAGGGGTCGCACGCTAATCTGCGCGGCACATAGACCTGTTGCAGAGACCTGCTTGTGACGCCGACTGCATGGAAGCAAGCGTCGTGCAGCACAGCTGTGGTTCCAGTAAGAAGGGATCCCCAAAAGGAGCTGGAATACAGTCACTGGGTGCCAACCAACAAACTCGGGTCACAGGCATGCACAAGATGGCGCCATCTAGTCCTCAGCCAGCTGGTTGTCGTCTTTGAGTCGTGTCACCAGCTCCAACTTATGATGTAACGTAATAATGTACAGCGTCACTGCACAAGCAGCTCAACCCTTGGCCACAAGCAGTAGGGGGTCACAGCTTCAACATTGGTGTGGAATGGGACAGTGGCTCAGCCAGCCACATTGCTGCAGTTGCGAACACAGTGGTGACCCTGGCGCACTACAATAAAAAAAGTTAGCAACATGCCCACGCCCACTATGATGCTCCCATCACGTCAAGGACGAGGGCCACAGCCTTGGCTCCTCCCTGTGGGGGGGGGGGGGGGGGGGGGGGGGCTGTCCATTTGGCATTGCCGAGGATCGGCGGCCTGACAGAAATATTTATTGATGCATTCGCTGCAATTCTTAACATTTCGAGCGGAGTTAACCGCAAATGTGTCGAATATCTTCCGACGCCGTGCGTCATGCTCGCGGCGGAATCTGACGGTCGCGACGGGATTTGAACATGTTATCTGCGTGTACTTCAGCGGGCGGATACATACATTGCACGGTGTCGGAGGCACATGAATCGGCGCCTTTTCACTTAAGGTGATGAGCACGGCCATTTGCCCCTTCACGATCCGTCGCCATGGAGTCTTGCCCGCCTCAATTTCTCTGCCCCCTCAGCAACCTGCTCATGATCAACCCCATGATTTTAGTGGAGACCGGACGCACGTTTGAGGATCATCGCATCAGGCAGTGGCTTGAGACAAACTCAGTGTGCCCTGTCACACAGCAGCAACTTGTCAGCAAGCAGTTGGTGCCAAATGAGGTCCTCAAGTCCCTCATCAGCGAGTGGGTTATGCATGCAGTAGCAGGCAGCGGCACCCACACAAGCCTGCCAGCAGCTTTTGACCCAGCATCAAGCAGCAGCTTCAAAGGTGGCAGTGCTCAGCAGGCGCGCTCTGCACATGTCGGCAGCGCCACAAAGCAGTACACCCCAGCAAGTGTTTACAGCACCTCAGATGTCGCTTGCTCAGCAGACCGGGGCCTGCAGGCAGGCAGCACTGCCATAGGCATACACATAGAAGATGGCGGCAAGCAGGTCACACACACGGCCATCCCCAGTGTTGGCCGAGTGTTGGGAGAGCCAAAAGGCACAAGGCGCTGTCGTTGCAGCCGCAGGGTTGGAGTGGTGATGGCAGTCGTGGCTGTTGTGCTGGCATGTGCTGGTGCTGCTGTTGCTGTGGGTGTAAACTTTGGGCTGAGCTCTCATGATCTGATCAGAAGCATGCTGCGCCCACAGGTGAGCTTTCACGCACAGCTGCTGCTGACTCAGGGCCGGTGCTGCACCTGCCATGCTGCACAGTGTGTGGGATGATGTCAAATGAGCCCTGTGCCTCAAGCGTATGTAGATAGTGCCGGCAGTACACACGTGTGCCCAGTGGTCAACTGCCAACACCAACGTTTAGGCCGCGCAAGGGCATTTGATTTGTGATGGGACAACTGGGAGACCATGCTTTCCCCCTAAACCCCCAACACATCATGTGCCCAGTCGGCAGACCCTGTCCTAGAGGAATCACCCCCATGGTCATGGCATGCATGTGTTACGGCTTGCTATGCAGGCTTGGCAGGTGCTGCTGTGATGTGTGGTGGCCAAGAGTGCCCCACGAACAACACCTCTCGTGCTGGCCAGTCACAAGCTCTGGGTGGCCCCACATCGGACTCATCAACACCTGTGCAGCCCACAGGTAGGCACACGTTGACACCACACACACGCCAAGCATGCCATGCATGCACTGACTCCTCAAGCTCGTTGCACGAGCATACGTGGCCTTCGGCAAGTGCTTACGCCCTTCGGCTCCTTTATATTTATTTTTTTATAAACCTGCAGAGCAAAGTGAGGAGTTACGTGCCTAGGGCTAGGCACGTAACCACAACCTACAGAGCAAGGATGGCGGAATGGTAGACGCAAGAGCTTCTAAAGCTCTCGTTCAGGCTGAACATGAGAGTTCAAGTCTCTCTCCTTGTAATTAGGCTATATGCCGGCAAAAAGTGTGGTATCTGGCGTCTGGCATCTGGCAAAGCCAGTAGCCAGTAGCCAGCGCCCTGTTGCAAGTGCTATCTGGCGAAGCCAGATGCCAATCTGCGAGTGTGGCGGAATGGTAGACGCGAGAGCTTCAAAAGCTTTTCATTATTGTAGCCTACAGGCTAGAGCATCATGCTTCAATGTGACACTCTAGCCAACGGCCCAATACAGACGCTGTTGTACACCTGTTTTACAACTGTACAACTGTCGTTGTTTCACAATGTGGCTCTGCGTTGTGTTGGCAGGTCGGCTTGGGTGGTGCTGTAGTGATGTTTGGTGACCAAACATGTCCATTCAGGAACACCTTCGAGCATGGCATGCGTGTCCTGACCCACCTCACACTTCAGGTACTGCCACAAGGAACGCATCCAGCCCTGCACAGCCCACGGGAGGCAACACAACCAGGCCAGTGGAGCACACCCCTGATGCCTCCAGACATGCACAGCCCACAGGTGGTTGCAGACTGCAATGCTTGTTGCGCTAAGCCTGTTTGCACTCCCATCATGAGTGCACTGCATGTCACCTGTCACAGCATAGTGCACTCCCATCATGGGCTGTCAGCACAGGCCGGGTTCCAGGGCGCTCAGCGCACGTGCTGATGTTGTGGCTTGTTGTGCAGGCTTGAGAGGCACTGTATCATCATGCAGCGGCAAACCATGCCCCACCAACAACACCACTGATGCCGAGCAGTCCCAAGCCTTTGGTGGTGTCACCACTGTTGATTGCACCAGTCACACCCCACCCACTGCTACCAGCACTGATAGCAACACGTCCATTCCATTACAAGCGGAGGTGCAGGGGTCTGGCCCGCTGCAGCCCATAGGTGAGCACATCACAGTCTGAGTCAACACCACAGAGGGCTAACCAGTAGCATAATCTTCATGCATCGCACAACAGAGTTTTTTAAACTGATGGCGTGTGAGCTCTTCATTGCCAGTGCAACATCTGCACGGCTGAGCCCTTGTTGGGCCCAGCTTAGAGCCCTTGTAAGCCAGGGGCCCTAAGGGCCCTAGGGGTTCAACAGGCCTGTGGAACCGTTCCGATGGCTGCAATTCACTAGGAAGGCAGCTACCAGGTGTTGCCAACAGGAGTCCTGGGACATGAACTGTCTCAGGCCAGCTGCAGAGACAGGGCCCTCAACCACATGCTGCCACCCACCCAGGCAGTCAAACAGTTGAGCATGATGCTGCTTCACTGCATTGTACTGCACGCACTGGGTAATCATATGCAACTCATCACCAGCCCCTGCCTCACACAACTTGCACAAGCGCTCTGTCCCAGGAACGGACATCCGCCGTCGGGTCCCCTCCACTACTTGGTGCCAGTGACCCATGCATGCAAAGAGTTGCATGCATGCATGCCATCTGGCTTGGGGCGTACAATGGGGAAGTGGTGCCCACTGCATGTGCTGCTGCTGTTGTGCAGGTTTGCCAGGTGCTGGAGTGCTGTGTGGTGATGAGCCATGTCCCACCAACGACACCTCTCCTGCTGACCAGTCACAACCTTTGACAGGCGCCATGTCAGATTTACCCAGATCAACACCGCCCATGGTCAACACATCCACACCAGCACAGCCCGTATCTGGCACACCCAAACCTGCGCAGTCCACAGGTGATAACCTGAAGGTCACTTCACAGCTGCCTCAGCGCACCGTGCGCACCATGATGGCATCTACGCACTGCCCAGCCGACTAGACTGGACGCAGCCGCTGCGTTTTGAACAAGCATGCATGGTGGTGCATCCGATGGCACAAGTGCGCTGGTTTCATTGCCACAGCATGCACATCACACACATTTTGTTGGCCTGCTGTGACCCATGCCATGCAGGATCAGCAACAGACACGCCCGCAATACCAGAATCGGAGCCTGTGTTCTTTGACGGCATCAGCAAAGGGGGCCTGCCGTACCGCATATTTGCAAAACCGACAGCAACTTGGCTGTATGCAGAACTGTTTGATAATCAAGCCGCAGCTCAGGCATTCTGTAAGGCAGCAAGAGGCACACTAGCAGTACCAGCCAGCGACGTAGAGCAGTCTGAAGTGATTCAGCTGCTCAACGCGACAATCATCCCAGGCGCCTACAACACTGCGGTTGGCGGCCAAGTTGGCACTACATCCTGGTTCACCCTATGGATGGGACTGAACCTTTCAACCCCACAGTCTGGCAGTCCTGCCACCTGGCAAACCTTGGATGGTAGCGTTGTGCCACAACCCACCCGCTGGGCCAGTGGCGAGCCGCAGCTTACACACTTCAAGAGGTACCAACCCGGGGGACCTGGTGTCCCCACACCATGCACTGTCCTGGTATGGTCTGACATCAAATCACGCAACACACCGCCCGCGGGCACTTTTGTGGGGTGGGCCGCATACGAGTGTCAGACGAACGACCCGATGTTACACCAAGACGTGGCCAAGCCAGCTCTTTGCAGGCTGCCTGTGGCAAGAGACTTTGGTAACCCGGTGGAGCTGCTTGCAGATAGGGGTCATGCAGGGGGCAATGTTGCTTTGGGGCATGATTGGGGCTCCAACTTTGACGCCATCAAAGAAGCCGGGCATGCTTTGGCATCCGCATGGCACTCACCTCACCGGCGCTACTCTCAAGCACAGCATGTTTTGTAACGTGTCAACAGCAGTATTTGACTTGTGCTGCGCTGAGTGCTGCTCACATTGACATCAGCCAATCATTGATGTGCTGACACGACTGCATGTATACCATGTGTATGCAACTTGCATAGGGGCCCCTGTTGCTGGTTGTTCTGTCTCTGTCGCAGGGGAGTTATCTGGCCACCTGCTGAGTCAGCAACCAGTCTTGATCCATGCGAATGGCACAGGTTATCGCTTCATCATCAAACACAGGGCCACAGAGGGGCCAATTCGTAGCACACTGCAATCATTGGACACCATCCAGATATCAGACCACTTGCCAAATGGAACATTTGTGGAGGTTGTTCACGAGTACTCTGATCAGCCTGCAGCTGAGGCATCATGCCGTGGTCTACGTGGAGGTTGGGGTATGTTTGTTGCAAATTCGTATGCCGAGCTGCTAGCGCTCAGCCAGGCCAGCACACTGGCACTTAGCGACCCTGCCGTGCCACTCGGCGACAACTCAGTTGAGGCTGTTTGGCACATTGTGTGGTTGAATGTGGGGGCGTGGACTTTGGATCAGATGTCGACTGAAGTGCACCGTCGGCCCCCATGGACACCAGACATCCAGCGTGGTGGGTGTGTACAGATGCAGAAATGGAGCAAGCTGCGGAGTGCGGCTTGGCTGAAGCAGGAGGCGTGCGAGGACAGGTCCTTCTTTGCTTGTCGGGAATGATTACACGAATGCTGCTGTGCTGCTTCCTGGTTTGGCAGATTGTTAAAAAAGCTGGATTGTCTAGGCCAACTGACGTGTTGGTCATGGCCCTCCAGTTGTTCAAAGTTCAGGGTTGATGGGTGCACAGCATGCTTGATTAGCCTTGGCATGCTTTATCAGCTTTCAGAGTGGGGAGTTGATGGCCAGTTGTATGTGGTGTGTGCTGCTTGCTTGCTGTGCCCTGCTGTCGCGATGCAGCACTCACCCTTGAGTACCTTGTCTAGTACATTGTTCAGCACACTCAGTGACATGCAGCCCAAACCTGTCTACAGGGCCCATCTCTGCTGATTGCAAACATTTGTCACTCTTGCTTGCAACAACCAACCAGTCAGGGACAGCCGTAAGGGGAACCACCAACGTTCCTGGACATAAGCACATCATTTCGTTCACACCAGGAGTTTAATACCGTTGTTTTCCGGAGGCCGAGGTTGCATCGACTAATCCCGTCAAATCCCGCAGCGACAAATGTGACACGCGGCGCCCGCCACACAACAAACGCCGGACTGTACATAAGGCTAGTGGTGCAACGATGCAGCTTATACAACGACCGCAGAACACATGCTGCTCGTATCTGACCCGCCCAAGCACACTTTCCCAGCAACAGTCCCTCTTGAGAAAAACCAAGCCCACAAGCATGGCAGTCTCAGTCATGTCACGCTGCAACCCCAGCCTGGGTGCTTCCTTTTCTAGCACTGGGCGCAGTGTCAGGGCTCAGCCAGCAGCTGCTGCCAGGGCCCCTGTCACCTTCGTACGTGTCACTAGGCCTAGGCTCTCGCCCTCCTAGGTCTCCTACCGCCCCGGCAGCTCCTGCAGCAGCAGCCCCTCCGAAGAGGAAGCCATGAAGGTGGGTATTGTGACTACATGCACAAGTGACTGTGATTATGTAACATACTGATGGCGCATGCCTGTGTTTGCGCTGTGGAAGGTGCAATTGCAACAACAGTCAGTCAGTCTCAGTGCCATGCACTCCATGCATCCTGCATGAATATAAACGGCTCGTGCACTAGTGCTCTGTGTGCATTGCATGCACATTCGTCCAGTTGCATGCATGCAAAGTCCTGTTGCATGCATGCAAAAGCAAATGGAAAGTGTGAGGAAAGTAGGCACCACAGCACATGAGCCAAGTTTTTGCCTTCATGCAGCACACTGTCTGTTTTACTAAACCTGACTGCTGATAGCGGCGTGCAGCCAGAATAGTATGGTTCTTCATGTCCTCATTCTCAAACGTTGTGTGCATTACCTGCTGCCTCCCTGCCCTGCCTCCCTCCCGCCCTGCCCCACAGCGCATGATGTCTGAAATGGAGCGCATGGCCAAGCAGTGGATGGAGTCGAACAAGGCCTCCCAGCCTTCACAACAGCGCATGATGTCAGAGATGGAGCGTATGGCCAAGCAATGGATGGAAACCAACAATGTCTCTGGCAGCTCCTTCTGGCCAGGTGGGACCTTCAACTCCCGCCCAGGCACACCCTCTCCTGC
The DNA here is from genome assembly GCA_007449985.2 of Desmodesmus armatus. NCBI lineage: Eukaryota > Viridiplantae > Chlorophyta > Chlorophyceae > Sphaeropleales > Scenedesmaceae > Desmodesmus > Desmodesmus armatus. Next base: position 144,107 of record VIIQ02000087.1, read on the forward strand.
CGCAGCACCCAGCAGCCGCAACAGCAGTGGCAGCAGCCCCTCCCTGCCCTTGGATGTCGTCAGCACAGAAGGCTCCTACCTCCTGTATGCTGATGTGCCCGGCCTGGCCAAGGCAGACCTGTCCATCAAGCTGAGCAAGGAGCGGGTATTGACAGTATCTGGTACTCGGCAGTGCCCCGTTGACGATGGTTTCACTCAGCAGGAGCGAGCAGCGGGCCCCTTCAGCAGGTCCTGGCCTCTGCCTGAGGATGCTGATAGCAAGGGCATCAGCGCTAAGGTGACTACTGGTGTGCTGACCGTCAAAGTGCCCAGGAAGCAGCCCGAGGATGACGCGCATGAGATTAGGATCAGTTAGGCTGTTGTGCAGAGTTGTTGCAGTTTTTGTTGCAGGTTTTGTGGGACTATCATGCTAGGCTGTGTGCTGATAAGGGTGCAATCGCACTAGGCTGTGTGCTGATAAGGGTGCTTGTTGTGAGCACAGCACTGTGACCGTTGCGCGTGGTGCTGTGAGGGTGGGAACGTGCATGCATGTGTGATCTTTCTATTCATGAGCAGAGTGGGCATGGTCATATGCAGTCCCAATCGCTTTGAGAGTGTGGGTGCAGTTGTGAGTTCCCATGCAGTGGCTGAGGTGCTGACCGTGTGTGCGCCACATTGAGACTGTGACTGACGTATGTAGTGTCTTTTGCACAGACCTGTCAACTTGAGTCATAAGTTATGCGGCAACGTACTATGATAGTGATTGTATGTACATGCTTGTTGTTGAATGGTGTTGACTGGTGGTGTAGATTGGTGTTGACTGGTGTTGCATAATAGTTTGAAATTTTGATAGTTTGGTTGTGATGGTGGTCTGGTGATGCAACAGGCATGGCAGGTGGCTGAACAGGATGGGAGTTGGTCCGATTGGAAGGTTTGCATATAGAATAAATGTCCACAAACGCTTTATTTCCAGCTCTGCTCTGCTCTGCTCAGCTACAAATGGTTTTTTTTGCATATTGTAATGATGCAGCAAAGCTCATCGACAACTCCATCAGTGTTTCATCTCAACTGCTGGCTAGATCTGCATCCAACTGCTGTCCACCACAATGCCCAGACAATAACATAGCAGCAAAACCCACGAGATGGATACTTCAACGTATTCAGTAAGTTCTGCACGCGCCTACGACCATCACAGCAGCCGAAGAGCTGTAGTACTGCTGACTGATCATTAGTATTTACTGAGCAGCACTATAGCATCAAACCACAGCACAAAAACGTATGCGGTCGACATCAGTATTTACTGAGCAGCACTATAGCATCAAACCACAGCACACAACGTATGCAATCGAACTCCAGAAACGTGTTGTGAACTGTTCATGCAAGCCCGTCGTGTTGACAGCTGCAGCTGTCAGGCAGCTCCTGGAGGCAGCTCCTGCTCTCCTCCTTACAGTTGCACCATGAAATTGACACAACCTTGTCACCACGTCTTGTGTAGGCCCCTAAAGCAGGCTTCCAATTGCCTCCACAGCTGCTGGCCCTGGTGCTGGCCCGTCTGGAGCCAGCTGAGCGTCTGGGCAGCATGGCCAGGGTGTGCTCAGCATGGCGCGCAGCAGCAGTGATGGCCACCAACAGCATTAGCGCACGCCGGCTGCATCGTTGGAGGAGCGGCATCAATCAGAAGGAAGCCACAGCCCTGTCTGGCTGGCTGCAAGCTCATGCTGCTGCAGCAGCCCTTGAAAGCCTGGCAGTGACAGGACACAACCTACCCACCCTCCAGCTCCCTGTGCAGCAGCTTACCAGCCTCCGCGCCCTAGACCTGGACAGGTTGGCAGTGGCCGCGCAGCGCCAGCCTGGCACACAGGCAGCAGTGACAGCCCTGCCGCCTGAGCTGTCTGCCATCACCCGCCTCAGGCTGTGGGACTGCATTGTTGGGCTCAGCACCCTGCCAGCCTTCACCAACCTGCAGCACCTGGTGTTGAACGACCGTGTGGTCCCCACCAGTAGCCCAGAGGTGGCTGGCCTGCTGCACCTCACTAGCCTGCACCTGGAGGATGGTTGTGCCCAGGACGCTGTGCTGGGGTCAGTGGGGGCCCTGACCCACCTGCAGGAGCTGCAGGTGGTGGGGGGCTCTTACACAGCAGCAGACTTGGCAGCCCTGCCAGCGTCCCTGACCCAGTTGCGGGTTAGGCCGCAGAGCTATACAGCATACAACCAGGCCCCTCCCAGCGTCACGCTGTCTCTTGCCAGCACCCCAGCTGTGGCCGCGCTGACAGCGCTGCGGCGGCTGCAGGTGGAAAAAGCAGCTGGGTTCAGTGCTGCGCTATTGAGGGATATGAGCAGCCTGCAGCACCTGGCAGTACGGGACACTCCCCTGCTGGCAGAGGTTGAGGGGGAGGACGAAACATCAGACGATGCAAGCGACGAGGAAGAGGAGGACAGACGGGAACTGGGCCTTGCAGTCCTCAGTGGGCTCACACAGCTGCAACACCTGGAGCTGCCACAGAAACCCCACCAGCTTGCAGCCACCCCTACAGCGGCTGACGTTGCCGCCCTCACAGCCTCCAGCCAGCTCACCTGCCTGATCATCAACCAGGGGTTGGTGAGGCAGCAGCAGTACCGCCACATCTTCCCAGAGGGGCGGCAGCTGCCCAAGCTTAAGGGGCTGCATGCAACCATGGGCCTGTTTGGCAATGAGGATGACGTGAGGAAGCTGGCGCGCTGCTGCCCCAACCTGGAGCTGCTCGATGTTGGCAAAGGTGCGCACAAACTGTAGCGATGGTGCAGCCTAAGCAAGCGTATTCACACGTGTGCAGGCAGCTAGAGCCATATTGCTGTTGGACTTGTTGTTGCATATGTAACCTGTTACCCACTTGCTGCCTCAGCACGACCCAGCCTCCCTTTGCCGTCTCATTAGCGCCACTGCGCCGTTGCTGTTGATGTTGCTGCTGTCACAGTAATGTCTAATGAGCATGTCTTCGAGATCTATGAGTCTGAAGAAGCCGGCTACTGGTGCAGTGTGTGTGTGTGTGTGTGTGTGTGTGTGTGTGTGTGGTGTGTGTGTGTGTGTGTGTGTGTGTGTGTGTGTGTGTGTGTGTGTGTGTGTGTGTGTGTGTGTGTGTGTGGTGTGGTGTGTGTGTGTGTGTGTGTGTGTGTGTGTGTGTGTGTGTGTGTGTGGTGTGTGTGTGTGTGTGTGTGTGTGTGTGTGTGTGGTGTGTGTGTGTGTTGTGTGTGTGTGTGTGTGTGTGTGTGTGTGGTGTGTTGTGTGTGTGTGTGTGTGTGTGTGTGTGTGTGTGTGTGTGGTGTGTGTGTGTGTGTGTGTGTGTGTGTGTGTGTGGTGTGTGTGTGTGTGTGTGTGTGTGTGTGTGTGGTGTGTGTGGTGTGTGTGTGTGTGTGTGTGTGTGTGTGTGTGTGTGGTGTGTGGTGTGTGTGTGTGTGTGTGTGTGTGTGTGTGTGTGTGTGTGTGTGTGTGTGTGTGTGTGGTGTGTGTGTGTTGTGTGTGTGTGTGTGTGTGTGTGTGGTGTGTGTGTGTGTGTGGTGTGTGTGTGTGTGTGTGTGTGTGTGTGTGTGTGTGTGTGGTGTGTGTGTGTGTGTGTGTGTGGTGTGTGGTGTGGTGTGTGGTGTGTGTGTGTGTGTGGTGTGTGTGTGTGTGTGTGTGTGTGTGTGTGGTGTGTGTGTGTGTGTGGTGTGTGTGTGTGTGTGTGTGTGTGGTGTGTGTGTGTGTGTGTGTGTGTGTGTGTGGTGTGTGTGTGTGTGTGTGTGTGTGTGGTGTGTGTGTGTGTGTGTGTGTGTGTGTGTGTGTGTGTGTGTGTGGTGTGTGTGTGTGTGTGTGTGTGGTGTGTGTGTGTGTGTGTGTGTGTGTGTGTGTGGTGTGTGTGTGTGTGTGTGTGTGTGTGTGTGGTGTGTGTGTGTGTGTGTGTGTGTGTGGTGTGTGTGTGGTGTGTGTGTGTGTGTGTGTGTGTGTGTGTGTGTGTGTGTGTGTGTGTGTGTGTGTGTGTGGTGTGTGTGTGTGTGTGTGTGTGGTGTGTGTGTGTGTGTGTGTGTGTGTGTGTGTGTGTGTGTGTGTGTGTGTGTGTGGTGTGTGTGTGTGTGTGTGTGTGTGTGTGTGTGTGTGTGTGTGTGTGTGTGTGGTGTGTGTGTGTGTGTGTGGTGTGTGTGTGTGTGTGTGTGTGGTGTGTGTGTGTGTGTGTGTGTGTGTGTGTGTGTGTGTGGTGTGTGTGTGTGTGTGTGTGTGTGTGTGGTGTGTGTGTGTGTGTGGTGTGTGTGTGTGTGTGTGTGTGTGTGTGTGTGTGTGTGTGTGTGTGTGTGTGTGTGTGTGTGTGTGTGTGTGTGTGTGTGTGTGTGTGTGTGTGTGCTGAGCGACTTGGAGTCCCTGACCCGCCTCATCCTGAACGTCAATTCCAAGGAATGCACAGAGATTTTCTGGCGCAGCATGGCCGACCTTACAGCCCTGAGGCATCTGCACATCAGCGAGCTGAACAGGGATTCCTTTGGCGGCATCGTCCGTCTGGTTACATGCAGGGAGCTCACATACCTGCAGACATGCCACTCAACAGAGAATCTGGACTTCAGAATGACGGTGAGCTTCGAACAACACACAGCACTGCGTATGTGGTTTTCTTTGTCAGTGATGCCCTTTGAGCTTGTCCCTCTTTCCAGCTGCAATTCTTGTAGCAAAGTGCCGCTGCAGCCCTCTGCGTCTGTGCCTGATCCATGTCATGTCCCTTCCTGCTGCCTGCACCGCCCCCAGACACCCAAAGGCCAGCCCCCTGACATCTGGCACAGACTGCCATACGAGGCACTGAACACAGCTGTAGACAACTACAAGGACCAGCACCCTACGGCTGGGAAGTTCAGGGCGCCCTACAGAGCATGACGCTGGCTGCCGCAGCGCACTCTCAGGAGCTAGAGCGTGAGAACAAGGACCTGCGCAGCGAAGTGATGGAGCTGCGAGCCACTGTTACAAGCCTTGCGGGCCGGCAGCATCAGCGGGACAAGCAGCAGCAGGAGCGGGATAAGCACCAGCAGGAGAGGGACAAGCAACAAGAGCAGGAGATTGCTGACTTTCAGGGGACTGTGGCGGCACTTGCTGCCCAGGTGCAGGCACTGCTGCAGCAGAACAGCATGCAACAGGGCTGATGTGGCACAGCAAGGTGTTGTGGGTGTGATCTTGGTGGATGTGAATGCCATCACGTTGCACTGCTGGCATGGACTGTACGATCAAGCCATGGATTGTGTTGAGGGGTCTGCTGCACCAGTTGCATGAGTTGTGTGATGCTGGGATCATGAGACAGAGCTGAGAGAGGGACGAGTAGTATTGCAAGTTGCCCTAACCTGAGGCGATGCATGTTCAGGTAGCTTGGGTTGGCAACATAAGAGTTGGTCTGCTGTCATGTTTACGAAGTCTACTTGGAAATGTATAAGTTTGCTTTGACTTGGGAATAACTGTGTGTGCACTGCAACATGGGCGGCGCCGTACCTAACCTGTCCTGCATTCACCATATGTGCTCTTCAAAGTAGAGTAGCACATGTGGCATGTTTCTGTTGTGTGCATGTGTGCTTGTAGCCAAGGAACATCGGCTATGGCCTTGTGTCATAGGTGCTGACACCTAGGCAGCTCCTCAGGAGCTGATCACAGTGCCAGGTGGCAAATACGGTGACAGATGATCTGCCCTGCTAGGTATTCCCATATGGCCTCGCCTGCAAGCGGCTAGTTTGTGCAAGCGCTGTGATATGCAACAGTTGACTTTGCTTTTGCGGCAGAAGCACCTGGTTCCACTGGCACTGACAACTGGCACTGACAAAACCCAACCAGTCTGCCCGCCGTGTCAAATGTTCTATCCTGTGATGATCGACAACACCAGCTTGACACTAAAGTTCATCCACAAGCCAAAGCATGATGCTGGACAGTGGTCGCCTGCAGATCTACACACCTGTACGTCAATTTGAGTGATGCAGTGGGGATTTGCAGGCAGCCCATGACAGATGCAAACATTAGCTGCAGCATGCACTGCCCAACACATTCATATTACATCTGCGATCTTACTACAACATTCAAATTACATCTGCAAGCAGCAAGTACGTAACATCACTTGGGTACCCACAACCCACACCAATTGCATGCCAGCACAAACTCCAGCATCAACAGCAGCTGGCAAGAGCCCTGCCAACACCTGACCTGCTGTGCCTGGTCAGCCTTGCTGTATGCTGTTCTGCTTCAGCAACGGCAGCACCGCCAGCAACTGAGCTCCCATCGCTGCCACTGTTGCCTGCAGGCTTGCAACCTCCTGCTGCTGCCTGTCCTGCTGTTGTTGTAGCTCCGCCACCTCATTGCGCAACCCTTGCGCCTCACGCTCCAGCACCAAGGAATGTGTCGCTACCGCCCCTGGTCATGCTGAGCAGCCCGTCCTCGGATTCATCCCAGGCATACTCGGGGGCATCTCTGTAGTGCTGTACTGCTGCATTGAGGGCCTCGTACGGCAGCCTGCGCCATATGTCAGGGGGCTGCCCTTCAGGAGTCTGCGGCCAGTGAACGAAAGCAGCAGTTGCAAGCAGCAAGCGCAAGCAGCAGACTTGAGTAAGAAGCAGGCCTCGAAGCTTTCAGACTGATACTTGGGGGCCATGATAGCTCAGACATGTTGGCGCATTGGCTGAATTGAACTGAGCGTACTGTGGTCTGTAGCGTTACACACTGCAAGGGAATTGTATCGGTACTGGTCCTTTTATCCCACTCAGCCCCAGCAACACTCCTCGACCGGGGAACCAGAACAACCCTTAACCCCGAAAGAGCCAGAATTGCCCCGGCTGGAACCAATTGTAGAGCGGTTTCCCTTGTTGCCTGCTACATTGACAGGCAGCAGCATGAACGGCACCAGCTCAACTACACGTTGTAGCTGTTGGTATGGTGCACCATACCCAACCGAACCATTGCAGCAGGCAGGCATACCGTCATTTCAAAGTAAGGGAACCTATGTTGCCCATGGCAACTAGTCTGCAGGTGTGTAAGTGCATAGAACGTCTAACGCCCGGGTGGCGTCAGTACTGCATCGATTCCGTCCTACTGTTTTTGATGCTCAGGGTGCACCCTGGATTGTGACTGGGCTGTAACAGGCGGCTACTAGTAGTTATCTGGGTGACGCTTTCTGATTGCAGGGCTGCTGCTGCCAAGGTGCTAAACAGTTGCTGCTGCTGGGCTGCTGCTGCTGGACTTGCTGCTGCTGATGGCCCTTCACTGTCTTCCAAGGCCCTGGAACGTAGCGCTTTCACGATTGCAACTTCATGTGACACGATCGAGCACCATTATGGCACTGAACTGGTCGCTCACACTCTGGGCTCAACTGCAAGCTTGCAGCAGCAGCAGCAGCAACAACAGCAGCAGCAGCAGCGAGTGAACAAAGCTGCTGCGCCCTTGCATTCCTATCCTGTGCCTGCGTCGCTGATGGGCAAAATCCAGCTAAAGTCCTTATATCTTCGGCACGCGCATCCACAGCTGACGGGCTGTTAGTCACCCATTACTCAACCCCGCACTTGTCTCGCAGCCTCTACCCAAGGGCCCCATGAAACGTATTTTTTCATTCTTATCTTCCATCACGTTTTCCCTGCCCTGTTGTGTACGGTGCACTTTGCACGTGCAAGGAAATTCTATCCATACATTTTGGACGCAAATCAACCAGACTATTGCGGCACACAGGCGTGCCCCAGCCGTCACCGAGAAATACGTACGTACATCGTGGCATTCTACCTTTTGACGATCCTGTAACCAGCAGTTGCAGCACTGTTGGCGTTTGCTACGGCAGCATCCATACCCAGCAAACGAGGGCGATTATTACTTCTTATAACCGCAACATTCCTGAACGACTAGCCAAGGCCTGCTGTGGCACATCTTGGACCTTACTTCAGACCAGTTTTGGCAGTCATGTGTGTGGGTGTGAGACCCGTGCGCTGTATTGGCATCTATTCCTAAAGGAATCGATGCAATAGCACCCGACCAGGGAGACGATGCCCCCAAAGTGAGCAAGTTCGAGCTCCCTGATGTGCAGTTCCCTCAGGCGGTCACATCCAGCCAGGCTGCGCCAGACGATGTCTGAGCACTCAGCGCCTTGCATGTTGATGATGAGGCAGGTCAAGGACCGTAACCTGCCCAGGATGGCCACGCTACACGTCCTGCCCCCATCCCCCTCGACATATTCAAACAGATCCTCATCAGGCATTGCTAGAGCAGCAGCAGCAGCGACAGCGGCAGTGGCAGCAGCAGTAGCGGCAGCAGCAGCGGCAGCAGCAGCAGCAGCAGCAGGCAGCAGCAGCAGCAGCAGCAGCAGCAGCATGGTAGCACTGGCAGTGAGACAGCCGCCAGGCCCACACCACAAAGGGCCGCACTGCGGATGTCCGACATCCGGCATGTAGACTGCAAGGGCTACAGGGGCTGCAGGATGTTGCATCCACTCGCTGTCCAGAGGAGGCCAATGCGTGAGACATACACACATGTTGCACCTAGCGCTATTCACGCATGAAACGGGATTGCCAATGCGAAAGAACCATCTCTGCATGCAACACCATCATTCAGTTACAGTTACAGTAATTGGCTCAGCAAAAGCTGAGCAACCCACAAGGGAGCCAGAGGCTCATGGGGGAACAGAAACAAACCCATCACTCGCCAAAATGTGATCAAGAAGATCGAAAACATCGTCACCATCATCTCCTTCGCTGCAATCCACAAATTCGTCAGAACTGTCAATGGGATCGCCAAACACAACGTCATCGGGAGGATCATCCTGAGCACGACGCTCGCATGCATTGATAAAGGACGCCACCCAGCGTGGATCTTGTGCCATAAACTGTCGCATTGCATCCGTAGGAAGGGCTGCTGGAGAAATGTGTGACCACCCACCAAATGCTTCAAACAACTCAGCATGCAACTGGCGAGGCACCTCCTGACCACCACATTCAAAAACCACATGAAACTCATCACCAACTCCCTCACCACATAGCTGACATATACGTTGTTCTCTGGGACATCGCGACCAGCGGCCAGTGGCAACTTCAAAGCTGTGTGCCCCTAGCCGGAAAGCTGATAGCGACCTAACATGCTGGGCGGGAATGCCTGCAGTGTTAGCAACATAACCAGGGACCTCCGACACACAGCCGCTGCTGTAGCTCTCACGAACAGGCTCGGTGGCAAACCACTGCTCATAAGTGCTCATAGACACTGCGCCAGAGGGAGCCGCACGAGGGTCAACTGGGGCCTCTGCAAACCCCTTGCACCACCACTCATCGAAGGCCGACATCACCTCACAAACCGGCAGCCTCACCCAATCAGCACCAGCGTGCAAACCCTCCGGTGGCAAGGCATAGCCAATACGACGCAGAAAGGACTCCAACCCCACACACCACAGCTGCTTGGGGCGGTACTGCATGGATGCATTCTCGCGCATAGCAACACTCAGAGGGTCCGTAGATGGCAGATCAGCCGCCCGGTTCCACAGCTGCACACAGGAGCGCAGCCAGGCCCGTGCAGGTGGCCGCACCCCAAACTCACGCAATAGGAGTTCCCGCCTAGTGCTCCTTCGCAGGTTACCACCCAAGCGACGCAAAAAGACCAGCAGGGGTCGGTGCAGTGCCAAGTCCATGCATTTGGCAGGGTGTGAACATGTCTTAAGGACTGACGGGCCCCAAACCTCGCTGCAGTAGGACAAAATCGGAGACACCAGGGACTCGAACAAAGACACTCGTAGCTGTAGGGTGGGCATCTGCATAGACTTGCACCTAGATAGCATGCACCACATGGCCCGCATGGCAGCAGCAGACAAGGCAGATGTACAGGCTGACACCCCTGCCGTCTGATGGAAAACAATACCAAGGTAACGGAACTCAGGAACAACGGGAATCTGGGCCCCATCCAGCACCCAACCATCACGGGGAATATGAGTGCCGGCCTGTGGCTTGCGCTTCCCAAACACCACCACAGCTGACTTGGCCACATTGACAAACAGAGAGTTGGCATCACAAAACACCTGTAGGGCATCCAACAGAGTCTGCAGGTCCTCCGGGCTAGAGGCCAGCAGCGTGAGATCATCCGCATACAAAAGCACCCGCAACAGGCTCTCGCCCAAACGCACCCCACACTGCGGGGCATGCTCCTGCAACCAGGCCTCCACCCTGTCGATAAACAACCCAAATAGCAGAGGGGACAAGGGTCACCCTGCTTGACCCCAATGCAGCTGTCCACTGCTGGCCCCCGTTCCCGCCCACTCTTCACCACCATAGGAGTAGACCAGTACATGCTGACCAGACAAGAGAGCATGCTCCCATGTGCCCCCAGATCTGCCAAACACTGCATCAGCAAATCCCGCCGGACAAGGTCGTATGCCTTCCTGAAATCAATGAAGCATGCATAAAGCCGATCGGACCTCTGACACCTGTCCACCAAGTGCTTAGGACAAACACATGATTGTTGGTGCATTTACCATCCCTGAACCCTGCCTGGCCTGCAGCCCGGTACCCTTGCTCTTCAGCCCAGGCATCCAAGCGTGTGTGCAGCACTAAGCTGAATAGCTTGCCAAAGACAGACCCCACCGCAATGCCCCGGTAGTTGTCCAGCAGAGAGAAATCACCCTTTTTGAACACAGCCGACAAGAAGCAAGCACCCCAACAGGTTGGAACCGCGCCTTGCTGGAAAGCACAGTGGAAATGGACCACAGGTCATGAAGGAGGGACCCTTCAGTCAGGTCATAGACATGCTTACGCACCCATTTACCATCTGGGAGCTCTACATGCTGGACTGAGAAAACCTGCCGGATCAGCTCACCCCTGATCCCATCAGGGCCTGCCATCCGCCCCAGCTTGAGCTTGCGCACAGCGTGCTCTACTTCCTCAACAGACAACTCACGGTTGAGCACCTCAGCAGCACCAACAGCAGACGGGGAGGCAGAACTGGCAGCACACACCCGGTCAACACAGTCTGCAGCAGACGCAAACTTATCTTGCAGGGAAACGCCCTCCACCTGATACAGAGACTGCCAATGCTGGGCCAATGCATCCACAGAGTGCACACCCTCAGCCGCCCTACTACCGCGGTACTGGGACCAAAACCGGCGAGGGTTATGCTTGATATCCCGGACCCACTCACGCTCAGCCTTTTGTGCTGCCAGCCGCTGCACTGTGCGCTTCTTTGCATTAAACCGATTGCGAGCAGCAGTAGCTGCATGGGAGTCCCCAGACCTCAGCGCTGCTTGCAAAGCAGCATGCTCATGCTTGCACTGCCGGAACCACCACTTCCTAGGCCGGCCATTCCGCAGGGTGCCCCCTGGGGAGCCGTCCCCAAAGATCTCTCGCGCAGCATCCAACAACACACAACCCCACAAGTCTGAGGCCTCACCCACAGACAACATGCCCTGCTGCAAGGCCAACATCACCTCCCCACGCTTCTGAGCATACTCAGACGCGGCCAACAGCACACGATAGTCCTCACGGCGGGACTCGTCCCACTTCACAAACAGCTGGGCCGCCTCTCGGCGAGCCTGCCTTGCCCTGCACAGCTTTGGCACACTGACAGTGCACACCAGCACATTGTGGTCCGATGTGGCGACCACCTGCTCATCAGCTACCACTCGGAGCGATTGCACCCTGGGAAACAGGAAGCTGAGACCATAGCATAATCCAGCACACCACCACCACCCCGTCCCTGACGCAGACCATACGGCCGAAAGGTTGCCCCTCCTATCTCGTCACCTGAGGCACGGCCATTCAGCAGGAGGCACTTAGTATCAGTGCACAACTCTATCAGCAGGCGACCACTCTGGTTCACAGGGCTGGTGTCAGAGTTGTGCCTAGCAGGCACCGCCGCAGGCTGGTCACCAGGAGACCCCAGATCGTCCAAGACTGCATCACAACCCAAAGACCGGTCGTCCAGCTCACCCGTGTGCGCATTCATGTCCCCAAGAACACAAACTTCAGACATTCACCAAACCATCTTCAGTCACCAAACCATCAGTTCTCAGCAAATCTAGGTGGGCACACACACTCATGTGCCATCACACACGCACACGACATGTGCTGGCCATGCGTGAACCTGCTGATACAGACAAGTTGCACGCACCTTTGCCAATGTCTAGCCGCTCCACCTTGTAGCAGCAGCGCACCATCTCCTCAACAACATCCAAACCACACAACAGGCCCATTGTTGCCCGCAGCTCCTTGAGCTCAGGCAGCACCTTTAAGGGCCTGCCGGCAGGCCTCCTGTCAGGAACATGTGGCGGCACTGCTCCTGCCTGACCAGCCCCCCATCAATGATCAGGCAGGTGAGCTGCCTGGAGGCTGTGAGAGCCGCAATGTCTGCTGCTGTAGGGACGGCTGCAAGCTGCTCAGGTGTCTGTGGCAGCTCCAGGTGCTGCAGCTGTGTCAGCCCACTGAGCACTGCAAGGCCCAAACCCTGTGTGTTTTCGCTATCCTCGTTCACATCATCCTGCCCTGCCCGCTCCCCCACTGCCTCTGCCAACAACGGAGTCCTCAGCACTGCTAGGTGCTGCAGGCTGCTCATGTCCCGCAGCAGCACAGCACTGAACCCAGCTGCACGGTCCACCTCTAGCCACCGCAGCGCAGTGAGCGCCGCTATAGCTGGGGTGCTGGCAAGAGACAACTCCACCGGGGATGGTAGGGAGGGGCCATATTCCATGTAGTCCAGGCCCCAACACATCGAGCTGGACGTTTCCCCACCCACCCACAGCTTGGTGAGGGACACTGGCAGGGCTGCAAAACCTGCAGCTGTGTATGACCCACCCTCTACCCGCAGCTCCTGCAAGTGGGTCAGGGCCCCCACTGACCCCAGCACAGCGTCCTGGGCACAGCCGCGCGCCAACTGCAAGTGGGTAAGGTGTAGCAGGCCGGACAACACTGGACTGCTGTGCTGTGTCCTTTGGCTGCGGCAAAGCGACAGGTGCTGCAGGTTGGTGAAGGGCAGTGTGCTGAGTCCAACTGCACAGTTCCACAGCCTTAGGCTGGTGATGGCAGACAGCTCAGGCGGCAAGTCTGTGCCTGCCAGCTGTGTGATAGAGTTGCGCTGCACGGCCACTGCAACACACTCCAGGTCTAGGGAGCGCAATGTAGCAAGCTGCTCCACAGGGAGCTTGAGGGTAGGTAATACTGTGCGGAAGGGATCGTCTCTCACTGTCAGGCTGTCGACGGCTGCTGCAGCAGCGTGTGCTTGCAGCCAGCCTGACAGAGCTGTGATGCCTTGGCAATGTACGCTGATGCTGTTGGTGGCCATCACTGCTGCTGTGCGCCATGCTGAGCACACCCTGGCCATGCTGCCCAGCCGTTCTGCAGGCTCCAGACGGGCCAGCACCAGGGCCAGCAGCTGTGGAGGTAAACCGCAGGAGTTTCTGGGGGCCTGCACAACACATAAGTGGAATCTGTGAGTGCTTCTGCCAATCATGGTGATTTAAGGGAATTCAAGGCCCCAGACTTGATTAACGAGCATGTGCTTATGAGTGGGCACGGGTGTCATACAAGAGGGCAGCTGAAGAGCAGCAGCTACAGCAAAGGGACTGGTGTGTGCATTGCAAGGTGCTGAGCAGGCCCTGAGCTTACTGAAGGGTGAGATGAACATGATGTGTGCATCAGGTCCACCACAGCGTGTGCTGAGGCGTTCAGTGTTGCTGGAGGTAAAAGCACTGACAGTGGTGCCTGCCACTAGTGGCAGTAGGTGCAGACACGGTCACCGATGTATGAGGGTGTAGCAGCAGGCACGAAATTTGACTGAATACAGTGAAAGATTCAGGCATGGATGATCAACGTTCCCAGCAGCACCCGGGAGTTAGTAACTGCCGTTATGTTGTAGAGTCGCCGTATGAGTGAGCAACAAGCTTGCTATTGTTGATATAGCCTACCAACGGGTAAGCCTGAGTTGTGTTCTGTTTCCTTGCCACTGCGGAGAGCTGACACCGAAATGGCCTGCAAGCACGCACTGCTGGTCCCGCAGGCCCCAAAGTGCAGGTTGAGGCTGCCAGTGAGATCATCAACTAACCAACTACCTATATTTTCACTTGTACCCCCCAAAAGCACTGTAATACAGTCCTCACCCACTTGGACGTCCATGTGTCAACACCAGCCTGGCACTGTACCTGCCAGCCTTGCATGCATGCTGCGCAGTAGGCAGTACGCACTGCTGCTGTGCAGCAGCCACTGCAGCTGCCACCGCTGCGAGCGCAGAATGGCAGGCAGTGTCACACAGCTTTACAACTGCCGCCCTGTGCAGTGATGATGAAAGCTTGGCAGCTGCTGGGCCCCCATCGCTGCTGACTGACAACAACCGGAGCACAATCGGCGGCCACCACTGCAACATGACATGACCTTCAACATGACAACGAGACGCTCGACACAGCTGAGCGCAAGCGCAGCGATGCCGTGGCGCCCAACGAAGCGCTGACCGATAAGGTGAGAAGCAGTGACAGCATGGCGCAGGAGCAGGTCCCCCAAGTCCGCAAATTTGGTGGTCGTTGATCTGTTGTTTTCTTGCTGTTGTTGGGCTGCTGACTTTACCCCTGTTGGCTTTCTTGTGTGTGAAGATGCACTGTGTGGCAGGGGGGGACGCATATTGTGGCAATTGCATGTTGCAGGCAGGCACTTGGCTTGTGTTCCATGGCGCCCATTGTGCTTCGACACATTCGCTCTCTTCCTCACTGCTTGGCTCCTGTGACTGTCGCTGCGTGTGGTTCACAGGTGAGCTTCTTCATGAACAACTTGACGGTGGACAACATGCCCCAAAAGAGCAAGGAGTTGGGCCATGTCATCATCCCCAAGTACATCGAGTGGTTCTCCAACTACCTGGTCGTCAGGCGTGCAGCACAGGTAATTTGGGGAACTACTCCACTGGTCAAGTCTGGGTGCTGGCTGTGTGTGCAACCCAGCTTGCATGTGTGCACCCTCGAACCTTTCTCAAGCCGATTGTGGGATGCACTGCTTTTGGTGGACTGCACGTTGCCTGAGACTCTCTCTATTGGATGGCTGTCTGTGCCAGTCACGAGGTGTTGCTGAGCTGTTCCTGTTCCAGTCTTGTTGTTGTTGATCGCCTGTGGTGCGTACTCGGTACTGCTGCAGGAGCCCAACCACCACAAGACGTATGTGTTCCTGCTGGAGACACTGGGCAACAAGGAGCTGTCCAAGCTGGTGCTCAAAACCACCTACTACTACTGCAGGTAGGGGCAACAGTCGCAGTTTTCCTCTCTGCAGTCGGTCAGCATGAGCCCTCTCTGCAATTCAGTCAGCATGAGCCCCAGGCTGTGTTTGATGATCCTGTGTTCAAGCCTATTTGAGGCGCTGTGTCTCAAGGCTCTGGTCACACTGTGCCGGTTGTGGTCATGCCATCACCGGCGTGATACCCTCCACCTGCACCGCAGTTCTGTTGGTTCTGTATTGTGGTCTCACACTGTCTCTGCTCACACTGCCTCACTTTTTGCCTGCCGCGCACTCTGTGATTGCTGTGCAGGGCTCTGCTCGAGTCTGACCGTGCCATCACCCAGACCAACGAGCGCACGCTGATCAAGCAGCTGGGCATGTGGCTGGGCCTGCTCACTTTTGCCAAGAACAAGCCGGTGCTGGCCAGGGACATGGACCTCAAGAGCCTCATACAGGACGCCTACACGCGCGGCCGCATGATCGCGGTGCTGCCCTTTGTGGAGAAGGTGCTCGCAGGCTGCAAGGACACCAAGGTGGGTGCTGCAGACGGGTACATACACACAGCAGCTGCTCTGTTGCTGCGCCGTCAGTGGGGCCACACTTGCATGCGTGGTGTTCCCTTCCTGCTGCTTGCTTGATGTGGCTTCAACTAATCTGTATGTAGGCAATGCCAGCAGAAGCCTTTTGCCAAGGTGGTGCGGGCCAGGAGTCAGCCTGGCGTTAGGGGCTGGAAGTTCTATATTATCATCTTTACTTCAAAGCAGAGACTCCGTCACCGCCTGCGTTTCCTGCCGTCCTGTTGCTGGTGCTGTGCAGGTGTTCAAGCACACCAACCCCATGATTGCGGGCATCCTGTCCCTCATGGCTGAGATCCACGCCATGCCGCGCCTCAAGCTCAACATCTCCTTCGTCATAGAGATGACCTTCAAGACCTTTGAGGTCTCACTCAATGACGTCTGCCCCAGCACCGCCCTGCGGGACCTGCCGCGCGTGCAGCTGCACAACCCTGACTTCAGCGCGCTGCCAGAGGCACCCAAGGCGCCCACAGGAGCAGCCCTGCACGCACCACTGGTCCCGCCAGGCGCACCCCCCGCCCTTACCCCGCCGCCGTCACTGGCGGCGGCAGCAGGAGCAGCAGGGGCAGCAGCAGCGGGTGCGGCCGGCGCCGCAGCAGCAGGGTCTGCAGCCGCTGCAGCAGCGCCGCCAGGCACACCCCCTCAGGCAGGGGCTGCAGCAGCTGCTGCCACACCGGAGGCCGGCAAGGCCCCTGCCCCATCGCCAGCAGCGCAGCAGGGCATGGCAGGCGCCGTGGGCGCAGGAGCAGGACAAGCACCTGCGGCAGCTGCTTCTGCAGAGCCTGGGCTGCTCACCAAGCTGCACATGTACGTGCAGATCAGCCCGCAGCTTGGCCCGCTTGCCGAGCGGCTGCAGCTCAAGCGGCTGGTGCCGGTGGCTGTGGACCGCGCCATGTGTGACATCATCACCCCGGTGGTTGAGCGCAGCGTCACCATCGCCTGCATGACCACGTACGAGCTGGTGACGAAGGATTATGCAACGGATCCGGATGAGTCACGTCTGCGGCAGGCCGCGCACCTGATGGTGTCTAGCCTGGCGGGCAGCTTGGCGCTGGTGACCTGCAAGGAGCCGCTGAGGGTCAGCCTGAGCAACCAGCTGCGCAGCATGTTGCAGCAGCTGGAGCCTAACACCCTGGAGCAGGCCGTGCAGGTGGGTGTGGGGTGTGCCTGGGCAGTGCTGCTGTGTGTGCATGAGCTGCATACAATAGTACATGCCATGGTGACCGGTCGAGATGATGACAGGGTGGGAGTGCTGCGTGTATTGCCAAAGCGGGTGCAGTATGGTTATGTTTGCGAGTGTGTGTTCAGTTCTTTAGAAGCTAGCTGGTGATGATGAACACACCAGCATGTCATGAAGTGTGGGCGTCGTTATCTGCTGTGGCACTGTTGCTGACATGTATGCCCCTGCCTGCTTCCTGCTTTGCACCTTGTCAGCTGCTTGTGAACGACAACCTGGACCTGGGCTGCACCATCATCGAGCGTGCAGCCACAGACAAGGCCGTGCGCGACATCGACAAGTCCCTGGCAGCCCAGTACGAGGCCCGCGTGAACGCCCGCCGCAACGGCGTGGACTTCTACAAGCACTCCATGATGCAGCAGCAGCAGCAGGGGCCCTTCCCGGCCGGCCTACCAGAGTCCCTCATGCCCAAGCCGGGCAACATGGCACAGCAGCGCGTGTATGAGGACTTTGGGCGGCTGCCACGGGGTCAGCCCCTGCAGGCACGGGGCTACGGGGAGGGTGGTGTGCCACCAGGCAGCCCGCTGCAGGTGAGGGAGGGGTCATGGATGTGTGGTTGCCGTCATGTGAGTGATGGGGGTGCCAGATGTTGGACGTGTGCTGGCATTGAGTGGTGGGGGTGCTGGCTGTTGTGTGCATATGTTGTGGGTGTGATCAGCCAGACGTGAGCAGGTTGAAAGGGCATGTCGGGCGGCCTGCCTACCAGCAGCAGAGTGTCAGGTTCAAAATGAGCAGGGTTGGGTGCTGACTGTGTTGCAGGCTTGGTTTCTCCAGCGGCATTGCAGTGAGTTGTGGTGCTGCAAGAAAATCAATCATGCAGGACATGTGTGGTGCTGACTATGTGCTGCCCTGCCGATTATTTGTTGTTGTGCACCGCAGTCTGGCATGGACGGTGGTGCCGCAGGCGCAGGTGCAGCCGGTCCCGCCCTGCCAGAGGCAGCCAAGCCCATGGGTCCCCCGCTGCCTGAGGGCCAGCTGCATGGTGCTGCGCTCATTGAGGGCCTCATGAACTGGACCACACAGGTGGGTGTTGATCACCAGCATGGGCATCTGTAAGGGGTGCTTGCATGCAGGGGGTTGGTAGCAGTGATCACATGCGGGAGGGGCTGGAAGTAGTTCTATGCACGAAGGGCTAGTAGCGATCAGCAGCAGTACCTTTGAGGAGCTGAGACAGTTCTTGGTCACCACAGCTTTGCAGGTTTTGGTTTGTTGATGCGTCCTTTTTGGTAGCGCGTAGAGGCCGTGCTTGGTGTGCAGTTGAGTTGCTGGATACTGGTGTGAGGATCATGGGTTCTTGTCGGCAAGGTGGCTCTGTGTATGCTGCTGTGCCTTCAGGTGGACGCAGTGGCATCCACCGTTGCCCAGCGCGATGCGAATGCCGCCTGGGACGCTGTGGCGAGCGAATTTGCGCCTGTGCTGGGGCAGTACAGGGAGATGCAGGGCGGCAGCGAAGACGTCACGCTGTTCTGTGCCAAGCGTGTGATCAAGCGCACCTGGGAGGTGCAGTACCTCAACAAGGTGGGTGCTGCTGGTGCTGCTGAGCAGAGCTGCCCTGCTGTCTAGGAAGCAACCCGGCCCTGCTCATGTGGGCTGCAGTAGTTCTGCTGAAAGCATCGTGCACTCTTTTACGTCGGTTCGGAGCTTTCCTCTGCGTACGTGCCAGCTGCAGGGACATCGGCATCTGCACTGTCTGGCGCAGCCCCCTCGCTTTCACAACATATTACCCTGCTGTGGTGAGCAGCAGATTGCCGCCAGCACCTGACTGCTTCTGCCTGGATGCTTATACAACCTCTGTCGTGCAACTGTTCTGTGCCTGCAGGTCCACGCCGGCCTGCATGCTGAGGCCCTCGGCATGTGCTCTGCAGCCCTGGGCGGCGCCGAGTCCCTGGGCGGGCGCCGCCTGCAGGCCGAGGTGACTGCCTTCTGGATGCAGCTCAACAGCGAGGCCAAGTTCAACCGGGACGTGGCGGATGCACTCATCCGCAAGGGGCTGTTCCTGCTGCCCGAGGTGGATGCCTACGTGGCCAAGATGCTGCTGCAGACACGCACGCAGGCCCTCGGGGACTTTGCAGTGCTGCTTGCACGCACTGTGCGCGACGGGCAGGCCGGCTATGCAGATGTGTCCATGTCGCTGGACTTGCTGGGCAAGCTCAGCGCGGCTGCAGGCACGAACGAAGGCATCCTGCAGCTGCTCAGCGCAGCACGTGCCAGCAGCAGGCAGCGTGCGTCGTCGCGTGCAGGCCTGCCTGACCTGCCCGGTCTGAAGGACAAGGCAGACCCGCCAGGGTTCCAGCAGCAGGTGGCGCAGCTCTTTGAGGACTTTGCCCGGCGGGCGATGGCCAACCCTGAGGAGAAGCACCATGCTGCCTTTGTGCAGCAGCTGCGTGCCACTGGCCTGCTCAACATGGATGAGGCCACAGACCGCATGCTGCGCATCTTGGTCGAGCTGGCGGTCAACCACTGCCTGCAGGTGAGATTCAATACAAGCTGGGTGTGCTGGGTGTTGGGCGGCTATGTTGCATGGTGTGATGATCCCTGGTGTGTTGTGGGTGTTTCTGTCTGCTGTGTGCTGTTGAGTGCATGAACTCTTCTACAGGCTGCAGACACTCGGTGTGTTTGTTAGTCAAGCCCAGTGACTGCATCATTGTCTGGTGTTGCAGTGACCGCATCAGGATGTTGGGCACTGAGCTGACTGACATGCCTGCCCAATCTGCCCTCTGCTTTGTGTTACAGAGTGAGGCCCCTGTCCCCCGTGCTGACGGCAGCCAAGGCCCAGGGCCCCTCAGCTTCCTCGCAATCGACCCCCTCGTGAAGCTGATCGTGTGCCTTGTCTCAGCACACGGCGGCGAGGCCTTCCTCAACCGCAGCCTCAGCATCACAGTCTGCCTCCTTCGCCGCGACGCGGAGGACAAGGCCGGCGCCTTCAACGCCCGGCCTTACCTGCGCCTGCTGCTAGGCCTTGCCAGCGAGCTCGCACCGGTGGAAGAGGCCGCAGCACTGGCAGTCACAGCCGCGGGCCAGGATAAGCTGCAGGAGCCGAGGAACCTGCGCTGCCTGGGGCTCGCGCTGCTCATGGTGCAGCCTGCGGCCGTGCCTGGGTTTGCGTATGGCTACCTGGAGATGATCAGCCACAGGGTGTTCATGCCCCGGCTGCTGATGGCCCCTGGTGCGGCGGGCTGGCCGCTGTACGAGGCGATGCTGGTGGGCCTGCTGCACTTCCTGGAGCCTGCGCTGCGGGCTGCGGAGCTTGCAGAGCCGCTGCGGCTGCTGTACAAGGGCACGCTGCGGCTGCTGCTGGTGCTGCTGCACGACTTCCCGGAGTTTCTGTGCGAGCATCAGTTCAGGCTGTGCGAGGTAATCCCCACGCCCGCCATCCAGATGCGCAACCTCGTGCTGTCGGCCTTCCCTCGCAACATGCGCCTGCCGGACCCCTTCACGCCTAACCTCAAGGTCGACCTGCTGCCGGAGATCTCACAGCCACCCCGCGGCATCCCACCTGCAGACAAGCTGCTCCGGCGGTCGGTTCGAGCCCTGGTCGACAGCATGCTGGCCAGCCTGGCGGCTCCAGCACAGCAGCAGCGGCCGGCAGGGCAGCAGCCGCCGGTCGCAGCCTTGCCTGCAGGCAGCATGCAGCAGCTGCTCGGCATGCTGCAGCAGCAGGCGCCAGAGGGTGGTGCCAACGCCGCCCAGCCGCTGCGGTACCACCTGCCGCTGCTGGCAGGGCTGGTGCTGTATGTGGCGGCTGCTGGCCAGCCTGGCGCTCCCGTGCAGCCTGGCAGCCCCGCCCTGGAGCTGCTTGGGCGGCTCATTGCGGAGCTCGAGCCTCAGGGGCGCTACCTGCTGCTCAACGCAGTGGCCAACCAGCTACGCTACCCCAACGCGCACACGCACTACTTCAGCTGTGTGCTGCTGGCGCTGTTCCAGGGGGCCTCCCGTGACCCGCAGGGTGAGGAGATCCGGGCGCAGATCACGCGGGTGCTGCTGGAGAGGCTCATCGTCAACCGGCCTCACCCCTGGGGCCTGCTGATCACCTTCATCGAGCTGATCAAGAACCCGCGGTACAACTTCTGGGCGCACGGCTTCACGCGCTGCGCGCCAGAGATTGAGCGGCTGTTTGAGTCGGTGGCTCGCAGCTGCATGGGGCCCAACGCAGCGGCGGTGGCGGCAGCAGCAGCGGGTGGCAAGGTGCCAGGGGGTGAGGGTGGCGATGAGGGCGTCAAGGCCTGATGTAGCTGGCTTCCTGTAGTGCCCTAGGCCTCCATGCTGTCCCTGAACCCTCTACCTCTTTGCTGTGGCACCAGTGGCAGCGGGCAGTCGCCCAGTCGCAGCAGCGGCAGTGTGCCAGCAGTTGGATGCCATCAGTGTGTTGACGCACCTCACCTCAAGGTGTTGTTGGTGTGGGGGTCATCCTGTGGCTCCACATGTGTGGTGGCGGCCTTGTGTGCGTGCCATGGTGTGGTGTCCAGCGCTGTGCCTGGGTGGTTGTGTTGTCTGTGCTGTGCCGCTGTTGGGCTCTGCACTTGCATGTTCAGCTCCTGCTACGCCTGCTCCTCTGGCGCACACTGGGGGGGGGGGGGGGCGGATTGGTGCTGTTGCTAGTTTTAGAGTGGTGGTTGTCAGGTGGCTGGGGCGTGTGTGGGCTGTTTGGCGCTGTGTTGTGTGCTGTTCCAGCAGGTTTTGTATGATGGCTTGCACTGCCGGAACCACCACTTCCTAGGCCGGCCATTCCGCAGGGTGCCCCCTGGGGAGCCGTCCCCAAAGATCTCTCGCGCAGCATCCAACAACACACAACCCCACAAGTCTGAGGCCTCACCCACAGACAACATGCCCTGCTGCAAGGCCAACATCACCTCCCCACGCTTCTGAGCATACTCAGACGCGGCCAACAGCACACGATAGTCCTCACGGCGGGACTCGTCCCACTTCACAAACAGCTGGGCCGCCTCTCGGCGAGCCTGCCTTGCCCTGCACAGCTTTGGCACACTGACAGTGCACACCAGCACATTGTGGTCCGATGTGGCGACCACCTGCTCATCAGCTACCACTCGGAGCGATTGCACCCTGGGAAACAGGGAAGCTGAGACCATAGCATAATCCAGCACACCACCACCACCCCGTCCCTGACGCAGACCATACAGCCGAAAGGTTGCCCCTCCTATCTCGTCACCTGAGGCACGGCCATTCAGCAGGAGGCACTTAGTATCAGTGCACAACTCTATCAGCAGGCGACCACTCTGGTTCACAGGGCTGGTGTCAGAGTTGTGCCTAGCAGGCACCGCCGCAGGCTGGTCACCAGGAGACCCCAGATCGTCCAAGACTGCATCACAACCCAAAGACCGGTCGTCCAGCTCACCCGTGTGCGCATTCATGTCCCCAAGAACACAAACTTCAGACATTCACCAAACCATCTTCAGTCACCAAACCATCAGTTCTCAGCAAATCTAGGTGGGCACACACACTCATGTGCCATCACACACGCACACGACATGTGCTGGCCATGCATGAACCTGCTGATACAGACAAGTTGCACGCACCTTTGCCAATGTCTAGCCGCTCCACCTTGTAGCAGCAGCGCACCATCTCCTCAACAACATCCAAACCACACAACAGGCCCATTGTTGCCCGCAGCTCCTTGAGCTCAGGCAGCACCTTTAAGGGCCTGCCGGGCAGGCCTCCTGTCAGGAACATGTGGCGGCACTGCTCCTGCCTGACCAGCCCCCCATCAATGATCAGGCAGGTGAGCTGCCTGGAGGCTGTGAGAGCCGCAATGTCTGCTGCTGTAGGGACGGCTGCAAGCTGCTCAGGTGTCTGTGGCAGCTCCAGGTGCTGCAGCTGTGTCAGCCCACTGAGCACTGCAAGGCCCAAACCCTGTGTGTTTTCGCTATCCTCGTTCACATCATCCTGCCCTGCCCGCTCCCCCACTGCCTCTGCCAACAACGGAGTCCTCAGCACTGCTAGGTGCTGCAGGCTGCTCATGTCCCGCAGCAGCACAGCACTGAACCCAGCTGCACGGTCCACCTCTAGCCACCGCAGCGCAGTGAGCGCCGCTATAGCTGGGGTGCTGGCAAGAGACAACTCCACCGGGGATGGTAGGGAGGGGCCATATTCCATGTAGTCCAGGCCCCAACACATCGAGCTGGACGTTTCCCCACCCACCCACAGCTTGGTGAGGGACACTGGCAGGGCTGCAAAACCTGCAGCTGTGTATGACCCACCCTCTACCCGCAGCTCCTGCAAGTGGGTCAGGGCCCCCACTGACCCCAGCACAGCGTCCTGGGCACAGCCGCGCGCCAACTGCAAGTGGGTAAGGTGTAGCAGGCCGGACAACACTGGACTGCTGTGCTGTGTCCTTTGGCTGCGGCAAAGCGACAGGTGCTGCAGGTTGGTGAAGGGCAGTGTGCTGAGTCCAACTGCACAGTTCCACAGCCTTAGGCTGGTGATGGCAGACAGCTCAGGCGGCAAGTCTGTGCCTGCCAGCTGTGTGATAGAGTTGCGCTGCACGGCCACTGCAACACACTCCAGGTCTAGGGAGCGCAATGTAGCAAGCTGCTCCACAGGGAGCTTGAGGGTAGGTAATACTGTGCGGAAGGGATCGTCTCTCACTGTCAGGCTGTCGACGGCTGCTGCAGCAGCGTGTGCTTGCAGCCAGCCTGACAGAGCTGTGATGCCTTGGCAATGTACGCTGATGCTGTTGGTGGCCATCACTGCTGCTGTGCGCCATGCTGAGCACACCCTGGCCATGCTGCCCAGCCGTTCTGCAGGCTCCAGACGGGCCAGCACCAGGGCCAGCAGCTGTGGAGGTAAACCGCAGGAGTTTCTGGGGGCCTGCACAACACATAAGTGGAATCTGTGAGTGCTTCTGCCAATCATGGTGATTTAAAGGGAATTCAAGGCCCCAGACTTGATTAACGAGCATGTGCTTATGAGTGGGCACGGGTGTCATACAAGAGGGCAGCTGAAGAGCAGCAGCTACAGCAAAGGGACTGGTGTGTGCATTGCAAGGTGCTGAGCAGGCCCTGAGCTTACTGAAGGGTGAGATGAACATGATGTGTGCATCAGGTCCACCACAGCGTGTGCTGAGGCGTTCAGTGTTGCTGGGAGGTAAAAGCACTGACAGTGGTGCCTGCCACTAGTGGCAGTAGGTGCAGACACGGTCACCGATGTATGAGGGTGTAGCAGCAGGCACGAAATTTGACTGAATACAGTGAAAGATTCAGGCATGGATGATCAACGTTCCCAGCAGCACCCGGGAGTTAGTAACTGCCGTTATGTTGTAGAGTCGCCGTATGAGTGAGCAACAAGCTTGCTATTGTTGATATAGCCTACCAACGGGTAAGCCTGAGTTGTGTGTCTGTTTCCTTGCCACTGCGGAGAGCTGACACCGAAATGGCCTGCAAGCACGCACTGCTGGTCCCGCAGGCCCCAAAGTGCAGGTTGAGGCTGCCAGTGAGATCATCAACTAACCAACTACCTATATTTTCACTTGTACCCCCCAAAAGCACTGTAATACAGTCCTCACCCACTTGGACGTCCATGTGTCAACACCAGCCTGGCACTGTACCTGCCAGCCTTGCATGCATGCTGCGCAGTAGGCAGTACGCACTGCTGCTGTGCAGCAGCCACTGCAGCTGCCACCGCTGCGAGCGCAGAATGGCAGGCAGTGTCACACAGCTTTACAACTGCCGCCCTGTGGCAGTGATGATGAAAGCTTTGGCAGCTGCTGGGGCAGCCCCATCGCTGACTGACTCACAAAACAGCTGGTCAGCACAATCGGCTCCACACTGCAACTCTGTGTCTGCCTTTCAGACCTTGGGCCCTGCACTATTGAGGCTCACAACATGCACACCTGCAGCTGCTGCAAACAAGATGTAGGCATGCGTGCCAGCAGGCCACCACTGGCGGCACTAGCACACATTGGTAGCTGACCACGGCTGCACCAGGCCAACGCGCCCTTGTAACAGGTGAAGTCAAACCACGCAGCCAAGGGCAAGTGACACTTTGCTGGCACCTGTGCATAAGCTGACACCATTCAGTTGCGGTGTGATATAGTTACGCCCAGATGAATTGATCAACACCGGCAAAGAGCTGCACGAGCACCAGCAGTATTTTTGCTCTGGCGGTCTTAGCCCTGCGGTCTTAGCCCTTCATGTGCGCAACTAAGCAATGGCTGGAGCCTGCAGTACAACCCAGCTAGCCCATGCAATAGCTACAGCCACTGCAGCTGACAGTAGCAGCTACTTCATGCCAGCACAACACACCCGTCAACTAATCAGCGTGATGTTGCATAAGTACCCATGCACAACACCAAAACCATTTGAAAGCTGCAAACAGAACAAAAGCTGCACATCATGCACCTGTGTGCCACACAGACGGCGTGCACGATTCAACAGTAATTGTCAATATTCTGCAAGACTGCCAGCTCTGTCGTATGCACAACATAATGCTACAGAGCCAAGGCAGTCCTGCCAGCTCAATCGCCAGTGCACGCCAGGCCAGCACAACAACACACACACTGTTACCAGCATGCCACCCCTCAGGGGTCAGGAGTCTTGCTGTGCAACATCAGCCCTGCTGCATGCTGTTCTGCTGCTGCAGCGCCTGCACCTGGGCCCCTAGTGCTGCAACCATTGCCTTCAGGTCTCCCACATCCCCCTGCAGGTTAGCAATTTCCGCTTTCTGCGTGTCCTGCTTGTCCTGCTGCCTCTGCTGCTTGCCCTCCTGCTCCTGCAGGCGTTCCCCGAGGCTCGCAACAGTAGCTCGCAGCTCAGTCACTTCTCCCTCGAGCAGTAGTGAGTATTCTGCTGCCGCCCTGCTCATGCTTCGCAGGGCAGGCAGTACGTCCCAGCCGTAGCTCGGGGCTTGCATGTGGTGCTCCAGCGCTGTCTCCAGGGCTTTGAGTGGCAGCTTGCGCCATATGTCAGGAGGCTGCCCGGGTGCGGTCTGGCGCAGTAGGCACAGTGGGCAGGAATAAGCAGCCAAGCTTCGGTACAAGGTGTGCACAAGCCTTTGGGCTGGCAGCAACGAGTTGGCTGGCGGCGTGACAGCACAACAGCAATTAGTCATACTGCTGCTGGGAGGCCTGAACGCAGCACCCCATGGTGTAGTGCAAAGGGCACTGCTGGCATCGGGCTAGCCTACCAAAGCATTGCAGTGCACGGGAATGCGATGCTGCGCAGCACAACCACCTGGTGCGCTGTGATGCTGCAACCCACCTTCATTTCGAAGTCGGTGGTGCAGCAGTCTTTGAACACAACCATCAAGTTTGTGAGCTTCCTGCAGCTGACCAGGGCCACAATGCCGCCAAAGTGAGCAGGGTCCACATCCATGACGTCAAGCTCCCTCAGCCTTTGAAGTTTGGTCATGCTGCACCAGAAGCCCTCTGTGTGCTCGTCGGCGTGCACATCCACAACCAGGCGGGTCAGGGACCCCAACTGGCCCAACAGGCCAGCGCTACACCAGTCCCCTCCATCAAGGGTATCATACACCTCAAAAACTTCCTCATCAGGCATGGCTGCAAACGGAAGCAGATGGAGCAGCAGCAGCAGTGGCGGCGGCATTGAAGGCACATGTGATGTCATGAGCAGGTGAAAGGGTCGCCACCAGTGGCATGCATGTGACCTCAGTGAGTTGCTGCAACACAACATCTTGACACACAACGTCAAAATGGGCGGTGGCGCCTGTGTTCTGCAGGTATACAGAGGGCACTTTGGACTGAAGCCAGCACAACAGCCACGCCTTGGTGTGACAGCCGTGGCAGAAGTCACACTCCTACACAAATGAACAACACGTGAAGACACGTATGCTGTCATCCGATGCCGGGCGCAAACCCACGTCCTCCGGATTTGAAAATGAATGGTCACACACAGGCTTTGGGTGCCAGCTACACAAACCACTTATGCATACCTGTGTCAAGCTGAATTTGCTGCACATTTGGGCAGCACCGTATCATGGCAGACACGTTTTTGGCATTAGCCAGCAGCCCCATTGTTGCCTGCAACTCCTGCAGCTGCGGCAGCCATCGGGACGTAATCTTTGACCGGCCGTCAGGAAGCTGCTGTGTTGTGCTGAACATGTGGCAGTACTGCTCCTGCTTGACCAGGCCCCCGCCGATGATCAGGCAGGTGAGCTGGCTGGACGCTGTGAGGGCGGCTACCTCTGCCGCTGTAGGGTCAGCTGCAAGCTGGTCGCGTGTCTGTGAGAGGTCCAGGTGCTGCAGCTGTGTGAGCCGAGTAAGGACTGCAAGGCCCACACCCCTTGCTTCTTCCTGCTCCTCACCCCCTGCTGGCGCTGCTGCTGCTAGCAAGGGAGTGCCCCACACTACCAGGTGCTGCAGGCTGCTCATGTCCCGCAGCAGCGCAGCACTGAACCCTGCTACACAGCTCACCTCCAGCCACCGCAGCGCTGTCAGCGCCGCTATAGCTGGGGTGGTGTCAAGAGACAGTGTGACGTTGGGTGTGGGCTGGCGGTAATCTAAGGACTCCTGCCGTACACACAGCTTAGTGAGGGACACTGGCAGCGCTGCCAAGCTGGCAACTGTGTAAGAGCGTCCCACAACCCGCAGCTCCTGCAGGGAGGTCAGGGCCCCCACTGTCCCCAGCACAGCATCCTGGGCACAGCCATATTACAGCTGCAGGCTGGTGAGGTGCAGCAGGCTGGATACCTCTGGGATGCTGCTGGGAGGGTCCCTGCTGGACAAAATCAGGTGCTGCAGGTTGGTGAAGGCTGGCAGTGTGCTGAGCCCGACTTCACAGCTCCACAGCCTGAGGCGGGTGATGGCAGACAGCTCAGGCGGCAGGGCTGTCGCTGCTGCCTGTGTGCCAGCCTGACCCTGCACGGCCACTGTCAAGCTGTCCAGGCTTAGGGAGCGCAGGCTGGCAAGTTGCTGCACAGGGAGGGTCAGTGGCTCTTGACGCCAAGAGCCATGTGTTACTGTCAGGCTGTCAAGGCCTGCTGCTGCGGCATATGACTGCAGCCAGCCAGAGAGAGCTTTGACACGGTCTGGATCCTTACTGCTGTGACTACTGCCAGCTGCACTGATGCTGCTGGTGGCCATCACTGCTGCTACGCGCCATGCTGAGCACACCCTGGCCATGCTGCCCAGACGCTCTGCAGGCTGCAGGCGGGCCAGCACCAGGGCCAGCAGCTGAGGAGGCAGCCGGGAGAACATGGAATCCTGTGGATTAGGAGGACGAAAAGGTCAAGCCGGGCTTGATGGTGAGTGTGTGTGCTACCATGTCAGACACGGAGCAAGAAACCGTGAGAGGGGGGCATTGCTGTCACAATTGCTGTCGCTGCCAAGGTGCCAGAGCGGGGTTTGACAACTTGTGACCACCAGGGCATTGCAGGCAGCTGGTGACAAACCAATGCGAGTTTTGCAACTGCACCAGGCTTGCACGACACAGCGGGCACGTATGCTGTTTGTCAAGTACAAGGTGGGACCCCAAATCTTGTCTTGGGGTCGGCAGCAACATAGAAATACTGCTGACAGTGTGCTGATCAGCTCAGTAGTGGCAGGGATGTGTCGCGCAGCATCGCAGCTTTAGAATTAGAATAGAAGGTGGCGTCACTGTATACTTTGAAAGCTGACAAACTCACAGGGCTGGTGGATACCTCCATGCTCCAAGAGCCCGGTGTCTTGCTAATCTGCCCAGCCTGCTGCCCAGTGCAGTCGCTTGGAGAACTCGACCAACAGGATGTACTTGTACTGTAGTAGGAACGAATACTGATTCTCACAAGGAGAGTGGGGGTTGGGGAAAGGGGAGAAAAGGTACATGAAATAGGGTATGTGAGTAATGAAGGTAACGAACCCTGCCACCCAACCTGCACAACCTGACCTAATCCCGATCTGGCAACTGCTGATGATCGCATAAGGGTGATGGGCATCTGCAGTTCTTGTAAACGTTAATCTTCACTAAAATACGTCTAACACTTGTTTGGTCCGTTTTGCGCGCGAAGCTGCTAAGCAGTGCTTCAGTGAACACCTTGGACTTTTGGAACCATGGAGTTATCCACGAGTTATCCACGAGCCCTGTGAGTTTATCAGCTTTCACGACCCACAGTGATGCAAACATGTCAATCTGCGATATTGCGCGACACATCCCCTTCTGCGCTTGTCAGCACCTAAAGGTGCTTGTCAGCACCTAAAGTTACACTAGTGCTGCTCATGTGTGTCACCAGTCACCCCAACACCTGACAGACAGCCGTACATGCCCCTGAGTGTCGTTGATACCTTGCTCCATAGCAGACACTGCAATACCATGTCACCAACTGCCTTCAGTACCCTGCACTAGTGGTCACAAGTTGTCGTTGCGCGCTCTGGCACCTTGGCAGCAACAGCAATCCCCTCCCCTATCACAGTGCCGTTACCCATTTCTGAAACATCAGCATACACATGCACCGACATGACAGCCAGCTTTTGTTTTGTGCAGGATTCCATGTTCTGTCGGCTGCCTCCGCAGCTGCTGGCCCTAGTGCTGGCCCACATACAGCCAGCTGAGCGTCTGGGCAGCATGGCCAGGGTGTGCTCAGCATGGCGCGCAGCAGCAGTGATGGCCACCAACAGCATCAGTGCACATGGAACAGGTTGCTGGTGTAAAGGCATGAGACAGCCAGAAGCCACAGCTTTGTCTGGTTGGATGCCAGCTCACGCTGCTGCAGCAGCCCTTGACAGCCTCACAGTGACAGGAAACAGGCTACCCACCCTGCAGCTCCCTGTGCAGCAGCTTGCCAGCCTGCGCTCCCTCGACCTGGACAGCTTGACAGTGGCCGTGCAGGGTCAGGCTGCCACACAGGCCACAGCCCTGCCGCCTGAGCTGTCTGCCATCATTCGCCTCAGGCTGTGGGACTGCTATGTTGGGCTCAGCACCCTGCCAGCCTTCACCAACCTGCAGCACCTGGAGTTGCACGACCGTGAGGTCCCCAGCAGTAGTGCAGAGGTGGCTGGCCTGCTGCAACTCACCAGCCTGCACCTGTCGGGTGGCTATGCCCAGGACGCTGTGCTGGGGTCAGTGGGGGGGCTGACTCGCCTGCAGGAGGTGCTGGTGGAGGGGAAACAGTATTCAACTGCAGGCTTTGTAACCCTGCCAGTGTCCCTGACCCAGTTGCGGGTTAAGTCGCAGAGCTTTTCAGCCTATAACCAGCCCCCACCCTGGTCGTCACACTGTCCCTTGCCAACACCCCAGCTGTGGCCGCGCTGACAGCCCTTCGGCGGCTGCAGGTGGAAAATGTAGCTGGGTTCAGTGCTGCGCTGCTGCGGGACATGAGCAGCCTGCAGCACCTGGCAGTGCGCCGGACTCCCTTGCTGGCAGAGGTTGAGGGGGAGGAGGGGGAATCAGACGATGCAAGTGAGGAGGAGGATGACAGACGGCAACTGGGCCTTGCAATCCTCAGTGGGCTGACACAGCTGCAGCACCTGGAGCTACCACAGGCGCGCAAGCAGCTTGCAGCCGTCCCTACAGCAGCGGATGTTGCCGCCCTCACAGCTTCCAGCCAGCTCACATGCCTGATCATCAACGGGGGGCTGGTCAGGCAGGAGCTGTACCACCACATGTTCCCAGAGGGGCGGCAGCTGCCAGAGCTGAAGGAGTTGCGAGCAACCATGGGCCTGTTGGGCAAAGAGGATGACGTGAGCAAGCTGGCGGGCTGTTGCCCAAACCTGGTGCAACTGGATGTTGACGAAGGTGTGTACTATGTGCTTGTGATGTTGCTTGATTTGCTGTCGAGGTGAAGCCCTCAGCCCAACACGCCCACACGGACACCGACATAGCTTGGTAACTGACAGCGGCAGCCCCGGCAAGCTCATGCAAACACGTGTGCAGACAGTGGCCCAGCTGGAGCGCCTGCGTTCGCAGCAGTTTAGTCGTCTTGACTGGTTGCAGCTTTGCAGTCCCGTCACCTTCCTCACACCTCCTGCACCAATCACCTCCAGCTTGATTGCCGTCAAGTGCCCACTGCGCCCTCACCGTTGCTGTTGCTGTTGCTGCTGCTGTTATTGCTGCTGCTGCTGCTGCTGTCACAGCCATGTATGGCGAGCCTGTGTTCGAACTCTACCAATCCTACGAAGAAGGCTACTGGTGCAGTGTGTGCATGCTGAGCGAGTTAAAGTCCCTGACACGCCTCACCTTGGACGTGGGCAGCCAAGAATGCACGGAAGTCTTCTGGCGCAGCATGGCCGAGCTTACAACCCTGAGGCACCTGTCCATCAAAGAGCTGAGCAAGGCGTCCTTTGGGGGCATCTGCCGCATGGTTGCATGCAGGGAGCTTACGTACCTGCACACCAACAACTCAGAAGAATTTCCAAACTTCACAATGACGGTGAG
Organism: Desmodesmus armatus; assembly: GCA_007449985.2. Taxonomy (NCBI): domain Eukaryota; kingdom Viridiplantae; phylum Chlorophyta; class Chlorophyceae; order Sphaeropleales; family Scenedesmaceae; genus Desmodesmus; species Desmodesmus armatus. The sequence goes on from VIIQ02000087.1 coordinate 175,384, forward strand.
CTTCATAACATACACTGCACGTTTTGGTGTGAATGCATGTGGTGCCCCTGTGTGAGACCTTTTCTGTCTCCCCTGCACCGTCCCTCAGGGCGCGCAGGTCTGACCGGCTGCATCATGTGCCAGCTACAGCGACAGCCGTGCGGTTGTCCTTGTAGCAAGGGCTGCTGCCAGCCATCTGCCTTTGAATCCCAGCTGCTTGTTCCTGCTGCTTTCACCCACTGCACTTGCTGCCGCCCCCAGACCAACGGCCAGCCGCCTGACATATGGCGCAGGCTGCCCTATGAGGCACTGGATGCAACGATAACGCAGTACACCAACGCCGCCGCCTACGGCTGGGATCTTCAGGGCGCGATGCAGAGCATGACACGTGCTGCTGCAGAACACTCCCAGGTGCTGGAGCATGAGAGCAAGGAGCTGCGGAAGGAAGTGGTGCAGCTGCGCGCCACCGTGGCGAGCCTGGCGAGCCAGCAGCAGCAGCGGGACAAGCAGCAGCAGGAGAGGGACAAGCAGCAGCAGCAGGAGGTTGCTGACCTGCAGGGGACTGTGGCAGCACTTGTTGCCCAGGTGCAGGTGCTGCTGCAGCAGAACAATATGCGGCAGGGGTGACCCGGCACTACAAGGTGTTGGTGTTGTGAGGCTGTGGCATGTAGCTGCCATATCGGCTAATTTGCGGTGCTGCCGTGCTGTCGTTATTCAAACCACGCCATAGCTGGGTGCTGTGCCACAGCCGGGCAAGGTGCTTAATCTGTTGTGATGTTTGTATGGTGGGAGGAACACATCGCACAGGCTGGAGGCATACAGGCATCTAAGCAGCTTTAGCTGCAGGCCTGCATGCCAGCTGGCGTCAGCCATGCATCGGCTGCCTAGAAGTTTCCTAGACAACGTGATGTACGTCACAGGGTGTTGATGTACTGTACATACTGCAAACATGCATATTTTGTGCTTAAGTTGTTGCGCACGGGTGTACAGATGTGGTGACACTGCCTCGTTGACTGGATGTTGCAGCAGTTGTGTTAGCTGCACTTGCGTTGCAAGTCCTTGCCCAAGGCTGCAGGCGGCAATTTTGTGTGGCTTGAATTGTCTTGGGTAGATGGCTTCGTGTCAGCTTCCAGCAGCTGTAGGCACTGATGGACCATCAGTGATGGTGGTTCTCAGAGAATGCGTTTTGATGAATCTGGGTTGAGTACTGTCTTTCAAAGCACAACAAAGTTTGTTACCATCTTACTGTTACCATCCTTACTTTGACGGTGGCAGTGCATGTCAACATGTGCTGCGCCGTACCTGAGTTGTCTTGCACCACCTGTGGCACCCCTTTTTGCATGGTTGTTACATGCTGCATGCGTGTATGTCTTCAACACGACCTGCTTATGTCGCTTGAACAAGTGGTGTTCTTCGTGACCACACACATTGCCTGTTGATGGCATGAGGCAGCAGCTGCAAGCAGTGCCACCATAATGGGCCAGATGCATGCACCATATGAAGTGCAGCACTGGCGGTCAAACAAAGTACATGCACAGCCGCTGCCGCGGCAGCCCCTCCCTGCCCTGATCAGGGCTGTCCATCATGGCATGGACAGCAACAGCAATACGGTATACTGCAGCAGGTGCCTGAGCTCAACATCGCACATTACATTGTGCAATGTGCGACCGATTATCCAACATGAAGGGTCGTCGATGGGCTGGTGGCCTTCGTTGGAAGCTGTCCTGCCAGGAAGCTGGCCCACCTTCGATCGACAGGACGGGACCTTGAAAGCCGGTCAATAAGACTCGTTCGCGCACGATACACTCATCATGCGTTGTATACACACATTCAATGATTGACGTGAAGCTGAAGGCCTGTCCTGATAAAGCTGAAGCTATGCGGAGTTTCTTGGTGCTGCTGGTGCTGGTGCTTGGTGAGAGGCAACCCGCACGCAAATGCTGATGAGTCAGTTTTACTTCTACACGTGCTGACTGTGGCTGTTTGTGGCTTCGCAGGGTTGGCTACTGCTGCTGCAGCAGATCTAAACTTGGACCATGGGCATGCCCATGCAAGTGCTAGGAAGCTGCTGCAGTCAGAGGCGCCAGAAATAGGTGTGTGCTCAAATGTCAGGCTAGTTGTGCACCAATGCAGCAAAGCTCAGATGACGAGCAGCATCGTTATTGGCTGTGGATCCACCCCTTGGCCCTGCTTGCTGTGATTCATTCAAGGCGGCATGTTTGCTGTGCTGTGCTGCAATCCAGTGCTGTGCTGGGTTACGCACCTCTGATAAGCGGTGTAGATTCCTCTTTGACTTATCATTATATAAGCCAGTACCCCGCTGTGTGTGTGCTGCCTGCAGCTGCTGCCAAGGCTGCTGCCGACTTCTGCAAGAGCCCCGACATCAAGAAGCTCTCCTGCGGTTGGGCAACTGAGGACGAACTGGGCAAGACCAGCCGCACCTGCAATCTCTGTGGCACCGTCTGGGGCGGTGAAGTGACTCAACTGCCCCACGAGTACAAGTCTTTTAATGGCATGTACTACAAATCTCCTCGCTTTGTGTCTCTGGCATGTCGTCCTGGCAAGCTCCTGGTGAGGGCGGTGTTCAAGATGCTCGACGTGCCAAGTGGCGGGAAAGTGGGTGGGATCCTAAACCCTGCTGGGGTGCCAGGTACACTTGGCAGCAAGGCTTCTCCCGTGAGGCGCTGTGACCTGGAGCTCCCACCCTATGAGAATTCAAAGAGTGAGGTTGAGGCTGCGTTGAGGTCGAAGGAGGTCAACTGCAAGACGGTGTCAGACTTTATTGACCTCAAAGCCGGTCAGTGGTACAGTGACACAGCCACGTTTGACTTCTCTGGCTGTGAGGGAGTGAAGCAGAAGGGGCCGAGTACATACCCACCATGCCGTACATCACACACAACCCTGGACCAGGGTTTTTGCTGGCCAAGTTTGAGGTGCAGGAGGCATGATGGGGGAGTGCTGTGCTGAGCAATGCTTGTGGTGCTGACAGCTGTGTTTGAATCAGTCCTGAAAGTTGACGCCGTGTGGCAGTGTGTCAGCCTGCATGCCTGGCAGTGTGTCAGCCAGCATGCGGCATGCGTCCTTATCTGTGTTTTAGTTGCACGGTGTCATTGCAGCCAGTCCCTATTCAGTATTGCTTGAATATCTTCTGTGGTTGTGCCTCAGTTGCTTGTGTTGATCATCAACATGATGTCAGCATCAGATTGTCAGCCTGTTGTGTGTGTTGACACATATGTTTTTGTTCTTGAGTGTATGTGTCATGCCAGGCTCTTATGCATGGGGACACAGTGGGGCAAAAAGTAACTTGTCTAGTTTCAGGGCGCGTGTGGCGGGACCTGCGCTGTATCAAGCAAAACTACTTGATATATCTGATACCCTGGGACTTTGCTCGGGGGCTCTAGCTGCTGCTGGCTATTGGTCATCCGCCTAACAACCTTGACTTCCAGGATTCGAACTGTAAGGGGGAACGTGGGTGCTGTGCAAACGTTCAAGTGTCTTGGGCGCCTGTTGGTGGCAGTGCGTGGTGTGAGTGTGCAGGTCGTTGGCCAGCTGCTGCTTGATCGACAGGTTGATCTGCAGCTGCTGCTGTGCGCTGCCTCAAATTCGTCTCTTTACTGCGTTCTTTCCTGTACATCAGCTATCTCCCCTGGCCAGCGCTGCATTGCGTGTGCAGCAAGGCAGTGTCCCCCCAGACACTGACAGTTGGGCTTTTGCAGCTGCTTGTGTGGAGCCTGGCAGTGCAGCAGTCGACCCCAGTTTGGTCAAACGGCCCTATCCTGCCCTCAGCACAGGACTCGTGTTCATACAGGTGTGCTGTTACAGGTGTGTGCCTGCTACTGAAACATGCTGGCAGCCCCTAGCTCTAGCTTGCTGCCTGCTGCTGGCTGCACCACAAGCAAAGTCAAGGTTATTGGCTGTGCCAAGTTACTTTTTGCCCCACTGACACTAGTACCAGTGTTGATCCCCAAGTGATTGCTTGTTTGTGCATCTGGTGTGACAACCCACAATAACAAGTGACTGCTGCACGCTGAAGGGCACTAGGCAGAGCAGCTCCACACCTGCTTGCTTGATCCTTGGCCAGCGCTGCAACAAGTTGAGCGTTTCGGATGACATAACGACAATGAATGGCGCTGGTGCAGACCAGAGGACGTGTGCCCACGACAACAACACCAACTTTCCGCCTGTTCCCACGGCGCAGAGAGAGTGCATGTGCTGACACACCATGATGTTGCAAGCTCACTCGCAACTTGCATCACAACAACATCGATGCATCGCCCACATAGGCAAAGCATTGCACCCAATGTCGTGCAAACCCACACCACAACAAACGCTACACAAAAAGCACGGGCTAAACCCAAACACCATGTGCATCCGCTATATGCGCCAGCGCTGACAGCTGCACACCAGGGTATAAGCCCTGCAGCGAGGCCAACTCTGACAAGGCCTGCACAACAGCAAACTCCTCCCGTGCCTCGGCACCACCGTCACCACCTGCTGTTGGTGACGCTGCTTCTGCAGCTGCACCTGCCTGCTGTTGCTGTATTTGCAGGGGTTGCTTGGTGATCAGCAGCTCCTGTTGCTGCTGCTGCCACTGCTGATGCTTGCCGGTGGGCAACTTAGCAGCAATGCCAGCAGCAGCTGCTGCTGCTTCAGCTAGACGAGCCAACCTGCTGACATCCCCTGCCTGCTCCTGGCCCATCCCCACTTCTGCTCCTGCTTCTACATCAGCACCGCTGCCGTCCGCAGCAGCAGCTGGCAGAGCCGCCAGCACCTTCAGCCGCTGCTGCATCTGCTGCTGCTGCAACAGCGTCTGCACCAGCTGCTGCAGCCCCACTGCCAGATCATCGTCCAAGACAGCAGCAGCAGGCAGCACTCGTGACACCAGGACCTCCAGCGGCACTGCTGCTGCTGCTTGAGGCAGCCTCGATGGCTCATCATCTGCCAGGCAGTCAACCAGCGCACATACCGCACTACACCACACGTACCGCTGCTGCTGTGACATACCCACAGCCGCCTGCGCCCATTGCACCACAGCTGGGGTTGAACCTCCCGCTGCTGCTGCTGCTACTGGTGGTGCCCCCTGCTGCTGTGTCGGCTGTGGTACTTGCCCAGCATCTTTGGCTTGTGCTGCCGCAAGGGCGAGGGGCCACACATCCCGCATGAGTGTGTACAGTACATGCTGCTGTGCCAGGTGGGGTCGTACAGCCCTGGCAGAACCTGCTGGGCCAGCTGCTGCCAGTTGCTGGGCCCCAGGGACGCCAGCTGCTGCTGCCGCTGCAGAGCCGCCAGGTGTGGCTGCAGCCCACCGCTGCTGCTGCTGCTGCTGCTGCTGCTGCTGCCGGCGGGCGTGGTGCTTGTTTGCTGTTGGTGCAGGCTGCTGGCAGAAGCAAGAGCCGCCGCCGCTGCTGCTGCCGCTGCTGCTGCGTCAGGGTGGAGTGGTTTGTCAGGGGCGGGTGTTGTGAGCACCGCCCCTTGTAAGGCTCCACCCCGCTTCACCCGCCTGATACGCGACGGAGCACCCTTCACACCACCACTGCTGCTGTTGCTGCTGACAGACAGCTGCTGGTGTGCATCGACAGGCTCGGGGTGCGACTGCCGCTGCTGTTGCTGCCTTAGCAGAGGAGACGGCTGCTGCTGCTGTTGCTGCTGCCACACCACCTGATCCCCCTTGGCCTGAGCACCCTCCGGCAGCAGCAGGGGCAGCCTGCCAATGTCCACTGCTGCTGCTGCTGCTGCCTCAGCGTTGGCTGCTGTGGGAGGCACCTGAGGTTGTTGCCCAGCTGGCGGCGCATTGGCTGGTGCTGCTGACGCACTGGCCTGCAACAGGGGCATGGACTCTTGGTGCTGCTCCTGCTGCTGATGCCGGGCTGGGTGCTCAGCTGGGTGCTGCGTTGCCTGAGGCTGCTGCAGTGGGTGGTGCATGGGTTGCTGCTGCTGCTGCTGCTGCACCCTCACCCGCCTAGCTGACCGCACCACACCTTCCATGTTGATGGCTGGCTGCTGCTGTTGCTGTAGTTCTGGGTATTGCTTGCCAGCTTTCAAGCGTTGCAAGAACTGCTGCTGCTGCTGCTGCTGTTGGTCAACACGCTGCAGCAAATTGGCAGCAGCACCAGAGCTGCTGCTGCTGCTACCTATGGTTGCAGCATACCCAACCTCCTCCCAGCTGCTGGTGCTGCTGCTGCTTAGGAGGTCAGCATCAACAGCAGCTGCAGTTCCAGGCAACTGCTGCCATTGCTGCTGCTGATTTACAGGAGGCAACTGGGGTCTGTGTGACTCCAGCACTGGGTTGCTGGGGGGCTGCCAGAACCGCTGCTGCTGCTGCTGCTGCTGGGGTATTGCTGGTGGCAGCGATGGTGCCTGCTGCTGCTGCTGCTGCTGCTCTTGAGGCAGTGGCCAGCGGAACAGGGAGCCTGGCCCATCCGCCGCTGCTGCTGCTGCTGCAGCTGCTGTGGCCTCCTCAACCTCCTGTAGCTCCTCTTGCTGCTGCTCAACCTCCAAAAGAGCCTCACGAGCTGCAGCAGTCAATGTGCTTTTGGTGGAGTGTGTGGCTCCTTTATTGCTGCTGGCTGTTCGTGTCCTGCTGGCTGCTTGTGCAGCAGCCCAGGGGTTCACTGGAGGCTGTCCTGCTGCTACTGTTGCTGCAGCAGCTGGGGACTCTGCACTCTCAGCGAAATCTGAAGCATCCTCGGCAGGGGATGGACTTCTGCTGCTGCTGCTGCTGGTGGTGCGGCCTCTGGTGGCTGCACGGCTGGATGGCCTGCCTTTGTTGCGGCTTGTACTGCTGTCTATTGTGGGTGCAGGGGTCTGCCGTGCTTGCTGTGCTGCAGCTTCTGCACTAGCACCTGCTGCTGCTGCTGCCTTGCCGGTCTGGCCCCACGGCAATGACGAAGCACGCTTGCGAAGGACGGCTGACTTCGCAGCTGCTGCAGCAGCAGCAGCAGCTGCATTGGCAGGAGATGTTGTTTGCAGCTGCTTTCGCCGCTGCTCTATCAGGCGCCTGGCTGCTGACTGGGGCGCTCCTGTTTGGGAGGCTGCTGGTTGGTCGCTGGAGGGCTTCGTGCTGCTTGCTGCACAATCAAACAGGGAGTCTATCAGGTCTAGATCGGTGCTGCTGCTGCTGTCCACTGCTGGCTGCTGCAGCTGTGAGGAACGGCCAGAGGCTGCTACACTAACTTTGGTACCATGAAAACGTTGAGGCCTATTTTGTGCAGCACGCACGTGCCTGCTGTGGTGGGTTGGACCCCTCATGCAGTTCTGCTTCCAGTGAGGAGACAGACTCTTACCCCTGTGTGTGAACAGCCTCCGACACCGACCAACGTGCACGTTCATTGACTGCAGCCTGTATAGCTACTGTACATGCTTGCCTGTGGAGCACGTAACAGTGTGTCAGCTGATCTGACTAAACTAGCAACAACCGCACATGCATGGGGCGACACCGCCATGACCAGGCCATACATTTAACCTACACATACACGTCAAGGTCGCACCAACAGGGCATCGCACACATATGGCCCTTGCTGGACAGTATCACATCACAGCACTGTGCTGAACAGCATCACCAGCCTATCTGCTGTGCTCCCACACCCAGTGCAACAATCAGTCATGCCAGCAGCAAAGAAGCCTGGGGGGACGGGCTTGGTTGCTCAGCTGACCTCGCTGGCCCGGAAGGTCCCAGTCAGCAACATCGTTACGCTGCCTAGATACTACCGCACTCTGGACCTACTTCTGACTCAGGTGAGGGCACAAACAGCCCACAAAGCACACAGCCTCTGATGTGACAGGTGTGAGATCATTGTAAGGACATCATGGAGCAGCAACTCACAAGAGCACGTGTTGTGTGCTGCAGATAGCTCTGTACCGGGGAGCGCAGAATGATGAGCAGCTGTATGTTATGCTGCTGCGCTACACCAGGTAACAAGTGCTCTCACTGCAGCACAGTCAGCACCTGCAGCATTACTTGGTGTGTGTGCATCTGTGTTACAAAAGTGAAGTCCGTTTTCTGCAGCCACTCAGTGACAGTGACTGTCTGTGATCATGAGTGTGCATCCCATCCCGCCACCTTCCTTGTGTGCATGCTTCATGATGTGTGTTTGTTTGTTGTGCACCCACCTGTACGCAGCATGGTGGTTGAAACCATCAAGCAGCACAAGGACTTCAGTGAAACATCACCACAGTACCAGATGGCAGTCAAGGTGAGGGTTTTGTTTTTCAGCAGACCTGATATTTGGGCCAACCTGCAGCAGCAGCATTCATGCAGGCCTTTCGTGCGCAGCAGCTGTGCAACACCAATCTGTGTCAGGAACTTTGAGGTGTTGCTTGCAGTGAGCTATACAAATTCTATGTCATGTCATGCAGCAGAAAGCAGGGTGCTAACTGTGCCTCGCTGTGGCCGCGCGGTGGTGTGGTGTCCCAGGTGTGCTGAGGTGTGCTGAGGTGTGCCGAGGTGTGCTGTGCTGTTGTTGTGCTGTGCTGTGTTGTGCTGTGCCTTTTGCAGCGTGCCTATGAGTATATGGAGGAGCTAGAGCGGCTCAAAGTCTCACTGCTTGCGCGCGACATCGCCCAGCCCCAGGCACACACCTACCGCAGACCAGCAGAGGCAGTACGCATCGAGGACAGCGCAAAGCTCAAGGACATAGACTGGGATGCCGCAGCAGCACCAGCCGCAGCTGCTGCTGGCATGTTTGGTGCTGCTGCCGCTGCTGCTGGTGCTGCCTCGGCCCCTGCTTTGCCCCCTGGGTATGAGCTCACAGCAGATCTGGAGTGGCCGCCTAGGGGATCGGCCCCAGGCAGCAGCACTGCAGGCCTGCTGGGTCCTGCTGCCTCAACAGCACCTGCAGGAAGTAACAGCAGTACAAGCTACCTTGGCGGCAGCAGCAGCAGCGCAGGAGGTCAGCCGTGGCCCGAGCCGATCAGCTACAGCAGTCACTACACCCCCAGCAACGCCCAGCTGCTACAGAAGCATTCGCTGTTTGCTCCACGGACGGGGAGCGGCAGCAGCAGCTGGGAGCAGCAGCAGCGGCAGGCGAGCAGCAAGGTGCGGTACCCCTCCTTCAACTCCAGCCCTATCGACGCTGTCTGGGCAACCGCACCCAGTAGCGGACCTAACAGCAGCGGCGGTGGTGCAGCAGCAGCAGCTGGGGTCCCAGACATCAGCAGCTTATCGCTCCTAGAGCAGCAGCAGCGGCTGCTGATGCAACCCTCTGCCGGCCCCAGCCTAGGGCCGCAGCAGATCGAGGTTCAGAGCATGTTGCCTTGCCAGGGGCAGCCTGGAGGGACGTGTGCAGCACCCCCGCCCCCGCCACAGCAGCAGCTGGTGCCAGTAAGTGTGGAGAGTACGGCGGAGGCAGCAGCAGCGGCAGCAGCGGGGCCCAAGAGCCTGAGCAAGCGGGTTGATCTCCGGGATGTTCACATCAGTGTGGCTCTGATGAACGACTTCCTGCACTACTCGGCCAACAACACTCGGCGGTGAGTGCGGTTGGCAAGGGGGGTGACGTGGCAGTGGGATGGGTGATCAGGAGGCTTGTGGCTGATTTTTCAGTGGAGGTCGTCTTTATGCAGTGGTACCAGGTGTCACTGACGTTTCGCCGCGCCAGCCAGTAGTTGGTGGTTGTGTTTAGCAGCAATTCCATGTTAGGGCGCGCAGGCAGCTGACCGACGGAGGCACTGGCAAGCTCTTTTGATCAAGTCCCCTTGGTGTCAAGCCCTCAGCTGAGCTGGGGTGTGTTGTGTTGTGTTGTGTGCTGCTGCTGCTGCTGCTGCTGCTGCTGTGGTGTGTGTCGTGCAGGGGCATTGAGTCCTGCGGCATCCTTGCTGGCTGCCTGTCAGCCTCAGACAGCCGCTTCACTGTCACGACACTCATAGTGCCCAAGCAGGTGAGACACACACAGGGCCTTGCAGAGATATCTACTTGTATCTCTCCAAGCCTCCTTTGTAGTCAGCAGGCCGGATCCACACAACAGGCTGCAGGCTGGTAGGGGAGCGTCCTGTCCTCTTGTTGGTCGGTGCAGGCTTTGTTGTTGTACTTACCTGTTACTGGCAGCGTCTGGCCGATAGTGCTTTGCTGTGGGACCCCCCCCCCCACACACACACACACACAACACACTAACAAGCGTCTGTGCCATGCTGTGCTGATCGTGCTGCTGATGCTCCTGTAGACCGGCACGAGTGACACTGTTGAGATGTTGGGTGAGGAGGAGGTGTGGGAGGTTGAGTCATCAAGGGAGCTAGTGCCACTGGGCTGGATACACACACACCCCACACAGGTAGGGCAGCCCTGCAGACAGCACTGTCCTGCTTCCTCAGTAGCATAGACATCCACACACAGTGCGGCTACCTCAGCCTTGCATTGTGGGGTAGTCGCATCTGCAGCATACATGTTGCCTAGTGTTTCTAGGTACAGGGGGCCGGGACCCCCACCGGCTGGCCACTGACACACAACAGCTGAAGTAAGCCCGACTGCTCAGCAGCGTGGACATCCACACACAGTGCGACTGCCTCAGCCTTGCATTGTTGAGTGGTCGCTTCTGCAGCACACAAGTCACCTACATCCCAACGCATGATGCTGTGTCCACTGTCTCCCCACTGTGCTGCAGACCTGCTTCCTCAGCAGCGTCGACATCCACACACAGTGCGGCTACCAGACCATGCTGGAGGAAGCTGTAGCGATCGTGATGGCTCCAACAGACAGCCGCAAGAAGTGTGGCATCTTCCGCCTCACCACCCCTGAGGGTCTGGGCCACGTGCAGCGCTGCACCTACCGCGGCTTCCACCCACAGTGCAGCAGCGTTCATTACGAGCTGTGTGGGCATGTGTACCTCAACCCCAATGCGAAGCATGAGGTGATTGACCTCAGGAGGTGAACACTGCTGCCACCCCTAGCGGGTGAGTACCCTCACCGTCATCAGGGGGTGAGCACTGCCACCATCGCCACCACCACCCCTGCCCATGCAGCATGTTGATCTGTTGGGTCCTGTTGGTGTGGTTCTTGTTCGGTGATGGCCGTGGGGTGTGTGTTTGGGGGGGGGGGGGGGGGGGGCGGGGACTGCTGCTGGTTGGTGTGCTCTGTACAGTAGGGTGCGTTGTGTAAAAGAGTGGTGAGCGGTTCACACAGAGTATTGGATTTGTGCTGGTGTGCATGCAAGGTGTTGCCACACTTTGGATGGCGGGAGGGATCCGAGGCCTCTTCATTTGCACAAGGGAGCATGGTGTGGCGGGGGGGGGGGGGGCGCAGCGCTGTGCAGCCCGGCATTTTCGTCAGGGCACCATGCGTCGTGCGGTTGCCTGGTCTGTTGTGAGCACTGGGTGAAAATCTTATCACGGATTCAGTGATGGGCGTGTTTGTGTGGTCAGGCAGCGGTGACCAAACATCGGGCTGATGTTACCCGTCACCTGTGCAGCGTTCTTGGCTGGCTGATATCTGTTAGCAGAGATCAGCAAGCAGCTGGTAGCTGCCGAAGTGTTGTAACGGATTGGTGCTGGTTTGCAGACATCTTCGGCTGCTTTGCAAGGTCATTGCAGCAGCTCTGAGGAACCCAGCAGGCACGTTTGCGCATCTTAGGATACGATTATTGACAGGGATGTAATGGAGGTTATGGAGGAGGTGCGGTGGCATCAATTCATCGTGAAGTACCCTTCAACCCTGTAACTGCCGTGACACTACTTGTCAACAATGTTATTACTGGTGTTGTGACATGACTTTTGCAGCTGCACTGTGGCAGCCACACGATGAAGAGTGAGTCACTGACTGTGTAATCCAACAGCCGACATCCCCGCTGCATTCCATCAGTGCTCTCATCTTCCAAGATCAGATCTCAAATTTACCAGATCATCGGTTCTACCAGATGATGCAGCTTGGACCCCTCAACTCACAGCAATCCCACAAAGCATGTAGCAAGGAATGCTTGATAAACCACCCATGTGCAATTTGTGATGTCAACACTGCCTTGTCTACCGTGTCTGTACACCACTGTCATGTGACAGTCCCCCCACTGAACTAACAGCACCAACTACGACTGGTGACCTGCTCTAGCTAGCTTGCTGCTAGGTCCTGCATGTGGAAGCCAAACAGCTGCAACACAGTGCTGCTCAACAGTGCCTTGTCAGCATCTGTGGCTCCCGGCAGGTGATAGATGTACTGCTGCTGCAGCAGCTGCAACACATCCTGGGGCCACCGTGACACCAGGCCAACATCACTCCCCCTGCCTGCAGGCAGGGAACCACCAGCAGAACCTGACCTGCTGACGTCACCTGCTGCTGCTGCTGCTGCTGCTGCTGCTGCTGCTGCTGCTGCTGCTGCGCGGCACCACTGCTGCCGGCAGGTGCTGCTGACTGCTGCCCTTCTAACCTGGCACTGCTGCTGGCAAGGTACGCTTCACCATCCAGCCGTGGCCGCTTGGTAGCCTGCTGAGAGAACCCTGCACCATCTCCAGTGAGGAAGTCACTCATAACACTGCCAAGCCTGCTGCTGCTTGGTGCACTAGGACCATCTGACATTGTGTCCACAGGGGCGATCTCAGCACCTGGCACAACAGGCGGCCAGCTGCTGCTAGCTGGGTGCAGAGCCCCAAACGGATCACACGGCGGCTGCTGGTGGTGGTGGTGGTGGTGGTAGTGGTGTGTGGCTGCTGCTGCTGCTGCCAGGGTAGCCGTGAGTCTGTCTGCCAGGGCTGTGAGTGTGTGCGGCAGGGCAGCTAGACAGCGGCCCTGGGCCGGGCTGCCCTGCAGCTCCCGAACCTGGCGGATAATCACGTGGTAGAAGCAGCGCCCTGCGGGTAAGGGTACAGCAGGAGTAGTAGAAGCAGTGACCGTTTCAGCAGCAGCAGGATGAGGAGCAACACACAGCACGGCAACGGCAAGGGGTGGAGGCCTGCTGCATCTCTCCCTGAAGCCTTCAATGGACATTGCCCATGCATGCCAGAACCATGAAAAATCAATGCAAGCAAGTGGCTCACCCCCGTTTGTCACAAACATCATGTCCTGCAGGGTCAAGCTGCTGTCCAGTAGGAAGAACTCCAGCACGTCAGGCAGGCACCAGTGACAAGCCGTCAGCCATGCAGGCACTGGCTTGTCCCTGTTGAATGCCGTCAGCACCTGATGCCACCTGCCCTGCTGTAGGGCGATGCTGCGCAGCAGCCCCAGCAGCGCTAGCCGCTGCTCTGAACTCAAGCCGCCGCCGCAGCCGCCGCTGCTCCTGCTGCTGCTGTTGGCAGCGGTAGCTTCCGCATGTGCAGCAGCCAGCAGCGCATCGACCAATGGCAGCCCAGCAGCAGCACTAGAGCCAGCAGCAGCTGCTGTCGCACGTGCTGAGACCCCCTGCACGTCTGCAATAGTGATGTCATCCTGTGCAGCTAAGCTTGCTGTGCATGCCAGGTACTGAGCTAGGGCGTCAGGGTCCTCCCGTTGGTTGTAATCAAACCCCTCTGGCAGCAGCACAGGCCGGGGGAAGTCTGACACTAGCAGGTGCAGCACACTACGACCGAATGCCCCTGTCACAGTCAGCACATCGATAAGGTACCGACCCCCGTCTAGCAGACCCTGGCTGACCGCACCCACTACTGCACTGTTATGTGCCTCCACCTGCTGCAGCAGCAGCTGGAATATGGTTATGCTGCTGCTGCCGCAATAGCCGCCGCAGACTCGAAGCAGCCACCACTCCAGCAGCAGGCGTGTGGCGTTCAGCCGCTGCCGTGTGCTGCTGCTGAGCTGGAGGGAGGCCAGCTGCGGCAGCAGCAGGGCATCCACCTGATCCGGGTACTGCTGCTGCTGCTGCTGCTGCTGCTGCTGCTGCTGCTGCTGCTGCTGGTACTGAACTTCCTGCTGCGGCTGCTGCTCAGCAAGTGGGGTGCTGAGGAACTGTTGCATGTGGGGGTACGGTGCACCACCCTCTGGCTGCATGCCGGCTGAGGAGTGTCCCATAGTGTGGGGCTGGCCGAATGCTGGCTGCTGCTTCTGCTGCTGCTGCTGCTGTTGCTCCTGCTGCTGCTGCTGGCTTAGGAGCTCCATGCTGGCAGCATCCTGGTGCTGCAGTGCCTGCAGTGTGCTGCTGTGCTGTAGCTGCATTGCTATGGGGTCCTGCTGGTAACTACCAAGCTGCTGGGACCCTATCATGGCGTTGTGAGGCAAGCCTTCAGAGGCCACAGGGCTGCCCAGCAGGCCGTCAATGACTGCCTGCTCCTCTTCAAGCGAACACACAAAGGTGATGGGCGGCGGGAAGAGGCCCCCTGCAGCTGCTGCTGCGGCTGCTGCTGGGCCGGACACTGCTGCCATGGCTGCTGGGTCTGCTGTTGCTGCTGCTGGTTGTGGCGGCAGTCCAAATGAGTGCAGCCCTGGATGGGCTGCTGCTTCTGCTGCTGCTGCTGCTGCTGCTGCTGCAGGTGCTGGTGCTGGTGCCATGTGGTGCGGACTGCAAGAGACAGCAGGAGCGCGTGGACAGGTGTGGTGAGGTGGTGGTATGTGAAACATGCAGGTTGCATGGGGCTGTTTGCTGCACCAAATGCCCTAAGCAGCAGTGATGTAACCCCTGACAGTACCAGTCAGGACAGGTGACCATCAGCCCTGAGCAACACTCACCCGTCAACAGGGTCTGTAAAGGCTGCCATGTGCTGCTGCTGCTGCTGCTGCTGCTGCTGCTGTTGCTGCTGCTGCTGCCAAAATGCAGCCTGCTGCTGCTGCTGCTGCTGCAGCAGCGCCCCATGGTTCTGTGCCGCAGCACCTTGCCGCTGTGTGCTGAGCCCTGGGAACTCATACAGGCAAATGCCCCCCACCCACCCCAGCCTGCCAAGCACAGCAGGCTGAGACTCCTGAGGCTGCTGCCCTAGTCCCTGCTGGCTCCTGCTGCTGCTGCTGCTGCTGCTGCCTGCCTCCCTTCCCTCCTTGAAAGTAGCTCAAAGGGGATCCACCACAGTGGCGGGTTGCTCCATTTGTGGGGCTTGCGTGAGTAGCTGCGGCCTGCTGCTACTGCTTCAGCCTCCCGCTGTGCTTCCTGCTGCTCTGTATCCCTTAGTTCCTGCAGAGAGGGGTCCAGCAGCTGCAGGATTTCGGCGGGAAGCTCCTTGCGAAAGGGGAAGTACCTGACGATGGTCAACGGTACCTCCTGCGCAATGCTGGTGGCTGCATCTGGTGCAAGGGAGACTGTGCAGGTGCCCTGGACCTTGATGAACTGTAGGCTGGTGGGGTCTGCTGAGTCAGCAGCAGCTGCTGCTGCTGCTGGCTGGTGTGTGGCCCTAATGCCTGACTGCTGTGTGAGGTCTGTGAGATCCTTGGGCTTGTACCTGTTCATGTTCATGCAGGACAACATGCACATACTTTATTGTGTTGGTTTGACCGTCAACGTGACCGTCATTGTGACAATGGGAGTGCATCATTCAGTAGATTTGACCCTGGCACCTCACCAGCATCATGAGCGTCGAAGGTGACAAATGCCGGGTGTTTTGTGAATGAAAATCTTGCAGGACTCAATCTTGAGCATCAGGGCACTTCAAAGCCCAGGTTGTGCCTTGGCAGCAATTGCCCAAATGAGCCATGGTCGAGGGAGAGGGGTGCGCACCTGGGGAAGCCACTGAATGTGACTTTCAGTGCTGGGTGACCCTCTTCATGGCAGACCTCCTTCTTGGGCTGTTTGCGCAGGTTACCACTGTTGGGGCCACTGTTATGCGTAGCTAGCTGCGGCAGCAGCCTTAGGCCTCCACCAGCTAGGCCAGCGCTGGCCACAGCAGCAGTGAGCTGTGTTGTAACACAGTAGTTGCTGAGGCCTAGGAGCTGCTGCTCTGCGGTGTTTGTGATGTGGTTTTGGAGGTAGTGGTGGGCCTGAGTGGACTTGCTAGTAGCCTTGGATCGACCACCATGCCACTGCTGTCGAGTGGCATGGTCGCAGGCATGGGCTGGGAGCAGCACCTTGCGTACTGCGTTGTCTGAGATTGCTGCTTGTAGGGTGTGCTGGTGCTGAAGCATCTGCTGTGCTGAGGTGTCAGACATGTGCACAGTAGCAAACGTTTTTGAATGTTACCAACCATATCCCAGATCCAGCCAGAGGGCGCTTGAGTTGCTCTGCTCTTTCCCTTGGTGCATCCCATCCGGGGCACGGTTGGGGATCGGACCGCACATGCAGATTTGACGCAGAATGGTAGTGAAATTGTTCAGGATAGTTTTGTACTGTTGCATTGGTCCCTGCGACGCAATGTGCGCTGTCGCCTGGCCTGTCAAACCTTGTACAACCCGTTGCCGTACGATGGAAGGCCCTTCGGAAAGCAAGCTGAAACAAACTGACTGTCAGCTCAGGCTCAAATTGGGGACATTGAGTTGCCATAACATGCGGGGCGTGGTCCACAGCAGCAGTCGCAGGATCACTGTCAGGCTGGCATTCAATTGCCTAGCTATAAGTCAGAGCAGCTGCAGAGCAAGAAGTAATACCGTGACAATCTTGAGCAAGGGGATGCCTGTGTGCGGCACATCATGTCAGGCTGGTTTGAACATCCAACTGCACACAGTGGTGGGCAGCTGAAGTCAACGTGTGGTGTCCTGTCCCCTGGGTTGGTTGCCCTGATTTCTGCTGCACGTGGACACAGTTGTGTGTATTGCACTGAGTGATTGTGGTGCTGCTCCTCACCTGCATGATGCGGAACAGCTGGAGGTCTTCAAGCTTGAGGATGCCATTGCTTGCAGCATCTGGTCCTAAGGCAACGTGTGCGGCTGAAAAGCTCATGGGGTGACAAGGTACATACAATTCCACGCCTCAAACACCCTAGCTGTCAATGCTTGGTTTACAGGCCTGTAAACCTCTAGGTTACCTAGAGGTTTACCATACCTGAAGTTGCACAACCCCAATCTACGGCGTCATCCTGATCAGGCAACGTGTCACGTATCCAGCTGCATCCAACTTTCTTTGTTCGTTTTGTGCAAGCGACTGCTCTGGACAGCGTCAGTGAAACACCGGACAGCACTCGGAACCATGGAGGTACGAGTCCCGTGCGTTCATCAGCACCATGCTCACAGTGAAACAATCCTTGCAATATCTGAACCTTCGCAACACATCCCCAGTGAGCTGGTCAACACCCTGTCAGCAATGCATGCACATGTGTCACCAGTGTCCCCAACAACAGTCTGGACAACAGTTTGCCCGTGCTCCCTGTGTTCTCGCAACCCATGTGCAGCTGCAACAGTGTACCACCTGTGCAGCACCGCTGAGTTGTTGTCACCCGCCCATACACCAGCTTTGCCGCACAGCACCTGAACAGCGCTGCTCCCCTCCCTTGTCCTCCTTTCGTCATACAGAGGCACAATTGTTACCAACCATGGAACTTTGCATGTGTTGTTGTAGGACTCCATGTTCTCCCGGCTGCCTTCACAGCTGCTGGCCCTGGTGCTGGCCCACATCGGGCAGGCAGAGCGTCTGGGCAGCATGGCCAGGGTGTGCTCAGCATGGCGCGCAGCAGCAGTGATGGCCACCAGCACCATCAGCACAGTCAGATGGGGACGCTTTGAAGCTCTCTCTGACTGGCTGCAAGCGTATGCTGCAGCAGCAGGCCTTGACAGCCTGACAGTGGGAAGGAGCTCATGGGGTGCAGGGACACTCACCCTCCCTGTGCAGCAGCTAGCTAAGCTGCGCTCCCTTGACTTGGACAACGTGACCGTGAGGGTCCCTGTAGAGGCTGAAACACAGGCCGTACCTCCTTGGGCACCCACAGAGCTGCTGCCTGAGCTGTCTGCCATCACTCGCCTCAGGCTGTGGGACTGTTATGTTTCGCTCAGCACCCTGCCAGCCTTCACCAACCTGCAGCACCTGGCGTTGAACAGAAGGGACCCTCCCAGCATCTCAGAGGTGTCCGGCCTGCTGCACCTCACCCACCTGCAACTGTCTGGTGGCTATTGCCAGGATGCTGTGCTGGGGTCAGTTGGGGCCCTGACCTCCCTGCAGGAGCTGCTGGTGGCGGGAAACCTGTACTCAACTGCCAGCTTCACAACCCTGCCAGTGTCCCTCACCAAGCTGTGCGTGAAGATGGAGCATTACCTTCAACCATCCAGTGTCACACTGTCTCTTGCCAGCACCCCAGCTATGGCTGCGCTGACAGCGTTGCGGTGGCTGGAGGTGGACGGTGCAGCTGGGTCCAGTGCTGTGCTGCTGCGGAATATGAGCAGCCTGTAGCACCTGGCAGTACGGGACACTCCTCTTTTAGCAGAGGAGGAGGGGCAACAAGACGAAGCAGGCGAGGATGCAGTACACGCACGCAAACTGGGCCTTGCAGTCCTCAGTGGGCTGACACAACTGCAGCACCTGGAGCTACCACAGAAACGCAACCAGCTTGCAGCCGAGCCCACAGCGGCGGACGTTGCCGCCCTCACAGCCTCCAGCCAGCTCACCTGCCTGATCATCGATGGAGGGCTGGTGGAGCAGGAGCAGTACTCCGACATGCTGAGCACGACATGGCAGCCTCCCAGATGCCGGCCCGAGACCATATTTCGGGACCTGCATCAGCTGCAGGAATTGCGGGCAACCATGGGGCTGCTGGGCGACCCGGTCGATGCGTCAAACTTGGCCAAGTGCTGCCCAAATCTGAGGTGCCTTGATGTTGGGAGAGGTGCGTATTTGGTGTCTGTCATTCACGGGTTGTAGTGTCATTTTTGTGGCTAACCAGGTAGTCGGCAGTTGATGGGAGAGTTTGGTGCTTGGTACCTGGTGCCTGCAGCCTAAGCACAGCACTTCACGTCACACGTGCACAACACTACTGCACTGCACGGTCCTTCTGTCTGACTGGCTCAGTAGTATGTTGACACAAAGCAGTAGCAGTTGTTCACACCAACTGTATCATTACACAATTGCATCTGCTGCTGTTGCGGTTGCAGCCATGCCTGGCGAGCCGGTGTGTGATGTATACAGCAGGTTTTACGAGGAGGACTGCTGCAGTATCTGCCCTATGAGCCAGCTGGAGTCCCTGACACGCCTTGCGGTCAACATGCAAGAGTACAAGGACATGCCAGTGGATGGAGTCTGGTGCAGCATGGCCAAGCTGACAAGGCTCAAAGAGCTTGATGTCAGGGAGCTGCATGAAGCTCAATTTGGAGGCATTGTGGCCCTGGTTGGCTGCAGGGAGCTCACGAGTTTGAAGGTTGCGTTTGAAAAAGGAGAGCCTCCGATGTTTGAGATGACGGTGGGTGGTTACACCCCAGCACAGCACTGGAACAGCGCTGCAGTACTGTACTTTGCTTGTCATGTTGTGTCCGTATCACAAGCGTCTTTTCCCTCACACCTGACCTGAGAAACTGGGGTACTACAGGTCCTTCGGGGCACCCTCATGAGCCCCTGGCTCGCTGGCAAGTGCCGAGGTTGGGACTCTGTCCCCAATTACTGTACTGTACTGTACTGTACTTTTCTTCTGCGGGGTGCTGAGCTCAAGAAGTATGTGCTGCATGGAAAGTGGCAGATTTGTTTTGTCCACATTCAAGAGATGGCTTTGGAGGCGGCATCTACAACAAAGATAGCAATTTGGCCAGCTCTGCCCCTACTCGTACTCCTGCAGTGCAGCCGCAGATCTGTGGTATCAGTTACTGCATAGCAACTCATGCCAGCCTCATGACTGTGCATATATGCCTAACCTTGGCTGTTTGTGGCTGCTGCCTGCTACTCTTGTCCCGCCCCTCCTGCTTCCCCCAGACCCCGCATGGCAAGCCCCCTGACATCTGGCGCAAGCTGCCTCATGAGGCCCTGGATACAGCTATCATGAACTTTGCAGAAGCCCAAGTATGCAGCTGGGACGTCCAAGCTGCACTGCGCAGCTTGAGCAGGGCTGCTGCAGGACACCTGATGCTGCTGGAGGGTGAGACGCAGCAGCTGCGCACAGAAGTTAAGGGGCTGCGCGCCACAGTGTCGCACCTCAAGAGGCAGCAGCAGGAGCTGCAGGATCAGCAGGAGGAGGAGGTGTCTGACCTGCAGGATGAGGTGTCTGACTTGCAGGATGAGCTGTCTGATCTGAGGGGGACTGTGGCAGCATTGGGAGTCCAGATGCAGGCCCTGCTGCTGCAGAACGGCATGCAGCAGGGCTGATTGGCAGTACATGCAGAGTTGCAACAGTTGCATGTGCTGTTGAAATCTGTGGGTGTTGTGCCTGTTGCAGTGCTGTCATGCATACTTCAACAAATGTTTGCAACCAAGGATGTGTGCAAGTGTGCTGCATCTGCTGTACTACAGCCGGGCCTGTGTTGTGTGTAGTTTGCATGGCATGCATGCCGCATGGCTGTTTGATTGTTGCAGGACGCCAACACATTCTGTGCTGACGTCCTGTACACCATGGTGTGCATCTTTGTGGCACACGACTGCATGCTGTGCATCAATGTCCCTGCAGTTTGCTCAATTCAAACACAGCTTGGCTCAGTATTCAAGGGGGAGGGATGGTGTTGATCCAATTCCCAGCCAACATGCTTGGTGGCTACATGTCCAACATTATGCACACAACGTGATGTATCATGCTTGGGGAACTACATTTGCACCTGCACATGCCAACAGTTTTGGGCCCTAGGCAGGACAAGGTCCTGCTGAACCCTGCTTTCCCAAACCCCTGGTCAGTAATTTGGCCTCACAAATCGTTTGCTGTCAAATATTGGGCCTGCGCTACTGAGCCTCACATCAAACACAGATGCAGCTGCTGATAACAACGTTCAGGCATTGATTTCAGCAGGCCAGCACTGCCGCCACTTGTGCACATCCGTATACACAAGTACAGGCGACCATTGGACATTGATTGATGTCTTACCAGTCCAATGTCGTGTTGCTAGTAGGTAAATGCTGCAGCGACAGTGGAGCTAAGCATTGTACTGCACCAGGGCCAATTGGACCTTGCAAGGTGGGAAGCAACCCACCCAGGCAATGTGACATCACACTCTACTTGTGGCAAACTACACCAGCATGCCTTGGTGTCACGTACTTATGACGTAGGGAACATGCGTTCATCAGTCAGCTGCACACACACCAACGAACGACTTGAGCTTTTCAAGTACAAAAGTGTGTGTTGGTTGGAGCCTTGCCATGCATTGCAAACACTGCAGCTGGCAGCAGCAGCCAAGGTCATGCCAGCACAGAGCACAATGGTCAAAAGTGGGTGGCACATGTTCGCCAATGGGTACCCTGACGAATCTTGTCTGAAATCCGGACAGTACTCCAAGCCAAACACATCAGCAACTGCAGACGGTTGAACGCACACACGCACACACCACATCATGCACACATGTGCCGCAGAGACGGCGTGCAGGACTCAGCATATTACGTGCTGGTCTCCTGCAAGGCTGACATTGCTGTCGCCTGCACCACACCACACGACCCTATAACAGTGCCATTGAACTATTTGAACTTCAAATATATGTTTGAAACATTACTTGCGCATACTCACCAGGCATGGCATATGCCAACACAACAACATGCCCCAAGCCTACGACATGCCACCCTTCCCCTCAGGGGAAGCGGCTGCAACAAATCAGCCCTGCTGCATGCTGTTCCGCTGTTGCAGCTCCTTCACTTGGGCTCCCAATGCTACAACCATTGCCTTCAAGTCTCCAACCTCCCCCTCCAAGGTCGAAACATCTCCCTGCAAGTTTTCAACCTCTCCCTGCAGGTCTGCAACCTCACCCTGCAAGTCTGTAACCTCGCCCTGCAATTCTTCAACTTCTTCCTCCTGCGTGTCCTGCCTGCCCTCAAGGTGTGCAACAGTAGCTTGCAGCTCGGCAACTTCTCTCTCCAGCTGCAATGAATGTTCTGCTGCCGCCCTGCTCATGCTCCGCAAAGAAGCCTGCACATCCCAGGGCCAACTCGGGGTTCCAATGTAGTGCTCTAGCGCTGTGGTCAACGCTTTCTGAGGCAGCGTGCGCCATATTTCAGGGGCCTGGCCTGCCGGGTTCTGGGGCACCGGCAGCAAATGCAGTGGGTGAAAGCAGTGACAAGCAGCACAGTTTCTGGTGAGTAAGCACCCTTGGTTGTGCGCATGCAAAGGGACCTGGAAGCTACGCGCGACAGCCACACAGCAGATTGCCATACGTTGCTTGAGGGTCTAACCCCAGGACCTCATAGCTCAGTGCACAAGGCAGCGGCCTAGCTTTGGTCAGCT
Source organism: Desmodesmus armatus (assembly GCA_007449985.2). Taxonomy (NCBI): domain Eukaryota; kingdom Viridiplantae; phylum Chlorophyta; class Chlorophyceae; order Sphaeropleales; family Scenedesmaceae; genus Desmodesmus; species Desmodesmus armatus. Next base: position 197,448 of record VIIQ02000087.1, read on the forward strand.
TGCCACAGGGCAATGCGGCACAGAGCATGGCAGTGGAATGCTGAGCAGTGCGGCAGTGTGGACCGCTGTGTTGTTGCGACTCACCTTCATCTCAAACGGCCAAGGGTCATTGTTTTTGAATGCAAGCATCAGGCTTGTGAGCTTGTAGAAGCTGGCCAGGGCCACAATGCCGCCAAAATGAGCAATGTCCAGCTCACTGACTTCCAGCTCCCTCAGCTCTTCAAGATTAGTCATGCTGGACCAGAAGGCATCTGTGCCCTCATCCCCTTGCAAGTTGACGACCAGGCGTGTCAGGGACTCCAACTGGCCCAACAGGCCAGCGCTACACCAGTCCCCCCCGTGGGTGTCATACACGTCAAGTACTTCCTCATCAGGTATGGCTGCAGACAGCAGCAACAGCAGACAGCAGCAACAGCAACAGCAACAGCAGCAGCAGCAGCATCCAAGGCACGCGTCATGTCATGGGCAGGTGGTGAGTGGCCATGGTGGCATGCATGTGACTTCAAGTTGAGCTGCTGCCAGACAACTTCTGGAGGGACTGGCCCGGACAACGTCAGAGTCGTCGGTAGCATCTGTATCCTGCGAGGTATGTTTGACTGGAGCCTGTGCGACAGCCACGCCCTGCTCTGGCGGCCATCGTAGCAGTCATATTCCCTACACATATGAGCAAGGCATAAACATACCGCATGCCGCCCTGTACACATGAGGAGGCTCATGTGTTGGGCACGTGATGTGCCTAGATTGCAGTCATTAGGCACCAAGCCATGTGCATGCCCTCAGGTTCTGAAATATACAGTCTTGCCACACAAGGCCCTTTGGGTGCCAGCTATACGAACAAGTAACACACACCTGTGCCAAGGTCAAGTTGCTGCAGCTTTGGGCAGCGACGTATCAAGGCATCCACGTCTTCCACAGTAGCAAGAAAACCCGCTGTTGCCCGCAGTTTCAGTAGTTCAGGCAACTCCCGGGATATCCTCTTCAACTGGCCGTCAGGAAGCAGCCGTGATGTTTCGAACATGCAGCAGTACTGCTCCTGCTTGACCAGCCCTTCGTTGATGATCAGGCAGGTGAGCTGGCTGGAGGCTGTGAGGGCGGAAACGTCCATGTCTGTGGGCTCGGCGGCCAGCTGATCACGTGTCTGTGGTAGCTCCAGGTGCTGCAGCTGTGTCAGCCCATCCAGGGCGCTCAGCCCCAGACCCCTTGCCGCCTGCTGCACCCCACCCCCCGCTGGCACTGCTGCTGCTAGCAGCGGAGTGTGCCGCACTGCCAGGTGCTGCAGGCTGCTCATGTCCTGCAGCAGCGCAGCACTGAACCCAGCTACACGATGCACCGCCAGCCACCGCAGCGCTGTCAGCGCGGCCACAGCTGGGGTGGTGGCAGGATCCAGTGTGATGATGGGAGTGGGCTGGGTATGGGCGGAAGGCTGTGGCTGTTGTACCCACAGCTTGGTGAGGGACACAGGCAGGGCTGCAAAGCTGGCAACTGTGTAAGAGCCTCCTACGACCAGCAGCTCCTGCAGGGAGGTCAGGGCCCCCACTGACCCCAGCACAGCGTCATGGGCATAGCCATATTCGAGATGCAGATGGGTGAGGTGCAACAGGCAGGACACCTCTGGAATGCTGTTGGGAGGGTCGCCCGTACATAGGGCCAGGTGCTGCAGGTTGGTGAAGGCTGACAGGGTGCCGAGCCCGACTTCACAGCTCCACAGCCTAAGGCGAGTGATGGCAGACAGCTCAGGCGGCAGGGCGAGGGCTGCTGCCTGTGTGTCTGCCTGACCCTGCACGGCCACTGTCAAGCCGTCCAGGTCTAGGGTGCGCAGGCTGGCCAGTTGCTGCACTGGCAGGGTGATTGGACCTGGCCACCAAGAGCCCTTGCTACTTACGGTCAGGCTGTCAAGGCCTGCTGCTGCAGCATATGCTTGCAGCCAGCCAGAGAGAGCCTCAAGCCGGTCCGTGCCCAGGCCTGTGTGGCTTGTCAGAACTGCGCTGATGCTGTTGGTGGCCATCACTGCTGCTGCGCGCCATGCTGAGCACACCCTGGCCATGCTGCCCAGCCGCTCTGCTTGCTGGATGTGGGCCAGCACCAGGGCCAACAGCTGCGGAGGCAACCGGGAAAACATGGAATCCTGCACAAAACAAAAGCCGGTTGTGTTGTTGGTGCATGTGTGCTGATTCGGAAATGGGTAAAGGGACTGTGAGAGGGGAGCATTTACCCCAACAGCAACACTGCTGTTGCTGTCAAGTTGCCAAGCTTGGCCAAGCTTAAGTGGTGGGCCACGACAACTTGTGAGCACCAGTGGAGGGTTCTGCAGGCAGTTGGTGACATTAATTGCAGTATCTGCTATGATACAAGGTATACACGACTCAGGGGCACATAGACTGTTTGTGTCAGGTGTTGGGGTGTCCGGTGACATGCAGGGAGCAGCACTGCTGACAGGGTGCTGACCAGCTCAGAAAGGGGTACCGCAGTATGGCAGATTGAAAAGTTGCATCAAATGTGCATCGAGACAGCTGACAAACTCACAGGGCTCGTGGATACCTCCATGGTTCCGAGAGTCGTCCGGTGTTTCACTGAAGCAGCCCAGCGCGCGAAACGGACCAAGAGAGATTCCCTGAAAATTGTTAAACTAAAGACTGCAGCTCACACCAGCTTCGAATGCCCACCACCCTTCGTCAACGGTCACTATGCAACTGCCTGATCGCGATCAGGTTGGTTGTGCAGGTTGGGTACAGGTCAAGCTAGGTTGCCGTTGTCATTAGTAGTAGTCGTGAAACCACAACTAAATTCTTTTGTTGGCTTCTCCAAGCGACTGCACTGGGCAGCTTTGAACAGTACAACACCGGACTCTCGGAGACAATGGAGGTATCCACCAAAGTGAGTTTCAACTTACAAAGTGAACAGTAAAAGAGACGCCAACTTCTCAAGCTGCGGTACTGCAGCTTGCGACACATCCCCACTGAGCTGAACAACTGTCAGCTGCTGCAGCAGTACTCCTAACGCGTGTTCCGGCTGATCCAATTCTTGACAAATAGCATACGTGCCCCCTGTGCGGGCCTGGTGCAGTTGGATGGTTGCATCAGTATGTCATCCAATTGCCTGCAGTGCCCTGGTGGTCACCAGTTGTCATTTCCCGCTCTGGCACCTTGGCAGCTGCAGCAGTTTTTACATCACTGCTCCCCTCTCACGGTTTCTTTCTCCATGTCTGACATGGTAGCAGACACCTTCACCATAATGCAAACTTTTGCTTATCCCTATTCTGCAGGACTCCTTGTTTTCACGGCTGCCTCCACAGCTGCTGGCCTTGGTGCTGGCCCGCCTGCAGCCTGCAGAGCGGCTGGGCAGCATGGCCAGGGTGTGCTCAGCATGGCGCGCAGCAGCAGTGATGGCCACCAACAGCATCAGCGCAGTTGGCATTAACCACGGCATCAATCCAGACCGTGTGAAAGCGCTCTCTGGCTGGCTGCAGTCGTATGCCGCAGCAGCAGGCCTTGAAAGCCTGACAGTAAAACAGGGCTATTGGCGTCAAGAGCCACTCATTCTCCCTGTGCAGCAGCTGGCCAGCCTGCGCTCCCTAGACCTGGACAGCTTGACAGTGGCCGTGCAGGGTCAGGCTGGCACACAGGCAGCAGCGACAGCCCTGCCGCCTGAGCTGTCTGCCATCACCCGCCTCAGGCTGTATGACTTGTGTAGTCGGGCTCAGCACACTGCCAGCCTTCACCAACCTGCAGCACCTGGCGTTGTTCACCAGGAACCCTCCCAGCAGCATTCCAGAGGTGTCCTGCCTGCTGCACCTCACCCACCTGCACCTGGACTTTGGCTGTGCCCAGGATGCTGTGCTGGGGTCAGTGGGGGCCCTGACCCGCCTGCAGGAGCTGCTGGTCGTGGGAGCCTCTTACACAGTTGCCAGCTTGGCAGTGCTGCCAGTGTCCCTCACTAAGTTGTATGTATGGCAGGAGTCCTTAGATCCCCGCCAGCCCAAACCCAACGTCACACTGGCTCTTGACACCACCCCAGCTATAGCCGCGCTGACAGCGCTGCGGTGGCTGGAGGTGAGCTGTGTAGCTGGGTTCAGTGATGCGCTGCTGTGGGACATGAGCAGCCTGCAGCACCTGGCAATGTTTGGCACTCCCCTGCTAGCAGCAGCAGCGCCAGCAGGGGGTGGGGAGCAGGAAGAAGCAAGGGGTTTGGGCCTTGCAGTCCTTACTCGGCTCACACAGCTGCAGCACCTGGACCTCTCACAGACACGCGACCAGCTTGCAGCTGACCCTACAGCCCCAGAGATAGCCGCCCTCACAGCCTCCAGCCAGCTCACCTGCCTGATCATCGGCGGGGGCCTGGTCAAGCAGGAGCAGTACCGCCACGTGTTTAGCACAACACAGCAGCTTCCTGACGGCCGGTCAAAGATTACGTCCCGATGGCTGCCTCAGCTGCAGGAGTTGCAGGCAACAATGGGGCTGCTGGCTACTGCCAAAAACGTGTCTGCCATGATACGGTGCTGCCCAAAGTTGCAGCGACTTGAGCTTGACACAGGTATGCATAACTAATTTGTGCAGCTGGCACTCAAAGCCCGTGTGTGAACATTCATGTTCGAATTCGGAAGGACGTGATTTTGCGCCTGGCAGCGGATGACAGCATACATGTGTTCACGTGTTGTTCGTGTGTGTAGGAGTGTCTCTGCCATGGCTGTCACACCAAGGTGTGGCTGTTGTGCTGGCTCCTTTCCAAAGTGTCCTCCATATACCTGCAGACACAGGCGCCACTGCCCCTTGCAATGTTGTGTCAAAAAGTGTCAAAAAGTTGCCAACTGCAACGGTTGCAGCAACTCACTGAGGTCACATGCATGCCATTGGTGGCGACCCTTTCACCTGCTCACGACATCACATGTGCCTTCAATGCTGCCGCCACTGCTGCTGCTGCTGCTCCATCTGCTACTGTTTGCAGCCATGCCTGATGAGGAAGTTTTTGAGGTGTATGATACCCTTGATGGAGGGGACTGGTGTAGCGCTGGCCTGTTGGGCCAGTTGGGGTCCCTGACACGCCTGGTTGTGGATGTGCAAGGCGACGAGCACACAGAGGGCTTCTGGTGCAGCATGACTAAACTTCAAAAGCTGAGGGAGCTTGAAGTCATAGATGTGGACCCGACCCTGCTCACTTTGGCGGCATTGTGTCCCTGGTCAGCTGCAGGAAGCTCACAAGCTTGATGGTTGGTTTCAAAGACTGCTGCACCACCGATTTTGAAATGAAGGTGGGTTGCAGCATCACAGCGCACCAGGTGGTTGTGCTGCGCAGCATCGCATTGCCATGCACTGCGCGGCAATGTTTTTTGGTAGGCTAGCCCGATGCCAGCAGTGCCCTTTGCACTACACCTTGGGGTGCTGCGTTCAGGCCTCCTAGCACCAGTATGGCCAGTTGCTGTGGTGCTGTCACGCCGCCAGCCAACTCCTTACTGCCAGCTCGATTAGGCTTGTGCACAACCCGCACCGAAGCTTGGCTGCTTATTCCTGCCCACTTTCCTGCTGCGCCAGACCGCACCCGGAAAGCCTCCTGACATATGGCGCAAGCTGCCACGCAAAGCCCTGGAGACAGCGTTGGAGCACCACATGCAAGCCCCGAGCTACGGCTGGGATGTGCAGCCTGCCCTGCGAAGCATGAGCAGGGCGGCAGCAGAACACTCACTGCTTCTGGAGGGGGAAGTTACTGAGCTGCGAACTACTGTTGCGAGCCTTGAGGAACGCCTGCAGGAGCAGGAGGGCAAGCAGCAGAGGCAGCAGGACATGCAGGGCATGCAGAAAGATAAAATTGCTGACCTGCAGGGGGAGGTGGGAGACCTGAAGGCAATGGTGGCAGCATTGAGGGCCCAGGTGCAGGCGCTGCAGCAGCAGAGCAACATGCAGCTAGGCTGATCTCGCACAGCAAGACTCCTGTTCCCTGGGGGGCTGGCATGCTGTTGGTATCGTATGTGTCGTTGTGCTGGCCTGGCGTGCATGTGCAATAACGCTTGAAGGACTGCCTTGGCAACGTTGTAGTGTTGTAGGCCTACAACAGAGCTGTGAGTCTTGCAGGAGACTGGCACATGCTTTGTTGATTTCACGCCATCTGTGCGGCACACGGGTGCATGGTTTGCATCATATGCATCCGTCTGCACATCGGAATTTTCTTGAGCTCTGAAGCAGCCGTCTGATGCCCACTGACTTAAGTGTCTGATTCAGCCAACGTTTCGGTCTAGACTGACCTGCTACTGAATCAGACGCGCGCTGAAATGCGCGGTTGTTTCAGAGCGCGCCGAAGCTGTTCGGCTGATCAGCAGTAAGTGAATTTCATCCTCATTGTTTCAGTATTGATTGAACTGTTGGCTGAAACAGTGGTCAGCATGCATTTCAGCAGTACTGCTCCCCATGAATTGCCAGTTACTCGCACAACAGGTAGCAACTACTGTTGGCGGCGTGACCAGCAGGCAACCACAGTATGCAAAGATGCATCCGTATGGCTGACTGTGCACAGCCTTGCTTCACTGCAGCCAAAGCACTCAGCTGCCAAATGACAGTACTCAACCAGACACAAGTACACGAAGCCCACAACGGCTGAACTGCTGTGCTGTTGTGGCTGTGTCAGGCTAGCCTCAAGCAGTACGGTTAGCAGCCCATGCAGCTGTCTGCAGGTACAACCTGACTCACAAAGAGGCTGTAGTGTGCCAGGGTGGCACCAAACACTGCAGCACACAAACAACTGCTGTCTGCAGAAGACAATGGAGCTACAGAAGGCAGCCGCTAGCTGCAACACATCAGAACCAGGACTGTCTGCACAACAGCCTATGTCGCAGGGCCAAAAACATTACAACGGCCTAAGCTGTGGCTTGAGGTGGCCCTTGCCGCCCTGGCTGCCACAGCTGCTGCAGCAGTGAGCTTGAGTGCTGCTTGAATGCAGGAAACAATTAGGGACGGCCCAGCATTTGGCCCTGCACATGCTGGGCCGGCCCAGCATCCGCCCCTGCACATGCTGGGCCGGCCCTTCTGCTGCTGACAAGCCTAGCACCTGCATCACCACTGCCACCCGCTACATGCGGGCCCTGGTGCTGGCCGTTGCTGTCACCAACGTTGCAGTGTGCAAGAGGGGGGGGGGGGGGGAGTGCCCGCCAGGCATGTGCCAAACAATGCAAGGGACGGCTGCCTACTGCGGGATAGGCAAGCCAATCCTGACAACCCGCACGGCTGAGGCGCTGGCTACCAAACCATACTGGTATGGTAGTGCAGCTGCTTCCACACCCTCAGCTTGCGCGCCACCTCGCTGCCAAGCAGTCCCGTGTGCTGGCGCCGTATGTCACTGTCCAACTAGTGGAAGTGCACCATATTGAAGGCCACGCTGGGGCACTCGTACAGTTGCGCCTGCAGCTGGCAGGCTGCGCCTTGATGGTGGGTACTTCGTGGTCAACGCAGCCGTCCCTGGCCTTGTTGAGGAAGTGCTTGATGGGCTGGGTGGCTGGTTGGGGGGGGGGGGGGTGCAGTGTAGCAGACATCAGGAACATCAGGTCATGACATGCAGCAGTCACCTGTTGCAACTCAACAAGCGTGCATGCCAATGATTACCTGCATGCGATGACTAACTAAGATGTTATCATCTGGGTTGTGGCTGCTATAGACGGGTTTGATAGGAAGCAACTGTACTCATGCTGCTGTCCCAACTGTCACTGCTGGTGCTGTCCCAACTGTCACTGCTAGTGCTGAGAAGCCAAGCATGTGCTGCACAGGGTCAGTGCACATCATAGTTGACACCGTGTTTCTGTCACAAGCCTTCCTACGACCAACAGCAGTCTCACCTTAAGGTGAAGCTTCACCAGGATATGTCCTTAGAAGGCAGCAACCACCAACACCAGTACTGGTCGCAAAAAGTCAGTCCCCGAAGCTCCCAGATCGCCTGCCTTCACCAGCATAAGGCATAGCATATGCGCCTATTCTTGGTGGGAGGCATGTGCCGTGAGCTGCTGTCTCAAACCAGGGGTAATAATAGCGTAGCGGGGTAGGCCACCACCCACAAGTCCACACCTGCTCCGGTGCCGAAAAGTCAGGCCACTCGAAAACCGGGTATAGGGACACGCTGGCCGGCAACTAAATTCACAATAAATTTGCATAAAATCATAGGATTATGTTCTGATGGTTCTTCGGCTGATGCTGCTCTTCTACTGCCCGCTTCAGCCTGCCACAGCTTCGTTCATCCGCCGCTCTGTTTGGGCTGATTGTGAGGCTACGCAACTCAATTGACGCTTGAAACAAGTAATATACATATATATCTATCATCTTAGTGGATAGGCACCGGCAGCAGCGCGCTGCACATGCCCCAATTTCGCTGTGACAGTGGCACTCCCCACGACCTTGCCCTGCCAGCTGCACTTTGATCAGTTAGCTGACACAACAGAGTTATGAGGTGGCCATGCACAAGCAGTTGGGTGTCTTGTGGAATGGGGATTCGCCTCTTATCACAGCAGCAGCAGCAGCAGCAGCAGCAGCAGCACAGTGGCAGCAGCAATGGCATTGGGTGGGTGCTGGTTGGGCGGGACATGTTGCAAGCCCCGCTTTCCAACCTCACACTGGGGGCCAGCACTCCCAGAAATGACAGCGCGAGCGCAGCAGCAGCAGCAGGCCCTCAACATACTTAGACCCCACGTAATTGTCTACTCATAGTTGGCACTACTTGGCAGTTGTGATCACAGTTGGACTGAGGCCACATCTTGATTGCTGTTGATCACTTTCTGCACTGCATGCCACAACAGTGACACATACCAGCAGATGTATGCAGCTGCATCTGGCCACACAGGACAGTCCCTGCCAGCTTAGCACACTGGGCTGGGTGTGCAAGTGCTGTGCAGCTAAAACCCTTGCAGAGGTTTGCAGCGCATGGGCACAAAATCCGCGTCATAGCATCAGCGTGCACCTGGCTCTGAGGGGCACCAAACAACAGGTTGTAGCGTTCCCAAGTGGTGAGCGCTTGTGCATGTTGCATTGCACCTACTGCGTTTCCCAGCACTTCCTCTCTACACAGACGACAGCATGCAATGCTGATGCAGGGAGCCATCGGTCGCAGGCAATTGCGCTTGCAAGCGTGCTGCAGCGCTGCCCCCCACTGACGGGTGCAAGCTGCCAGCAGCACCTGCTGCTTGTGGGCAGAGCTTCAGGCTTGATACATGTTTGTTATGTGTGCCTGCCTGATGCTGTCCCATGTCTGGAGGCTCTTGTTCCACTAGGGCTCTTGTGCTGCTGCTGGCAACAAGCTGCTGGCAAGGCTGGCTGATGAGGGGCAAACACCAGCAACAGGAGGCGCCCACAAGCACGGACAGAATACGCATATATGTTTGATAACATCTGCAGGGCTCAATAAGCTGCATATGTGCACTTAAGGGGCTCAAACGGCCGTTCATCCGCCGGGGCAGCAGAAGTGGCTTGTTTGGTCGACTCAGGCGACGTGGCAGTATGTGGAGCCTTTAACGTAAATATTTAGGACGGTTCATGGCAATATTGATATTGTTTGAGCCCAGAGGCTGTACCCCCGAAACCTAACCGTCGGCACCGGAGCAGGTGTGGACTTGTGGGTGGTGGCCTACCCCGCTACGCTGTTATTACCCCTGTCTCAAACAGCTGCTGTGCAGCAGATCTTGCACAAGATCTGTTGGCCATACGTGCACTGCATCGATTCATCGCTACGACCACTGCCACACAAGAGTTCATAATGCACCTGCTTTCAACAGAAGTCTTCCAGCTGAGGTGAATGAGCTGTTTCTTTCAAAAAACACGTGACAGTTGGCATATGCTTCACCACTCCAGCATGTTGTTCGGTCCTGGGGGTCCACCGCAAACCTAAGACCCCGGGGGGGGGGGGGGGGGGTGACGCCAACATTTCGAAAACCCCTCCCCCCCTCTCGATTTTAGGCTCTTCGGACGAAAACACCCACCCCCCCTCCCCGTTTTAGGCTGATCATTGGTACTGCTGTCTCCCTTGCTGGCGAGCTGCTGGACCCCTCCCCCCCCCTTCCGTTTTAGGCTGTTTTCGCGATCCAACCCTCCCCCCCTATCCCGTTTAGGCTTGGCGTCACCCCCCCGGGGTCTTAGGTTTGCGGTGGACCCCCTGCTGTAGAGCGGTCGGGAATGCGACTTGGCTACCACTCGTCTATCAAACACTCACGCATGCGGGACAGTCAGTGAGGCCTTGAGGCAACGTTATCACCCTCGTCCTTGTTGGGTGCGCGGATGATGGGGCTTTCAACGCTGTACATACATGTACGTGCTCTTCCTGCTTGTGTATTGGAAGGTATCGAAAGCTACAGGCGTGCCTTCACATATGTACAAGTTGTCCACACTAGATCCACACAACGGCAATTGCTGCGCCTCGCCCAAGGGCTTGGCGAGGTGATCAGCTATGCAGAAAAATCGTAACACCACAAACGTACGACCGATAGTATCCGTTAGGGTTATGCCGTTGCCTGGTTGATCAGTGCGTTCAGCATGAACATCGCAACGCAACGCAACGCAACCGAACCATTGAAAGCAAGTCAGGGTGCTCAGCCAGACTGTTCAGACTTCTACTGAGTTTGTTACTGAGTCAGTCACTGGGCCATCAGTAGCGTCAGACGGGGTCAGTCACCCTGACACAACCTACTGACTGGCTGATGGCCCAGTTGCTGATTCAGCCATGAGTGATCAGGGCTCCAAGAATTTCCGATGCAGCTTTCAGTTGTTTTGGTGTTGTGCATGGCCCATGCACTTGTGTTGAATTGACCAGTCCAGTTGTTTGCCCCGGTGTGCTGTGCTGGCATGAGTGGCTGCTGCTGTCAGCTGTAGTGGCTGCAGCTGGTGCATGAGCCAGCCAGGTTGTACTGCAAGGCTCCAGCCAACACACAGTTTCGTACATGAAGAGCAAAGACCTCACCAAGCCAAGAGCAAAGCTACTGCTGGTGCGCGTGCAGCTCTTTGCTGTGTTTCTCAAGTCATCAGGACGACATCACGTTGCACCAAGACTGGTTGTTGTAAGCTTATGCACAGGCGCCAGCAGCATATCACTTCAGTTTGCCTTTGTGGTGTAGGCCCCTTGTGCAGCCGTGGTCAGCTACCAATGTGTGCTATTGGCGGGAATGGTGGGCCTGCTGGCACGCATGCCTCCATGTTGTTTGCAGCAGCTGCAGGTGTGCATGTTGTGAGCCTCAATAGTGCAGGGCCCAAGGCTTGAAAGGCAGGCACAGAGATGCAGTGTGGATTTGGTTGTGCTGACCAGGTGTTTTGTGAGTCAGTCAGCGAAGGGGCTGCCCCAGCACTGCCAAAGCCTTCAACATCATTTGCCACAGGGTGGCAGTTGTGAAGCTGTGCGAGGCTGTGCGAGGCTGCCTGCCTTTCTGCGCTCGCAGCGGTGGCAGCTGCAATAGCGGCTGTGGTGGCTGCTGCACAGCAGCAGTACCGCCAAGCAGGCAGGTACACTGCCAGGCTGGTGTTGACGCATGGACACTCCAGTAGTTGCCGACTGCGGTACAGCTCCTGTTGGTGGTGCAACTGAAATCATAGGTGCTGGGTTAGGTGACATTTTCACTGGCAACCTCGTCCTGCACTTTGGGGCGGGACCAGCAGTGCAGGCCAATTCAGTTCAGTGTCAGCGCCACAATGGCAAGGTATAAGACACGAAACTCAGGCCCAACAACAAGAAGAGCATTATCAGCAAGTGCCAGCCTGCTGCTCATGGTGATTCCCCAACAACAGTTACCAACTCCCAAGCGTTCTCGTCGACCGTCGTGCCGTGGACGGTTAACGCCTATATCCTTCACCGTATTCTTCAAAGTTTCATGCCTGCTGCAACTTCTTCATACAGCGGTCATCCGTGTCTGCACCTATTGCCACTAGTGACAGGCACTGCTTTCACCTTTCACAAACACTGAACGCCTCAGCACACACTGCGATGGAGCTGATGCATGGATCATGTTCATCACATCCTTCAGTAAGTTCAAGGGCCTCTAGGACCTTGCAATGCACACACCAGTCCCTTTCCTGCAGCTGCTGATCTGATGCTGCCTTTCTTGTATGACACCCATGCCAACTCCTAAGCAATTGCTAACAGTTCAAGTCGGGGCCCCGAAACGCCAAAATTACCCACCATGCAAAGCACTCACCAATTCCACACGTTTTGTGCAGGTTCCTAGACCCTCCTGCAATCTGCCTCCACAGCTGCTAGCCCTGGTGCTGGCCCGCCTGCAGCCAGCAGAGCGGTTGGGCAGCATGGCCAGGGTGTGCTCAGCATGGCGCACAGCAGCAGTGATGGCGACCAATAGCATCAGCACAGCTGGCCGACACTGTGGGCTGTGTCAGGATGGTGCCAACTCTCTGTCTGTCTGGCTACAAGGGCATGCTGCAGCAGCAGCCCTCGACAGCCTGACAGTGAAAGGCCTTTCAATGTCAGGCGCCAGTCGGTACACCCTCCGGCTCCCAGTGCAGCAGCTGGCCACCCTGCGCTCCCTAGACCTGGAGCGCCTAACGGTGATGCTGCAGGGCCAGCCTGGCACACAGGCAGCAGCCATAGCCCTGCCGCCTGAGCTGTCTGCCATCACGCGCCTCAGGCTGTGGAACTGCCCTCTCCGGCTCAGCACACTGCCAGCCTTCACCAACCTGCAGCACCTGGTGGTAGGCAGCACTGATGCCGTCCCCAGCAGCAGCAGCAGCAGCCCAGAGGTGTCCGGCCTGCTGCACCTCACCCACCTATACCTGTGTGGGGAATATGCCCATGATGCTGTGCTGGGGACAGTGGGGGCCCTGACCTCCCTGCAGGAGCTGCAGGTGCAGGGGGCGTCATACACAGCCGCAGGCTTTGCGGCCTTGCCGGTGTCGCTCACCAAGCTGTGGGTGGGTGACGAGCCCAGGCCAGCATGGCGCAATCAGTACATGCATGCCCGCACTGTGCGCCCACCCCCGGTTGAGCTGTCTCTTGCAGACACGCCAGCTGTAGCGGCGCTGACAGCACTGCGGTGGCTGGAGGTGGATCGTGCAGCTGGGTTCAGCGCTGCGCTGCTGCGTGACATGAGCAGCCTGCAGCACCTGGCAGTACGGGGGACTCCTCTGCTGGCAGAGGAGGAGGGGGAGCAGGCAGCACCAGACGATGCTGACGAGGATGCAGAGGACACACATGAGTTGGGCCTGACAGTCCTCAGTGGGCTGACACAGCTGCAGCACCTAGAGCTGACACAGACACCCCAGCAGCTTGCAGCTGACCCTACAGCAGCTGACGTTGCCGCCCTCACAGCCTCCAGCCAGCTCACCTGCCTGATCATCAACGAAGGGCTGGTCAGGCAGGAGCAGTACCGCTACATGTTTCCAGAGGAGCCTGTGCTGAGGGAGCTGCCTCAGCTGAAGGAGCTGCGGGCAACAATGGGCCTGTTGGGCACAGCAGAGGATGCTGCTGTTATGGTGGACAGCTGCAGGAACCTGGAGCGGCTTGACCTTGGTTCAGGTGCGTGAAACATGCCTGCTTGATTTCCTGCAGTTTCACCGGACACATAGTGTGCATGAAGCGGCCACTTGTACTGAAAATGCATGGTTTGAACACGCACATACAGCTCATTGTGATGCATGCGCATGTTCTTTGAGCATAGCGCAACATCATTTCCTACACCAAGCACTTCCGCCCCCTGGCATAAAGGTGATGGCGCCTAGTGTATTGACTGGTTGCATGATGTGTCGGCTGCTCACTGCTGCTGCTGCTTGTTTGTTCTGCCGCTGCTGCTATTGCTGCTACAGCAATGCCTGACGAACCTGTGTTTGAGTACTTCGATGGCTGGGAAGTGCACCTTGATACACACGCATCATGCAGAGTGGCCCATTTGTGCAAGTTATGGCACTTAACCCGCCTCACTATAAACGTGCAAGAGGAAGACTGCACGGACGTCTTCTGGCGCAGTATGGCCAAATTGGATAGCTTGAGGCATCTGCACATCAACGAGCTAAGCTTTGCCCACTTTGGGGGCGTCGTCGCCCTGGGCAAGTGCACAGCACTCACACACCTGCAGATCAGCCAGCCCGAGGAGAACTATTTCACCAGTTCTTATGGGAAGCACCGCCCTTACTTTACAATGGAGGTACGTCTGCTCACACCAGCACGGGGTTGGGTATGCTTGCAGCTCCCGCTGTGGGTGCAACCCACCCATCGCCTGCAGGCATGCATGCCTGTTTTTTTTGGGGTGCTGTCTTTTCCCCATCAATTTTGTTGCTGCTTGCCACAGTTTGCACTAAAGCCTGAAGGGATACCGCTTCTTGCTCATGATTCCCGCTCTCGCTTTGTTCGTATCTATTGCTTGCATCCTTTGGTTGCGCAGACCCCGGAGGGCCAGCCCCCTGACATCTGGTGCAAGCTGCCACACAAGGCCACACAAGGCAACAGCAGGACAGGCAGCAGCAGGAGGTTGCAAACCTGCAGGCAACTGTGGCGGCATTATTGGCAGCCCAGGCACCGCCACAGCTGGCCACTGCGGCAGCAATGGGAGGACAACTGCTGCCACAGCTGGCACCTATGGCAGCAATGGGAGGACAGTTGCTGCCACAGCTGGCATCTGTAGCAGCAATGGGGGGACAGGTGCTGCCACAGCTGACAACTATGGCAGCCATGGGGGGACAAATGCTGCCACAGTTGGCCACTGTGGCAGCAATGGGAGGACAGGTGCTGCCGCAGCTGGCAACTGCGGCAGCGATGGGAGGACAGATGCCGCCACAGCTGGCACCTGTAGCAGCGATGGGAGGACAGGTGCTGCCACAGTTGGCAACTGTGGCAGCGATGGGAGGACAGATGCCGCTACAGCTGGCACCTGTAGCAGCGATGGGAGGACAGGTGCTGCCACAGTTGGCAACTATGGCAGCGATGGGGCAGATGCCGCCACAGCTGGCAACTGCGGCAGCGATGGGAAGACAGATGCCGCCACAGTTGGCAACTGCGGCAGCAATGGGAGCACAGATGCAGCCACAGCTGGCATCTGTAGCAGCAATAGGAGGGCATATGCAGGTAGTGACGCCAGTGATGCTGCACTGGCAGAACGGCATGTGGCAAGGCTGAACAGGCGCCGTGGTGTCAGGGTGGGGCATATGTAGAATATGGCTGCTGTGTGCTTCTAGCATCTGTCTGGTCTGGTGCTTATGCTTGTGCTAAGGATTGTGATGACATCTGTGCTTGCACAACATGCTGCAGCTTTCATTTGTCTCTGTTGTTGGTTGTGTTGCATTTTGGCATTGCATACGGCATTGTTCCAGGTTGCAATGTCTGGTCTGCTGGATGGCTGGAGTAGTACAGGAGTTGCTGAAGTAGTACAGCAGTTGAAGGAGTTGGGTGGCTTGAGACCTTTGCCACAGTGAATATATGTTGTACATGTACAGCTGTGAAACATGTTGAAGAGCATGCCATGCATGATCATGGTTGTGTTGTCATGTATTGTCTGTGAGGCAGCATGATGTAGTCACGAATGCACGTGCGGATGGTTCTGCTGCATACCATCACCTTCAGCCTAGCAACCGGGCTCTGTGCCATCATTCACCTCAACCGTGTATGCATGCCAACCATGCTGTTGTGCTGTGAGGGCTGAACAGCCCTCATATGGGCAGGGGTGATGGTGTGCACAAACACGTTCATTACTGATCATGGACTGAAGTCGTGACTGACTATTCAACAGCATTGTGGTTGGCTTAGCAGGCTGCAGCTGACAGCCCCTGTGCTTATCTGGCCCACCAATGTCAGCACCTGTTGTACAATTCCATGGCCAATGTTCCTTAGCTAACACCATACATGCACAGAACCATGCAGGAGCGTGTGCCACATGTGCACAAGTGGTGTAAGCAGGACGGCACACATGCATGTGCGGCGCCGCCCACCTTGAAGTGCACAGACAATGGCACCTAAGTCAAAGCAAACCCAGATCGTTCAGGCAGACTTTTGAACATCAATACCAATGCTGACAGCAAGCCCGTTCTTACTCTTCCAAGACAAGCCACCTGCAGATGCAATAGTGGGGGCAACTTGCAACAGTACACGCAACCCTACTGGAGCAGATGCAACTGAAACAACTTTGCAAGCTTCCAACACAACACAACACATCAACTCAGTTATGTGCTCGTATGGCCCTTCCCAAGCACTGTCCTACAACCGCAGCACCACACAACTCATGCAACAGGCAGCAGAGCCTCAACATAATCCATGACTTGATAGTACACTGCATGCCAGCAGTGCAAGACGTGCTGGCAGACGCACGCATATCCATCACACCAACAACACCCTGACTATCCCTGTTGCGTGCTGTTCTGCTGCAGCAGCACCTGCACCTGGGCAGCAAGTGCTGCCACCGTCCCCCGCAGGTCAGCAACCTCCTGCTGCTGCAGCTTGTCCCTCTCCTCCTGCCGGCTCTCAAGGCGCATTCGCAGCAGCACCATTTCCTTCCGCAGCTCCTTGCTCTCTTGCTCCAACGCATGAGAGTGTTCTGCAGCAGCCCGTGTCATGCTCTGCAGGGCGCCCTGAAGATCCCAGCCATAGGCGGCGGCATTGCAGTACTGCATGATCGTTGCGTTCAGGGCCTCGAATGGCAGCCTGCGCCAGATATCAGGGGGCTGGCCTTTGGGTGTCTGGGGGCGGCAGCAAGTGCAGTGGGTGAAGGCAGCAGGAACAAACAGCTGGGATTTGAAGGCAGAGGGCTGGCAGCAGCCCTTGCTGCAAGGACTACAGCTGCATGCTGACATTGTTGCTTGCCCGTGTACATGACATGTACATGGCCCACGGTACGTCTGCAGGTACATGGCACATGCATATGCACATGCAGATGTACATGTACATCTGCTGGCACATGATGCAGCTGGTCAGACCTGCGCGCCCTGCAGGACATTGTAGTGGAAGACAGAAAAGGAACAAGACACGGTCGCCACAGGCAATCAAGCCAACATGTGCAGTTCTGTTGTCATGAACCTCACCGTCATTGTAAAGTCTGGCCATTCTTCTGCGTCTTCAGTGTGCAGATACGTAAGCTGCCTGCATTCAACCAGGCGGCAGATGCCCCCAAAATACGCCTTGTTCAGCCCTTCGATGGACAGATGCCGCAGGTTCTCGAGCTCGGCCATGCTGCGCCAGAAGACCTCTGTGCATTCCTTGCTGGCCACGTCCAAGGATAGGCGGGTCAAGGACTCCAGGTCGTTCAGCATGCACACACTGCACCAGTAGCCTTCTTCGTAGGACTCGAAGATCTCGAAAACAGGCTCCTCATATATGGCTGAAAATAGCAGCAGCAGCAGCAGCAGCAGCAACAGCAACAGTAACGGCGCCAGTGAGGGCGCAGTGGGCGTTTCACGGCGACCCAGCTTAGGGTTAAGGTGGTTGGTGCAAAAGGTGTGCGAAGGGTGCCGGGTCTCGAATGCTGCAACCAGTCAAGACGACTAATACACTTGGGATACTGGCGCTGTTACCGCCACTGTCTACACACGTGTGTGCATTCGCTTGCTGGGGCTGCCGCTGTCAGTCACCAAGCTGTGTCAAGTGTTTGAGTGGGTTACGCATTCTGCGTGTAGCGCTTAGGCACTAAGTCCAGCGACATCACAAGCACATAGTACACACCTTCGTCAACGTCTAGTTGCTCCAAGTTTGGGCAGCAGCGCGCCAGCTTGCGCACATCATGCTCTTTGCCCAATAGGCCCATGGTTGCGCGCAGCTCCCTCAGCTTTGGCAGCTGCCGCCCCTCTGGGAACATGTAGCGGTACTGCTCCTGCTTGACCAGCCCCCCGCCAATGATCAGGCAGGTGAGCTGGCTGGAGGCTGTAAGGGCGGCAACGTCCGCAGCAGTAGGGTCGGCTGCAAGCTGCTTGCGCGCCTGTGGTAGCTCCAGGTGCTGCAGCTGTGTCAGCCCACTAAGTACTGCAAGGCCCAGTCTGTCATCATCCTCGTCACTTGCATCGTCTGATTCTCCCTCCTCCCCCTCTTCTTCCGCCAGCAGGGGTGTGTCCCGTACTGCCAGGTACTGCAGGCTGCTCATGTCCCGCAGCAGCACAGCACTGAACCCAGCTACGTGCGTCACTGTCAACCGCCGCAGCGCTGTCAGCGCACCTATAGCTGGGGTGCTGGCGAGAGACAGCTGCGCTGAGGACTGGGAGCCGGCAGACGGTTCCTGACCCCACCATGTGCGGCAACACTTCCCAATCACGTACAGCTTGGTGAGGGACACTGGAAGGGCTGCAAAGCCTGCAGCTGTGTATGACGCCCCCTCCAAGAGCAGCTCCTGCAGGGAGGTCAGGGCACCCACTGACCCCAGCACAGCGTCCTGGGCACAGCCTTCAGCCAGGTGCAGGTGGGTGAGATTCACCAGGCCGGACACCTCTGGGCTGTGGCAGCTGCTGGCATTGCTGCTGCCTAACGCCAGGCGCTGCAGGTTGGTGAAGGCTGGCAGGGTGCTGAGCCCGACAGGGCAGTTCCACAGCCTGAGGCGAGTGATGGCAGACAGCTCAGGCGGCAGGGCTGTGGCTGCCGCCTGTGCGTCAGCCTGACCCTGCACTGTCAGCTTCAGGCTGTCCAGGTCTAGGGAGCGCAGGCTGGCCAGCTGCTGCACAGGGAGCTGCAGGGTGAATATGTGGATATAATGACAGTAGCCTTGCACTGTCAGGCTGTCGAGGGCTGCTGCTGCAGCGTGTGCTTGCAGCCAGCCAGACAGAGAGTTGGCGCCATCTTCCTGCAGCCCATTGTACCTAGGGCCAGCTGTGCTGATGCTGTTGGTGGCCATCACCGCTGCGGCGCGCCATGCTGAGCACACCCTGGCCATGCTGCTCAGCCGCTCTGCTTGCTGGATGTGGGCCAGCACCAGGGCCAACAGCTGTGGAGGTAGGTTACATGAGTTTTTGGGGCCTGCACAAGGAACATTGTCAATGGAAAATGATGAGTGCTTTGCATGGTGGGTGTCTGTGACACACAGTAGCGGAGATGGAACGCAACCGACACCAGCAGGTGGGCATGAAGTGGTGATCAGTACTTGTACACACAACTACAGAGTGCGGAACAACTTTCTTGCATCCTGGGCAGTCTACACAACGGTATGATGGAGCTTCGGTATTTTGCACCAAGAGCAGTACCAGCATGGGAGGGGTGGCTGTTGGGTTGGTGGCTGTGAAGGGGTCGAGTGCGTGAGAACTTACAGCAGTGATGGATACATGCAGTGTGTTGATTGTTGCCATTGTAGTCCCTTGTCCAGGCGTTCTGGCGAGTTGGCTAGTGAGCTGCACAGGTCTGTGACTTTGAAGTTGGAGCGTTGCAGGCACTTGAGGTGTAACCACGTACAGCGTTGTATTTGATTGTATTTCTGTAACCGAGTTCGCGAGACAGCAATGGCCCAGAACAAGAACTTCAGTTTATCTCTTCACTTTGATCATGGCATAACAGTATTCAAAATAATGCGCCTGGTTCTAAAAGCTAGGTGCTCTATCCGCTACGCATTATCCTACATAAAACAAAAATCATACCTGGCTCGACAGACGCTGCGTGACGGATGTTGCTGAGTGTACAGGGTAGCAGCAGTACTAGTCACAAAGGTTTCACACACATGCCCTGCACAACACCAGCGCTAGCTGGGTGCAACCCACCAACACTCCACAACAGATGCAGCACAGTGCCAACACCAAGCATGGCGTGTTCATACGATGCATGTCTGCACCAGGAACAAACACAACATATGCATCCTGCTGCTGCTGCTTGTCCTGCTGCTCCTGCCGGCTCTCAAGGCTCGCCACGGTGGCTCGCAGCTGTACCACTTCCTGCCGCAGATCCTTGGTCTCACGCTCCAGCACCTTGGAGTGCCCGACTGCAGCTCGAGTCAAGCTCTGTAGTGCGCCTTGAACGTCATAGTCGTAGGAGAGGGCCGCCTGGTAGTGCTCTTGCGCTGCATCAAGGGCCTCGTATGGCAGCCTGCGCCAGATGTCAGGGAGCTGGCCCTCAGGTGTCTGGGGCCAGCAGCAAGGGCAGGCGTGCAGGGAGCAGGAAAAAACGAGCTGGGGTTTGTGGGCAGACACATGCCGTCAGCAGCCTGGTGTGTATAATCACAAGCATTGTTGTTGCCCCTGCATGGTCACGCCCACTGTTGTCTAGGGGAAGCTCACCTGTATTCTAAAGCGTGCTGACGTCTGATCGGTGTTGTCAGTCTCCAGGTATGTGAGCTGCCTGCATGTGGCCAGGCGGACTATGCCCCGAAAGTACGCCATGTCCAGATCACCGATGTACAACTGCCTCAAATTTGTGAGTTCGGCCATGCTGCGCCAGAAGATCTCTGTGCACTCATTGCCGTTCACGTTCAGGACGAGGTGGGTCAGGGACTCCAAGGCGTTCAGCATGACCACACTGCAATAGCGACCGTCATCATACGACTGGTATGTCTCGAACACAGGCTCACCATAAATGGCTGAAAACAGAAGCAAAAGCAGCAGCAGCAAGGGCATGGCAGTGAGCAAGTGCACGGCAACCAAGTGCGGGTGGTTACTGCACCGTAATTGGAAGTTGGTGACATGTCCCACAATCTGCAGCTAGTAGAAGACAGCGCAACTGCTTCAACACGCTGGCGCTTCAGCTGCACCACACACATGTGCACATGAGCTTGCTTGGGGCTGCAGATGCATAAACACCAAGCCACATTCAGGGTGGTACACACCTCACTGCAAAGCCAGCACATACCAAACATGCAGTATACCCAAGCAAGTTGCACGCACCTGTGCCAACATTTAGCTCCTGCAGGTTGGGGCAGCAAGAAGTCAGCTTCACCACGTCCGCCTCTTTGCCCAACAGGCCCATGGTTGCGCGCAGCTGCTTCAGCTTAGGCAGCTGCCGCCCATCAGGGAACATGTGGCAGTGCTGCTCCTGCTTGACCAGCCCTTCGTCGATGATCAGGCAGGTGAGCTGGCTGGATGCTGTGAGGGCGGCAACGTCCGCCGCTGTGGGGGCTGCGGCAAGCTGTTTGGGTTCTTGCTGCAGCTGCAGGTGCTGCAGCTGTGTAAGACCATTGAGGACTGCAAGGCCCAACCCCTGTGTGTTCTCCTCCTCCTCGCTTGCATCGTCTGGTTCCCCTTCCCTCTGATCCTCTGCCAGCAGGGGAGTATCCTGCACTGCCAGGTGCTGCAGGCTGCTCATATCCCGCAGCAGCACAGCACTGAACCCAGCTACATGCGTCACTGTCAGCTGCCGTAGCGCTGTCAGCGCAGCTATAGCTGGGGTGCTGGCGGTAGACAGCTGCGCCGTGGAGGGCGGCAGGGAGCCGCTGTACGAGTCCTGACCCCACCACACAGGGCTAGCACATTTCCCGCTCACATACAGCTTGGTGAGGGACACTGGCAGGGCTGTAAGGCCTGCAGCTGTGTATGACCACCCCTCCACCAGCAGTTCTTGCAGGGAGGTCAGGGCCCCTACCGACCCCAGCACAGCGTCGCAGGCGCAGCCTTGAGCCAGGTGCAGGTGGGTGAGGTGCACCAAGCTGGACAATTCCGGGCTACTGCAGCTGCTGGGGGCGGCATTGCTGCTGCCTAACACCAGGTGCTGTAGGTTGGTGAAGGCTGGCAGGGTGCTGAGCGCAACACAGCAGTTCCACAGCCTGAGGCGAGTGATGGCCGACAGCTCAGGCGGCAGGGCTGTGGCTGCTGCCTCTGTGCCAGGCTGGCCCTGCAGCATCACCATCATGCGCTCCAGGTCTAGGGAGCGCAGGCTGGCCAGCTGCTGCACAGGGAGGTGCAGGGTGTATATGGAGTTATTGTGACGGTAGCCTTGCACTGTCAGGCTGTCGAGGGCTGCTGCTGCAGTGTGCGCTTGCAGCCAGCCAGACAGAGAGTCGGCGCCATCCTGGCTCAGCCCACAGCCATTTCTACTGCCAGCTGTGCTGATGCTGTTGGTGGCCATCACTGCTGCTGCGTGCCATGCTGAGCACACCCTGGCCATGGTGCTCAGCCGCTCTGCTTGCTGGATGTGGGCCAGCACTAGGGCCAGCAGCTGTGGAGGTAGCTTACAGGAGTTTTTGGGGGCCTGCACAAGAAACGATGTTAATGGCAATTGGTAAGTGCTTTGCATGGTGGGTAACTGTGACACATACAGAAGCGCAGAGGGAACGCAACTGCTGGTCAGTTGCTGATCAGCTGACAACACTGATGTATGGAACCTGTGAAAAACACTGCCCCCTACAGGACAGTTATCATGCATCCTGTGCAGTTCACACAACGGTGTGACGCAGGATTTGGATTGTGCACCAAAGAGCCCTTGCAAGAGCCCTTTGAATTCATGGGAGTGATGGGAGGGAAACTGTGAGACAGTGCCCGGAACCGGGGAGGTAGCAAGATTTCCTGTGGAGACACTGGGAACACACAAAGATGGGAACACAGAACACAATGTAACTAGCACTGGGTCCCCCACCGCCACCCCAGGCAACGAAAGCCTAACAAAGCAACCTCACAGTACAATAGAAGGCGTCCAGACCAAAGCTGTGAGTCCAGCAGCCCCATCAAGCCTAGTAGGATTACCTGCAAGCAGCACCACCACGATGGGAGGGAAACTGTTGGGTTGGTTGTTGTGAAGGACTCGACTGCTTGAGAACTTACAGCAGGGACGGATACATCCACTGTGTTTATGGTCGCCATTCTGGTGCCTTGTGCTTGCGTTCCAACGAAGAGTTGGCCGGTGAGCTGCTCAGATCTCAGATTCTACAGTTGGAGCTATTGCAGGCATTTGAGACGCAACGATGGTATTACCGCTGTGTTCGACAATTGTGACTGAGAGGTATTGCAAGATAGAATATACCCAGCACTGCTGAGCAGTGCAGTTGTCTCAAGGCCTTTGTAACAGAATTCAAACTGTGATGCCTGTTCACGAAGCTAGGTGCTTGTTCGCAACTGTTGGAACTGAAACAAACAAAGATACTTTCTGCACTACGTGACGGATGTTACTGTTTACCAGGGTAGCAGTACTAGTGACAGAGGGGTGTCCCATGCCCTGCACAAACACCAGCTGGGTGCAACCCACCAAAAGTTCACAACAGATGCAGCACAGTGCCACACACCAACCAATGGCGTGCTCGTGCCATGCATGTCTGCACCAGAATAGATCCACATATGATGCATGTGATGATGCATGTCAACATTCGTGCACCCCTCAACCCGGCCCAGCCTGCTGCATGCTGACCTGCTGCAGCAACGCCTGCACCTGGGCTCCCAAAGCTGCCACAGTCATTTGCAAGCCAGCAACCTCTTCCCGCTGCTGCTCGTCCCGCTGCTGCTGCCGGCTCTCAAGGCTCGCAACAGTGGCTCGCAGTTCCTTGGTCTCACGCTCCAGCACCTTGGAGTGTTCAGCGGCAGCCCGAGTCATGCTCTGTAGTGCGCCCTGAACGTCATCTCCGTAGAAAGAAGCCTTTTTGAAATGCTCTAGCGCTGCATGCATGGCCTCGTAAGACAGCCTGTGCCAGATGTCAGGGGGCTCGAGGTACGGGGTCTGCACCCAAGCAGAAAGGACAGGCAGTGCAGGCAGGAACAAGCAGCTAGGATCAGGCTGAGATGCCGAGGGCTGGTAGTTTAGCAGTGGGACAAGCAGCACCAGCAGCACACGCTCAGAGCTGCAGAAGCCCTTTCTCACAAGGGGGCAACTATGACAGCTGCATAGCTGTCATGGGTTCTATCACTAATCATAGGTGTGAAGGGATCCCTTCCGGAAGGCTTAGGGAGGAGAGCCAAGGGTGCCACTGGCAGTCAAGCCATCAAGCGCAGTGCTGCCATAGAGAAGCTCACCTGCAATTCAAAGTAGCCATTATCCGAGTGCTTGATTTCAAGGTATGTCAGCTGCCTGCATTGGGCCAGGCAGACGATGCCTCCAAAATAAGCCTGGCCCAGCTCATGAATGTGCAGACTCTTCAAGCTTGTGACCAATGCCAAGCCGCTCCAGAATTCCTCATTGCACTCATTGTCTTGTACATCCAAGACCAGGCGGGTCAAGTAAGTCCAGTCGCTCAGCACACCCACACTGCAGTATTCACCTCCGCCCCAGTCATCATACAGGTCGAACACCGGCTCATTGGGCATGGCTGCGACAGCAGCAACAGCAGCAACAGTAGCAACAGCAGCAAGGTACAAGGCGCCAGTCACGCCATGGCTGAGCCAACCATGACAGGAATTGGGCTGCAGGACGAGCTACAGTAACTGCGGTGTCAATGCAAGACCAACATGCTTTTTGGTCCAAACACTGGGCACCTCCTGGGACATGGGTGTTACACATATCTCAAATGCCTAATTGCGCTGTGAGTGGCCAGCCGGTGGGAGTCGGCCCCCCCCTGATAACAACACCCACCTCCCTAGTAAACCCCAGAAGCAACATACACTGCCATACAACACACGCTACTAGCCATACAACACACGCTACACGCTACTAGCAGTTGTGCTCACCTTCACTAACATCAAGCTCCTCCAGGTTGGGGCAGCAGTGCACCAGGTTGACCGTGTCATCCCGTGTACCCAACAGGCCCATGGTCGCCTGCAGCTCCCTGAGCTCTGGCAGCTGCCGCCCTTGCTCTGGGAACATGTGGCGGTACTGCTCCTGCTTGACCAACCCGCCGTTGATGATCAGGCAGGTGAGCTGGCTGGAGGCTGTAAGGGCGGCAACGTCCGCCGCTGTAGGGGCTGCTGCAAGCTGGCTGCGTGTCTGTGGTAGCTCCAGGTGCTGCAGCTGTGTCAGCCCACTCAGCGCTGCAAGGCCCAGTCCCCCGCCTTCCTGCACAACCCCCTGCTCCCCAACTGCAAGCAGCGGAGTATCCCGTACTGCCAGGTGCTGCAGGCTGCTCATGTCCCGCAGCAGCACAGCACTGAACCCAGCTGCATTTTCCACCTCAAACCACCGCAGCGCTGTCAGCGCAGCTATAGCTGGGGTGTCGGCAGGAGCCAGTGTGACAATGGGTAGGGGCTCGTTGTAGTGGGGACGCCCCTGCATGGTGACGCACAACATAGTGAGGGACACTGGCAGGGCTGCAAAGCCCGCCGCTGTACATAGGTATGACGCCCCATCCACATGCAGCTCCTGCAGGGAGGTCAGGGCCCCCACTGACCCCAGCATGCCGTCCTGGGCACAGCCACCAGACAGCTGCAGGCTGGTGAGGTGCAGCAGGCCAGATATATCTGGGCTGCTGCTGGGAGGGTCCCTGCTGTATATCACCAGGTGCTGCAGGTTGGTGAAGGCTGGCAGTGTGCTGAGCCCGACTTCACAGGTGCACAGCCTCAGGCGGGTGATGGCACACAGCTCAGGCGGCAGGTCGGTGGCTGCCGCCTGTGCACCAGCCTGACCCTGCACGGCCACTGTCAAGTCGTCCAAGTCTAGGCAGCGCAGGCTGGCCAGCTGCTGCACAGGGAGCTGCAGTCTGGTGCTGTAGCCTGTCACTGTCAGGCTGTCAAGGGCTGCTGCTGCAGCGTGCGCGTGCAGCCAGCCAGACAGGGCGGTCATTCTGTCCTGCATGGAGTCAACTCTGCCCCTTTGGTACGCATTTGCGCTGATGCTGTTGGTGGCCATCACTGCTGCTGCGCGCCATGCTGAGCACACCCTGGCCATGCTGCCCAGACGCTCAGCTGGCTGCAGGCGGGCCAGCACCAGGGCCAACAGCTGTGGAGGTAGCCGGGAGAATGTGGAGTCCTGCATACATACGGACAATTATATCATTGTGATTCATGTGTGTGCTGCTGTGCGAGGAATGTTGGGTGGAGCCGTAAGAGGGGAACAGCAACAGCAACTGCTGTTGCCGCCAAGGTGCTAGAGCAGGCAACGCCAACTTGTGACCACCAGTAACGGGTAGTTAACAGGAGCATTTACGCTCTGCACAATCTGCATGCGGGAGGGTGGGGAGGGGTTGTCTTGGTATTTGCTCATAGCAGGGCAGGGAAGTGTGAGCAGTTGTGCTTCTCTTCACAAGCCATGTATCAGTGCTGCCCAGGCGCCAGTCATTGAAGAAGTGCTGGGACTGCAGACATTGTGATGTTGCCTGTATTGGTGAGAGGTGCACAAAATGTCAACAGGATCGCATGTGCTGCATGATGTTAGGTGTTGCTGCCAGCTCCGTCAGGTGTTGCTCTGGCACCAGCTGGGAGTGGGAAGGGCAGATGGTTGGCTGTGTTGTCTGGGAGTACAGAACTCACCACATGGGCCGCTCCATTCATCTCGTCGATTGTTGCTACTTGTTGGCAGGCGTGTAGGTGAAAGAAGCGTGCAGGTGAACAGTAGGCACCGAAATGATCTCGATCTCTTCTATCTCACCAATGCGACTTGAAGTACGTCTGAAAGCCAACCCATCATCAAAATGCAATTTGGATTTTGGCGTGTCGCACAGCCGTTGTGGCAGTGGCTGTGGCCAATGCGTGGGGTATGGATTCAATTCAAACTGTTGAACACTGCAGTGTCCAACTGGTGTATCTGGTTGAAGGCTTGTGCACAGATCCTGGGGGCTGGCTTTGTTGCTGAGGTCAGCAACAACATTTTTGAGTGATGCAATGAAAAAGTAATTCCGGTGCAACGCATAAGTGCATGGGCCAGGTCTTTCAAGCTTCCAGGTGCCACACGTTTTGCTGCCTTCAAAGGCAGCTGACCTCCTTCATGACCATCCACAGCTAAAACACTTACTGAATGCAATTTCCTGCCAAACATGGCAGCGCTACCGCGACCTCAATTTGAAGCACAGAAGCAGAGGCCCCGTGCAGCCCTGGCCGTATGGGCCTTGCATGTCACACGGCACGCAACAGACCATGTATCTCAGAGTCTGACATACTTGCGCAGCTTGACAAGCGATGTAGATATCATCAGCCAAGTGTGGCAAACCACACACAACTGCACCTTTCAGTCATGTCACTGCAGCTGCACCAATCAAAAAACTGCGCCTTCTGTTGTACATACTACAGCGTAACACTGGTTCCACCACCACCCCCTGACTTTGTGAAAAGTTATGTACACAGTCCTGCACATTTGCAACAAGATGGCATAACACACGAGTTGAAGACAGACTCACAAAGTCAAGGGCCCAGCATGTACATCCTGGACATGTTGTACAAGGTCACCCCAAAGTAGTGTATCAAGAACAACAAGGAAGTCTCACCCCCCACCCCTCCCCCAGGACTCCCACACACCAAATGCAGCACAGGCTGCCAGGCACACTGTGCCTCACCACCCAATTATTGAATGGCGTGCTTGTACGCTGCCTGCCAGCACCACAACAGACATAAAGCAGACCTTCCCGGCCCAATCAGCCCTGCTGCACGCTGTTCTGCTGCAGCAGTGCCTGCACCTGGGCCTGCAACACTGCCACAGTACCCTGCAGGTCAACCTGCTGCTGCCGCCAGCTCTCTAGCTCCGCAACAGTTGCTTGCAGCTCCTTCACTTCTTTACGCAGCTGGTGCGTCTCATCCCCCAGCATCAGCGAGTGCTCGGCAGCAGCCTTGTTCATGCTGTACAGTGTGCCCTCGACATCCCATTGAAACGCAGCGGCTTCATCGTGGCGCGTCAGCGCTGCCGACAAGGCTGTGCTGGGCAACTCGCGCCAGATGTCGGGGGCCTCTGGGTCTGAAGCCTGTGCAGTGGGCGAAGGCAGCAGGCAGCCACAGCGAGCAGCCAGGCTTACTGGGACGCATGTTGCAGTCAGCAAGCCGCAAGTTGCAAGTTGCCGGGCATGAGGCTACTTGAGCATACTCTTCATATATGCCACTGCCGCTATTGCTGAAAGCATAGCTGACATGGAACTCTATGCAGGGAGTGCATACGCGTCAACTGGCAAAGAGCGGCAGGCAAACCATCCAAGCATGGTGCTGTGCGGTGGGAAGCTCACCGTCATTTCAAAGTCAAGAAGACGTTCCTCTGAGTTGTGGGTCCGCAAGCGTGTAAGTTGCCGGCAGTTGACCAGGTCAAGGATGCCTCCAAATTCAGACTCATGCAGCTCCCTGATGAGCAGATCCCTCAGGCCAGTAAGTTGAGCCATGCTACGCCAGACGATGTCTGAGCAGTCCTCATCTTGCACATTGATGATGAGGCGGGTCAAGCAGCCCAACTTGCGCAGGTTATAGACGGTGCACCAATCCAAGTCATAGCGCTCGAACTGGCCCTCGCCACCCAAGACTGCGCGGACAGCAGCAGCAGCAGCAAGCAGAAAGGGGGTGCAGCAGCAGCAAGGGCACACATGTCATGTGAAGTGGGCTGGGCCATCATGGGCCATCGTGAGCCATCATGCTGAACTGAATTGAATTGTTGCTCAGGAGTCAGGTGTGACTGTTGATTTCCCCTTCTTTTGCAAAATTGTTTGGTTGTTTGATAGACTGCTGCAGGATTCCTACTCATCCTGTGCTACACATGAACCCATCCTGTGCTACAGGTGGATGATAAGACAGCAGCCTGTGCGACACACGTAGGGATGACTAGCTAAACACTAAGCCATTGACCCCAGCCGCACAGCCCCGAACCCAGCATGACATGAGCTGGCTGATGCTGCAGCCTTTTGAGCACCACACCATGCTGGCTCCACTCTGGGGCCGCACAACCCTTGATACAACTGGTACAATTGTGCCGCTTCAACATTGTACTGTAACGTGCAAGGTACACAGCCACGTTGCGCACATGCAATGTACGCAGCCAAGTTGCACGCACCTGTGCCGACGTCCAATCGCTCCAGGTTGGGGCAGCACCTCACTAGGGCCCACACATTGTGATCAGTACCCACCACGCCCATGCTTGCGCGCAGGTCCCTGAGCTTAGGCAGCTTCCGCCCTTCTGGGAACATGTGGCGGTACTGCTCCTGCTTGACCAGCCCCTGGTTGATGATCAGGCAGGTGAGCTGGCTGGAGGCTGTGAGGGCGGCAATGTCCACCGTGGTGGGCTCGGCTGCAAGTTCGGTGCGTGTCTGTGGTAGCTCCAGGTGCTGTAGCTGTGTGAGCGCACTGAGGATACCCAGCCCCAGACCCCTTGCCTCCTCCTGCTCCTCACCCCCTGCTGGCGCTGCTGCTGCTAACAGAGGAGTCTCCTTGACTGCCAGGTGCTGCAGGCTGCTCATGTCCCGCAGCAGTGCAGCACTGAACCCAGCTGCACCCCCTACCTCCAGCCACCGCAGCGCTGTCAGTGCGGCCACAGCTGGGGTACTGTCAGGATCCATCATCACAGCGCGTGCGTGAATTTGGACGCACAGCTTGGTGAGGGACACCGGCAGGGCTGCCAAGCCTGCAGCTGTGTATGACCATCCCGCCATCAGCAGCTCCTGCAGGGAGGTCAGGGCCCCCACTGACCCCAGCACAGCATCCTGAGCATAGCCACCAGCCAGCTGCAGGTGGGTGAGGTGCAGCAGGCCGGACACCTCCGGGCTGCTGCTGGGGGGCTTGCTGCTGCCCACTAGCACCAGGTGCTGCAGGTTGGTGAAGGCTGGCAGTGTGCTGAGCCCGACTGGGCAATGGCACAGCCTGAGGCGAGTGATGGCAGACAGCTCAGGCGGCAGGGCTGTCGCTGCCGCCTGTGTGTCAGCCTGACCCTGTACTGTCAGTTTCAAGCTCTCCAGGTCTAGAGAGCGCAGGGTGGCAAGCTGCTGCACAGGGAGCTGAAGGGTGGTTGAATGAGCCTCGGCGCCTGTCACTGCCAGGCTTTCAAGGGCTGCTGCAGCAGCATGAGCTTGCAGCCAGCCAGACAGGGCTGTGTCTTTCTTCTGATAACTGCCGTTCCTCCAGGGATGCAGCCGGCATGCGCTGATGCTGTTGGTGGCCATCACTGCTGCTGCGCGCCATGCTGAGCACACCCTGGCCATGCTGCCCAGACGCTCTGCTGGCTCCAGGCGGGCCAGCACTAGGGCCAGCAGCTGTGGAGGCAGCTTACCGGAGCTTTTTGGGGCCTGCACAGACGCAGAGGGGAGGTAGCGTCAGCAGGTCTGCGTGGCGCGCTACTGGCAGGAGGGTAGGAGGTGCTTGTGTGCCAGCAGCAACTGCCCAAGGCATGTGGCAACTACGTGTTATTTGCGCACAACACGATATTGGATGGTTGTGGCTGCACATGGTCTGCATGCTGTTGAGCTGTTGAAATCAATGCAGTTGGCAGAGCAATGCCTGTTGGGTCACTCTGATGGCTGTGAGTACGTGCAGAACTTACTGGGGGGAGTGACACGTCCATTGTATCGATATTTGCTACTGTATCGTGTGGCCCTTGGGTATTGGTGGACACTGGTGGTCTCAATGTCTGACAGTGGCTGCTGTTGCAAACAGCAATGGGGGCTTGATGTACCATGAACGTGGACCTAAGTTTGGCGTTCGTTCGATTAGCGAACAACATTTGTTGTGGTGGGTGGTCAACTTGAACTCTGAATCTTGACGGTTGCAACCAACCAAATGGTGCATTGTAATAAGATCGCAGAGGCTGAAGCTGCCGTGTCTGTCAACGAAAAGAAGTAGTAAGTGATGCATATGCATGTGCAGCTGAAGCTAAACGAGCTTCGGGGCCCCCAAACCCTTGGCTCACTGTGACCTGAAGGTGCCTGGCCAGTTGCTGTCCTCCTGCTGGGCTGGATGTTGCATCAAAGCTCCACTGTGATCATCGGTGCTGGGTCATGCTGGCTGTTCCTCCTGCTGGGCTGGGCTGGGCTGATGTCAACAATAGCAACACTCTGCCTGCAAAAGCACAAGGAACGCACCTGCGGAACAGCGCGGCAACAAGATGTCAGCACAGCAAAGGAGAGGGGGGTCGACCCCTGCTCCAGTGCTGGCTTATGACACCCTGTTGCTGGCCCTTCTCCAACGTGTGACCTTGTGTGACTGGCACCTGTTTCAAACACTTGCAGCTGTCGCACACGTGGCCCGATCAAGTGAGATATTGAGGAACCAAATGGTGCAGAAATGCATTGCCAAGGGGCTTGTCAGCTATTGGTGGCTTTGTTGCTGGAGCAGTAGTGAATCATTCTGGGGGGATGATGATGCTATGCAGGGAATGGAGCCGTCTCTGTCAAGCTTCCAGGCAAAGGCAGCTGACCTCCCACGCAAACATCAGCAGCCGTCAAGTCACACACCTTCTCTGCCAGCAATGCCTCAGACGCAGAAGCGCACCGTGCATGCCTTTGATCAGGGCCTCAAAAGCCTTGCCTTTTACACTTGCACACACCAGGTAGGATACGCAACACACTACAGCTCACGCGTCTGGCCATCTTGCTGCATGTGCAGCATGACATGCAACATGATGTGTATATCTTCACCTGACAGTCAAGTATGGTGATCCACACCGCCGCACCATCCACGCAAGACCCAAAGACTGCAACACCTGCCGCTCTGTTGTACATACTGATTGAAGCATCCACCACAGCTGTTGGTTCCATAGCAGCCGCTCCAGCTGGGCCACTTACCCCAGCTCGTGACACAACCTACATTCAACACAACCTTGTCACACGTTTAGCCACAACAGCTTGCAAGCTTGTTTCGCCATCAGTCGTAGCCAATTGCGGCCAACTTGGCTCCACATTGCACATGTGACTATCAACATAACACAGCTGCACCCAAAGCTGCCCTGCAGGTCCTGTCCACATACCCTTCGATAGTGTACATGAGAGTTCCACACCTGCCTGGAATGGTGCTGCAAATAGGCTAGCTGTGCGCTCTCCAACTGCAAACAAGCTCCACTGACAAGCTCTACTGACAAGCTCTGCCGACAAGCCTTGCCATGGCAAGCCTTGCCATGACAGGCTCGTTTTGATGACAAGCTCTGCCAAACCACACCTGCAACCCTCTGCACACCCTGCTCCACTGCCAACCAAGCCACGCCACTGCTTGCTACAATACAACTACACAAGAGCAACCCCGACACAGCAGCACCAGCCGAATTCAACCTTGGCAGACCTTGCCGGCACTCCCTTGACGCCGACCCTGAAGCCCCCTCGCCGGTGCTGCCAGGCTGCTGATCTCAACAACACACTGAAGCCCCCTCGCCGGTGCAGCCAGGCTGCTGATCTCAACAACACACCCCTCAAATCAACACACTGTTAGGATCTGAAAAAGTGCACCACCACCACCACCACAATTTCCCCATGAAACACACAGTTGCTGCCCTGCCTTCCCTGGCTGGGATGATCCTGCTGTTATGGCAACACCGCCATCACACATCAGTCCTATCATCAACAAGCTCGCACACAGGCACCACGACTGCCTGCCTCAAACAAACAGAGCAAACACTACGGCCTCTTGAGCTGCATGCCTTGTAGGTGCACTGATGGTATGGTGTGCTATCGCAGCACACTGACATGCATGGACCACGGGGAGACCAGCTTGGTGGCAACATCCCCAATTGGGGCTACAACAGCAATGCTTGGGTAGCCTACCGGGCAAGAGAGCCTCACGGCGCCCCAATGTGCTGCAGCCCGTGAAAATCAAACCCACGCACTCCAAATCACAAGCCATCCCTACAACGTGCCGTCACAACATGCCAACTGCAGCTTGCTCTGGTCCTGCCAACAGTAGGTTTGCAGCCACTCAAGTGGCTGCGGGGAGTGACTGAGTGGGTGTGGGGAGTGATTGAGGCCAAGCTCAAACTCAACCACTGTCAGGATATCAACCCCAACCACTGTCAAAGTACCAGGCACGATACATGACGTTGACGAAGTTTGTGAGCAACTTGTGGCGCCAGCGCCGCAGCTGTCGCCAAAGCATGCAGCTGCATGCGGCAAACATGCACTTGCAGCAGGAGCAATGGCTTGCGTTCGCATGGTGCCACAACAGCCCCACATTGCCAGCAACACCATCACCGCCCCACAAGAGAACAGGGCAACAACACCATGCAAATCACTCCCAAGCCTGCACTATTCACAAGCCCCGCAAGGGTTGGGGCACACAAACACACATAGTGCCTGCAACATGCCCCACAACCCCCACGCACCCTGTGCCACCACAGCGAGCACAGTGCAGCAGCAGAGGGCTGCACCCCCCCCTGTGTTGCATCAGGGACTCACTCTGCTGATGAATAAGCTACCTGCCTTGCCAGCCAAAGGGGCCAGCAATCAATTACCCAAGAGCTAAATGACCTCAGGAGATGCCATGCCCACTCACTCACAACTCGGCAGGTGCGCAGGCAGCACCTATCATGCCAACCCTTGGCGGCTCAGCACAGCGCACTATCCCCTCCTGCAGCAGCAGCAGCCGCCGGCATGACAGCAACCCCATGTGCACCGCCAGCAGATACGGCATGACTGCCACTGCTGCCGATGCTGCTGCTACAGCTGGCCAGCTCGCTCTCCTCTCCTGGTGGGGTCTTGGGGCCGTGGCAGGACAGTATTGCAGCCCTCAGCCGCACAAAGCCCTCCTGAATAGCCTCGGCAGGCACACTCACAAACGACACCCTGAAGTGGGAACACGGCAGGTGCCCGTCCCCTGCTTCTGCTGCTACTGCTGGCCTTGAGATGCTGTTGGCGGCATCCACTCTGCCAGCATCGGCACTGACGTGTGCTGGGGCGTTGGGTTGAGGGGATGGTGAGCTGCTGCCGAGCTGCCTAAGCCGCTGCAGCTGCTGGCTGATGTTTGCCAGCTGAGCAGCAACACCAACCACACCACTCACACCACTGCTTCCATCTGCTTCGCCCTGCTGTATATCAGCCTGCTGCTGCAGCTGCAGCGTCAAGCCATGCAGCTGCTCCAGCAGCTGTGATCCTGGGTTGCTGTCCTTATCCTCACCCATGCTGTCCTTGTCCTGCAGCTGCAGGCGGGACTGCTGGTGCTGTGCTGCTGCCTGCAGCAGTGCGTGTTTCTTCCTGTGGGCTGCCTGTAGGTGTGCCACGCTGATGAGGTGGCCGGGCACCACCATCACCTTGGAAGCAGCAGCAGCCTCGATCAGAGACTCTGAGTCCACGTCACCTACACACATATGGTCGGTTACATAATCACGTCAGCACTGTGATCATCCTGATGAGATGCTGCAGATGAAGTTAGCAAGGGAAGTGTCTCACTGGCATTACATATACCTTACCAGCGGTGCCATCAGCACAGCTGCATGGCAAGTGTCAACAGCAGTGTCAAAACACTGCTGGCAATGAAAACGCACTCACAGTCCTTCTATCACTGAGGACGTACACATAAGCATTTGGATTGTGACGCCTGCAGCTGCTGTCCTGCAGCCCTGCTTACCTGTGAGCTTGAACCACATGAACATGCCGGCTTGTGCTGGCTGCCACTCAGCCAGCCCCGCCAGCTGCTGCTGTGCTGCTGCCTCCGCCACTGCTGCCTGGCGTGCGTACTGCGCCTGCAGGCGCTTCACAAAGGCCTCAAAGCCAGCACGGCCCCAGGTCTTGTCCAGCAGCTCATGCAGCATCACCTGCAGGGCCACACAAAGACACAGCAAGGGTATGCCTTAGAAGGCGGTGACTGGGAACCTCCATGCACTGGCAAGTCTGCATGTTACCACTGCTTGACATCCCACCCAGAAAGGAGTCTTCAAGGGTGATGCTGCCCCAGCTGCCTTACGTACGCAGAAAGGCTGACACAACACGACAAGCTTGCAGCCCCTCACCCTGCGACGTTTGCTTGCCGGATGTGAGCTTCCAAGGGCTGCTATCCACCCCCCCCCCCCCCCGGCACCTACTTCACCCCACAGTTGCAACACTTGCAACAAGCAACACCCTCACTGCCTTGCCGTACCCCAGCTCAACCCCTAGCCGGCTCACCTGGCTAACCATGTTGGCCCCAATGCTGATGCCAGCCATGTACAGGCACAGCTTGGCCACCAGTGGAGGTGGCCCTGACAACCAGCCCAGCCTGAAGCCCGGGCCCAGCAGCTTGGCCAGGGTGTCAACACGCACCACACGACCGTCAACATCAAGGCTCAGGAAGCCGGCTGCAGGAGGGTTTGGGGTTTGCGGACACACCACATCACACAAAGCGGCACAGCACAAGGATGTTTGGGGTTTGCGGACACACCAAATTTGCAAACACGTTGATGCATTGTCTGGATGCACTCCCTGTGTTTACACACCAGCACAGCATAGGGATGGCAGGGCAGATAGACGTCAGCGGCTCCCCTCGCAGCACAAAAGTGACAGATGTGGTACTGTGTGCCGGCAAACAACACCTGACAGAAGCACCGTCAACCCCCCATTCAATTTTGGAAGTAGAGATGCATGCAAGCCAGGTAAGTGGATCAGATGGCGGGCTACCATCAGGTCCCCTGACCTGGCTTGCATGCATATCATTACTTCATCACTGAGTGGGGGGGGGGGGTGTACGTTGTCGTCCCATCCTGCTGCCACCACAAGCCCGGCTGCTGCTGCAACTCTAAACCACAAGCGGTACTATCTTCACGATGACCCTCTCGGGTTGATTTTGGTGCCCCTTGCAAAGCACGCCCAACTCACGTCTGAGGTTGAGTCCTGGCACGTTGTCAGGGCCGTCAGGGTACTGCAGCCAGTAGTAAGCATCGTCCTCAATGATGACCAGGCTCCACTTGCGGGCCACTGCGTACACCTGGGCCATGCGCTCAGCATCCATCACAGCACCAGTAGGGTTCTGGCCTGCGATTACAAGAGAGGGCGCACGCGCACACAACAACACCCGTCATGGTTTGACTATCCTGGTAGGACTATGTTGGTGTGCCTCATGAAAACTGCTTGCATGTGCCTGATGTGTTGCCTACATGCTAGCTACACTTGTACTCTCTCTGCCTATGAAACAATTACACAACAGGCCAACAGTCTACATCAAAACCACTTTCGCTGCTGGAACTGCGCAGACCTTGCTGGCTCCAAGGTGGTGTGCTGCTATTTATGTGCTGCTGCAGGATGCACAGCATGCACGGCGGAGCGAGTGTGCACATGCGCAGGCCAACTACCAACAGGAGCTCTTGAGCTTCACAGCACAAGATTTAACATTGATTTATGAATGAAGTTGACACAGCTGTGACTCCAAGGGGTATCCTGTGACCCACCTGTGGGGATGGTGTACAGCAGCTTAGGCATGGGCTGTCCTGCAGCCTGCCGGGCTGTGAGCAGGGCATCCAGCTGTGAGGGCACCAGACCCCCGGCATCCAGCGGCACAGGCACCAGCTCACACCTGCACACGCAACACATGCATGGGGTGTCAGCGGGTGCAGCTGCATACTCCAACCTACCACCGACATCACTGACATGGTCTGGAACGCTGCATTGCGCAAACCACATAAGGTGCAGCAAAATCGGCTCCGTTCATGCCACCTGCAGCTTCAACATTTCCTCCATTGCTTCCCTCAACATCACCACCGGGTACATGTGCATTGACACCAGCCTGTTTGTTTGGATTCCACCCACCCACCCACGCCCCACCAAGCCAGCCAATTACCCTAGCGGCAGCAGGTGTGCCTCTGCCATGTGTGCGTAGGTGTGCTGGCATGTGTCAATAAAAGACTGCAACCAAGCTGTGAACCCCCCATTCACCCACTCACCCGCCCACTCGCCCGCCCACACACACACCCACACCATCCAGCCAAGCCCCCAGCCACTTACCCCAGCGGCAGCAGGTGTGCCTCAGCCATGTGTGCGTAGGTGTGCTGGCATGTGTATTGCTAAAACCACTGCAGCCAATCTATGTGCTTCCCCTCTTTCCCCCCCCCCCCCCACCCCAGCCGGCCACTTACCCCAGCGGCAGCAGGTGTGCCTCTGTCATGTGTGCTTGGCTTGTGTCATTGCAAAACCGACTGCAGCCCAACCACCCACCATCAAACCAAGCCCCCAGCCACTTACCCTAGCGGCAGCAGGTGTGCCTCAGCCATGTGTGCGTAGGTGTACTCCTCCACCAGCACAGGGTCCCCAGGGTCCACCAGCACACGCACCAGGCTGTCCAGCGCAGCAGAGGCACCAGGGGTGATCACCACATCCATGCCCACAGCCTCATGCTGCTGCTGCTGCTGCTCCTGCGGCTGGTTGAGGTCTGTGCTGTGCTGCTGCAGTGTTGCTGGGCGGTGTAGGGAGGTGACCATGTCACGCGCCCAGGCCACCAGGGGCGCATAGCCCTGCGCAGGCAGGAACCAGGGTTGGGGTAAGCTGCGTGGTCCTGAAGCTATCGCAAGCACCCACTTTGCTGGCAACTGCTTTGCTGTCACGTTTCAGCAGTAGAAAAGGAACGTTGCCTTGCTGCTCTAGCTGTAATGATCTAACACTGCTTGACAATGCATGACGATTACCACCATGCTGGCAGCCTGAACACGAAGGTGGGATCAACAGGGAGACAAGGAGCTGCAACACCTACATGTGCGTGCATGTTGTACTGCTGTGCTGTTGCGACCAACAGTGGGTCATCAATCTTCATCATGGTCGGCTGTGCATCGCCCTTGTCTTGAGCTGTTGCTGTTGCTGCTGTTGCTGCCAGATCGTCTGCTGCCAGCTGCAGCAGCCCGCTGTGGAAAGAAGTGAAGGGGAATGTGTTGGATGGAGGGAGTCCGCCATGCATACCAATCACATCTGGCTCCTTGGTGTAGCGAGAGACAATGCCTGTGGAGGGAAGGGGTGGGGGGTACAGCACGCACGCACACATGTCACCATCTTGCTGGTGCATGCCCCAAGGCATCCATCACATAGGTTCAATTGCTCAAACAGATGGTATCCGTCCCATTTGTGGCACACCAGCATGGCAGCAATGCATTGTGCAGCTTGTAGCTGACAATCGTCTGTGTGGCTTGCAGCACTCCCGCTCACCATGGAGGCTTGGCAGGGCCTTACGTCTTGCCTCCCTGCTCCATAGACTCTCCCAATCCACTCTGTCCATCGTGTAAAAGGCGACAACGTCAGATGCAATGTTGAGATTGTCTCGCGCTCTAACGCCCCTTGCGTGCTTTGGCAGAGCAGAGGCGTTGTTGTTCAAGCATCAGACGTAAGGCTTCTGAATGGACCAACGCAAGGCTGTTGGATAAGGACAGCGCCACTTCATTCATCCCGCCAGGTCATATCCTTGCATGGTCTTGCATCACCAATCCTTGTCAGCACGTCAAGCCAGTCACCATGCTTCACCCAGCAGCATTACAACCTGAAAAGAATACATCAATCACTTGCTGTGCAGCATTAACCTCGTTCTTGGCAAGGCCCACTGCTTCTACCCAGGCCCCGCCAAGAATGGCCTCTGGCATCCGACCGCCTCCCCTCTTGCTGTCAAAATCATCGTATGATGACCTGTGTCTGTGACTGTTGCTCTGCTTGTGTGGCTGCTCATTAGGCCCTGCCCCCTGCCAGTCCCGCACAACAGCACCCCCATTGCCTCCACCATCCCCATTTCTGCCTGCCCTGCCCACCACCTCCTGCAGCTGCTCCACGCTAGATGCCCGCTGCATTGTGTCAGGGTTCTGCAGCACGTATTGCAGTGCCGCCGCTGCTACCACAGCTGCGCTGTGCTGGCACACCAGTGTTGTGTATGCGATGGCATCGTTCAGCACGCACACGGCTGCCGCTGCCAGCTGCTGCTGCAGCTCCAGCAGCCTGCAGAAGTTGAAGAGGTACTTGTGGGGGTGATGCACCGTAAGCTCAAACCGCATGAGGCGCAGGACAGCCTGCTCTGCCAGGAACAACTGCTCCTTGGCTGCATAGTAGTCATCCCCGGTGAGGATGGCACCCGAGGGCGGCAGCTGCTGCCGCTGCTGTTGGACAAGCTGCTGCTGCTGCTGCTGGTGCTGTTGCTGCTGCTGCTGCGCTGGATGTTGTTGGTGGTGCTGTGATGATGACGGCTGCCCAGCAGCAGCGGCAGCAGCAGTGGCAGAGCTGTGTGTTGCTGCCGGGTCAGTGCTGTGTGCTGCATGCGGCAGTGGCTGCTGCTGTGGCGGCCGTGGCAGCTGCAGGGGTGCCAGGGCCTGCAGGATGTGCTGCTGTGCGGGGTCTGCCAACACCCTGGCTGTATTGATGAGCTGGTTGGTGGACACGTGAACCTGCACAAAGGCAAATGCACACAACTGTCATCAAGCCAAGTGTCCTACACCCACTGTGTTGGCTTCAGTCAGCACCAGGCAGCAGGCTGCTTGCCGGCAGCTTGCTGCATTGTAGGTAGGGTTGACTGTGGAGGAAGGTCTTGGTGCCCCCACCCTATTTGCGGTTGGTTCCAATCTTCAGCAGGACGCGACAAGAGAAAAGTATAAGGAAGCAGCATAACACGCAGCTCGTCCCACAAACATATGTGTCCAGTACCCCCCTATGATTGGATGTAGACACATGACTGTTGGTGTGGGTGCTCAGCAGCTCTCAAGATGGTGAAGTGGCTTGCAGGTGGGAGACATGTAACATGTGCCCCAGCTGCAAGCCAGTCCACCATCTTGAAAGCTGCTGAGCACCCACACCAACAGTCTGAACAGTCTACGCTTCTCAATAGGGTGCATCACTTCGTGGTTAATGATGCAGATACATGCAGATGTCGTGCATTTGCAAGCCAGTGCACCATCTTGCCGCTGCTGAGCACCCACACCAACAGAATGAACAGCCTAATGCATGTCAAAACATTGCACTGTTACACGCACCTCCTCAACCTTGGCTGCCAGGTAGATGCAAGCACACACCAGATCCTGTCAACAGATGAGGGGACAGCATCCAAACCAGCAGCAGCAACACAGGCCAATCAAGGCAGGGGGATGCACCACGCGGGTCCGTGTAACATAGTCATGCCATGCTGCTAGTGGCCCTGCCACCTGACCTGACTGCTGAAATTGCAGTTGCTCCCGCTTTGCTGCTGCTGTTGCTGCTCCACCCTGTGTAGGAATGTGAAGGCTGTGGTGGTGGCAACAGCGGAGAACTCAAGGACACGCGATACACCTCTGAGTATTTGGCAGCGTTCCAGCTGCTGGGGTGAGAGCATGAATGAGTTGATCAGCAGCAGTCTGCCAGCAGATCAGTGCTGGTTGTCTGCAGCAATGCCTAGCAGCAACATCTGCTATTCTGACGTCACAGGTAACGAGTACGTGCACATATCAACGGTTTGCCTCTTTCAACTTGCTGCAACTGACATTGTGACTGTCTGTCTTCCATGAACAGCTTGTCCGCCTTGCAGCCTGCCGTTATTCACCTCAATTCGTTACAAAGCACGCTTACTGTAACGTGACGAGCCTCTGTGCCCTGCACAGCCACACGCCCTGTCGAACTTTCGTGTCAGCACTGCAGTCAGCCGAAAAGCAGCAGCCATGCAGCACGTAAGTCGCTTCAGGTGTCAACAAAACAGTAGATGTTACTTGTCTTCTCAGCCAAGCGTGCATGCACTCCCACAGCACCCAGTCCAGGCAAGCATTCGTGGTGCCAGACTCTGCATCACACATGCAGCCCCAGAAACGACAGATGCAGGTTCATCAGGCGATGGTCAGCCTGCTGTGCGCCGGAGAAGGCTGTTCAGGGCAGGCAGCGGCACCAGCACCACCAGCAGCAGCAACAGCAGCAGCGGTGCTGGCAGCAATGCAAGCACAGCAAGCAGGAAACGCTCGGCCTCTCAGGGTGCTGAGGCATCTCAGGAGGACGCGTTGGACAGTTTTGCAGCAGCATTCGAGTCCATGGCAGTGTCCCCCAAAAAGGTGGGTGCCAAAAGGCCCAGCTTCGGTGCTGTTGCCTATCTGACCTCAAGAGACTTGTGGGGTGTGAAGGTGCATGTACAGTAGGCAAGCTGGTCATCGCCGTCAGCACATCAGCTCTCTCCTTTCCCTGCCTTTGCTGCTGCACATCCTGCACACCCTGCAGGAGCTCACACCTTTTCCTCAGTTGACTGCACACTCACTTGTTCACTCATGTCTGCGTCTCACCATATATTGCTCACCCAGCAATGTCAGTACTACATGCTCTTTACGTATATATTGCAATGTGTGGCATGTATCTTGCAGGCCCCGCGCTCACCGCCG
The DNA here is from genome assembly GCA_007449985.2 of Desmodesmus armatus. Taxonomy (NCBI): domain Eukaryota; kingdom Viridiplantae; phylum Chlorophyta; class Chlorophyceae; order Sphaeropleales; family Scenedesmaceae; genus Desmodesmus; species Desmodesmus armatus. The sequence continues at coordinate 238,263 of VIIQ02000087.1, forward strand.
CAGTATGGCCGCAGCAGCAGCAGAAGCAGCGGCGATGGCGAGGACCTCAGTTTCCTCTCAGACGACCCCGCAATCCGCACCGACCTGTGCGACCGCCCTCCTTCCGACCGATACGGCGGCGGCAGGGGCAGGGGCAGCAGCAGCGGCAGGGGCAGCAGCAGCGACCGATACGGCGGCCGCGGCGGCGGCGCTTCCAGCTTGTTTGGCAGGACATCAGTCGGCAGCAGCTACGGCAGCTTGACGAATAAGGATGGTCCAGGGTGGGGTGCGCGCGGCAAGGGGAAGAAGGGGAAGGATGAGAAGCCTATGAGCATTGAGGAGCTGGAGGAAATTGATGTGGAGGGGCTCAGCCCTGAGAAGCAGCGGGTACGTGGGGGTTGTGTGGACACGTCAAGTACATGAGAGGACGCATGGGGTCCCAATGGGCTGTACAGCATCACGCAAATTGAAGGCTTAAGGGGTGTGTGGGCAGGGTCAGGGTGCAGGAGCAGCGGTGAACCAAGACATCAGAGGGTTGTGCTTGAACGTGTGTTGATACACAACTTGCAGTTGGTGTTTGCGTCTTAGTTGCCCGCCCCATCCCTACTGCCAGCTTTGCATCTTGTCAGGATTGTTAGTGACCAGAGGGCAAGACGCGTGCAAGGCAGGCTGCAGCTGAACCAATAGCAGCAATAGCCTGCTGAGCAGCAGCAGCAGCAGGGTCACTGGCCAGTCATTGCATCTTGACAACTGTTCTCTGTGCGTAACTATCCATCCTGCTGCTGCCTGCAGTTGCTGGAGCAGTTGAAGGCTGAGGCGAATGAAAATGAGCGCAAGCGGCTGCTGCGCAAGGCGCGCAGCGAGCGCATCCCCACAGCACCCAGCAAGAAGCAAGACCCCATTCTGTTCCAGGCCCTCACACGGGACTGGGACGAGAAGAGGTCGCACGAGGAGCTGCGGGGTGCTCGTGCAGCAGCACGCAAGGTACGTACATGGCCCTGATAAAGCAGGCAATGAGGCGAACAGCTCCCTAGAAGCTTCCCGACAGGGCAGGTCCTGGGACTTTGGGGTTTGGGGTTGTCCTGGGTCCCCGTCGAGGTGCGTTGCTGCGGCCAAGTACCATTGAAGGCCGCCCCTAGCAAGAGGCAGGACCCCATTCTGTTTCAGGCCCTGACAAGGGACTGGGATGAGAAGAGGACGACAGAGGAACTGCGGGGCGCTCGTGCAGCAGCATGCCAGGTGCAAACGTGGCTCTGTGGCAAGGGGGGAAGCCAGCTTGCGGGACGCTTGGGGCGGGTCCGATGTAAACCGTGCTCGCTGGCTAGTGCTGTGGAGGGTCTCAGTCCCCAAAGGTTGGCATCAGTATTAGTGGACCTAAACTGCTGCAGGCGGCTTGCCTGGTCGGACTTACAAGAGGCCGGCTGTGCAGTGCAGTTGTGGCGTCAGGCATTGGCATGTACAGCATGCTGCATTGCAAGTTGCAACTTTTATAAAGACAAGATTTATCAGTGCGTGCGTGGTGCATTTCTTGCAGGTCGCGCGTGTGGGCATATATGACCGCAACCGTGCGCTCAAGGCTGTGCGGCGCAAGGCAGTACAAGCCCTCGACAAGAAGGACCCCTCTGAACTCACAGAGGAGGAGGCCATCATTGCTGCTCGTGCCAAGGAGATCCGTGAAGCAGCAGCGGCCAAGAGTATCCAGCGAACGAAGGAGGAGTTGGCTGAGGAGGCCAAGGGAGTGACGCGCAGCTATGCACGGGCGCAGGCACTGCCTGAGGGGATGTGGGAGGAGCTGCAGGAGAAATACAGGTGAGGGGGGACGGGGAGGGGAGGGGGGGGGGGGGGGGAGGGTGGGGAGGGAGGGGAGGGGGGGGGAGGGGGGGGGGGGGGGGGGGGAGGGAGGGGGGGGGGAGGGGAGGGGGGGGGGGAGGGGGGGAGGGAGGGGAGGGGGGGAGGGAGGGAGGGGAGGGGTAGGGAAGGAACAAGTGAGTGAGAAGGAAAGGGGGAGAGGGAGACACCTTTCTCCCGAGGGGGAAAGTAGGAAGGTCGTCAAACGGAGGGAGGGAGAGAGCTGGTGGGAGAGGCAGAGGGGGAGGGGGCAGACGAGAGGAGCGGATGGCATGAGGGGAAGGTGTGCATGAGATGTGCATGCAGCCTGCTCTAACACATTGCTGGTGCAGGTGCTGTGTTCAACACCCATTGATGCAATTTCTGGCGCACTCCTGTTGCCTTCCCTGCATGTGTTGCAGGACTGATGTGCCTCAGATGAAGATCGGCCGGCGGGGTGCAACCGAGGCTCTGGTGGGCAGCATTCACGCCGTGTGGCGCAACCACGAGTGTGTGAAGCTGCGCATCCACGATGACAAGGTGGGCATGCAGCTACATCACGCATGCATTTGAGAGCCCTACTCTCTTGTTCGCACACTAGTTTTTGAGTTGGTTTGATGGCTGGAACTTGCATATTGCGGGTCGTCGGCCGCGCAGGAGGCCGCAGAATAGTGGCTGCAGGGATTTGAAAAACAACTCAGTGAGATCACGTGTTGGTTGGGTCGTGAGCTTTCAAGCATGCAGCATAGCAGCAGCAGGTGTGATTAGACACGTGCAGCTGTTGACGCTCAGCTGCGCTCCGCAACCTGCTGCTGTGCTGTGCTGTGCTGTGTTGTGTCGTGTACCAGAGTGCGCGCAAGATGAACCTGCCGCGCATGAACCTGCTGCTGCGTGAGCTGGAGGAGATGAGTGGCGGAATACTGCTGGACTGCCAGGGCTCAAGCATATGGCTCTACAGGTACGCCTGTTGCTCTCCCAATTGTATATCAAAGCATCGGACGAGCCTGTACAGATCTGTAGCAAACAGCAATTAGCTGCTGGACTGCCAGGGCTCAAGCATATGGCTCTACATGTACGCTCCATTCTCCCAGATGTCTTCTCAGTACTGGATACATGTCGTGAACACTTACTGTGTTTCCTTAGCAAACAGCAACTAGCAGCTGGAGTGCCGCGGCTGTACTGATGTACCACTTGCGCCCCCCCCCCCTTCCTCATTGAGACAGGTCCCTTTCAGGGAACATTGTTGGGGTCACATTTGGTTTTCCTTGCAGCATGTGTGGCGGTTCAGACAGGGCTGTCTGGCTGACTTCAGGAGCCACCCGCTTGGTGGAGCAGGTGGGGAAGAGTGGATGTTTGAAACATCCACTCTTCCCCTGCTCCTTAGGAGGACACCCACGCTGCCTTACCAGGGGTGCAGCTGTCTCACACCTGGTTTGTTGGCTGGCTGTTTGGTTCTTCTTAGTGCTAGCCCCAACAGCTAGTTTGAGCTTGCAACAGCCACCCTCACAGCCGCTGCCCTCTTCTTCTGCTGCTTTCTGCACGCCGACACTATTTCCGCAGGGGCCCTGACTGGGTGCCTCCCCCGGTCGCAGCACCCTACAAACCACCCCCACAGGAGGAGATGCTGCAGCAGCAGTGTGAACCCAAGGGCAGCTGGCATGACATCGGCGGAGTGACGTGCTACGTCACCAGCAGCGGCAGCAGTGACAACAGCAGCGGCAGCAGTGACGACAGCAGTGGCAGCAGTGACGGCGTCCAGCCGGCGACGAGTGACGCCATGACGGTGCTGATGCTGCCGGATCACTTTGCTCTGGATGACAGCAAGGCGCTGCTGCAGGTAGGGTAGGAGGGGGGAGAGGGTAGGAGGGAGAGAAGGGATTGAAGGGAGGAAGGGAGGATGAGCTGCAAACAGCATCCACCTTCCACTTTGAAATCAGGCCAGAGTCAACCAGGAAGCCATGCATCTGCTAAGACAGAGTCAAAACGTGTTCTGCGTCCCCCTGCCATTTGCACTAGTGCTAGCTGGCTGCAGCTGACTGGCACATTGCTTGGAAGGGGCACTTGTGGCTTGCTTCCAGCTGTGGTGCCCCGCCCTTGTGTGGCACTTATAGCTTACATGTAGTTGTGCTGCGTGTGAGGACTTCCCCTTGACGTGTGCCCCTTCCCTTCCTCTTCCCCCCCCCCCCCTTAAAGGTTGCTGACAAGGTGGCGGGTACGGGCATCCCGGTGGTGCTGACAGACGTACTGGGCCCACTTGAAACTGTGGTGTGTGTGAAGACCAACCCATGTTGTGTGCCCCCCTTCCTTGCTCCTCACCCCCTCCTCCTCACCCCCCCCCCCCCTCCCGCCTGCCAGGTCGCTGACAAGCTGGCAAGTAAGGGCATCCTGGTAGTGCTGGCGGACGTACTGGGTGCACCCCCTGACAGTGTCAACAGCAACCTGGCCAAGAAAGGGGAGGCCTCATCACTCTGGAGGGGCACACACTACTGGCCTGCACACAGGTGTGTCGGTTGTGAACTGAATCCTGCATTTGCATATACAAGCATTTGCATATTCAAGCAGCGTACGTGTGCAGAGCGTGTGTGAATGTGTAATGCTGTGCAGTAGGGAACCCCTGGTGACGTTTATTGCAGCCAGACCTGGTCCAGTAGCAAGCACTGTGCTGCAGCCCCTGGTTCCTGCAGTTTGGTGCCCTATTGAGTCCAGAACATGCTCGCATTGCCCCCTGCATGTTCCCAATGTTTGAGCTTTCCTCCGCTCCTAGCACTTCAACACCTCCCACTTCACACACACACCCTTACCCCCGTCCACAGGTGGCCCCTGGTGAAGAAGCGTAAGCTGGAGTACATGGAGTGGTTCCAAACAGGGCCCGGCAGCTGGCAGCAGCAGCGGCCACAGCTGCTGCAGCTGCTGGAGGCAATGCAGCAGCAGGGACTCTACGACCCTGACGCCACCCTACAGCAACCCCCTCTGCCGCTGCCGCTGCTGCTGACGCTGATAGCGATGCTGATACTGACACAGCAGTAGAGGGTGACGGTGCTGCAGCAGGGTCTCCAGCAAGCAGCAGCAGCAGCAGTACAAGCAGCAGGGTGTCAGGGCGGCCGCTGGGGCTGCTAGGTGTCGGGTGGGGCAGCTTTATCGGGCTGCATGCTGCTGGTGACGATGCTGTGGTGGCTGCTGGTGTGAAGGTGCTGGTGGCGCTGTCTCCTGCCACGTACAACAAGGATTATGACCTCACCCAAAAGCTGCAGCTGCCTGTGGCGCTGCTGCCGGCTAAGTATGACACCATGGACCAGGTGAGACACCCGGGCTGGCCTTCTGCCTCTTTGCCTGAAATACATATGTGTGCATATGTATGTTGCTCCATGCATTCTGTGTGTGTCCCTGTCCCTCCCTTCCTCCCTTCCTCCCTCCCTAGGGAGGGAGGCCTCCCTCCCTAGGGAGGGAGGCCTCCCTCCCTCACTCCCTCACTCACTCCCTCCCTCACTCACTCACTGACTCACTCACTCACTCACTCATTCGCGCACTCACTCACTCACTCCTGCACTCACTCACCCACTCCCTCACTCCCTCACTTGCTCTCTTTTCCTTGTAGGTCAGTAGATTGCTTGAACTGAGCTCAGTGTGCTGCATTGTATCAGATCCATTACGTATGCGTGTTTGGTTGTGTCGTGTTGAGAGTCATACGCCGCGTGTGTTCATGGTTGCAGGTTATGATGTTCATCAACCTGCTGGCCAAGCCGTGGGAGATGCGCTGCTTGTTCAAACGCTTTGGCAAGGTGAGGGGCAGCCTGAACCAGGCACGCTAGCATGTGCGCCCTCAGGGCTGGTGAAGCTCTGGGAATTCTATCACTACTGGTTAGGGCGGCGGTCAGGCTAGGTCAGGCAGGCCAGGCATGTTCATGGTTACTGGTGGAGCGCTTGGACTCTCTCATCAACTGGTTAGAGCGGGTGTCATGTGACATATTGAGTAGTAGTGCACATCTAGTTGGTTTGTGTGTGTGGGCTGGGTGGAGCGATCGGTGCCGGGCACTGTGGGGTGACCAGGGCAGTGTGGCAGCCTGCATGCTGTCTGAGAAGGTCTGAAGTGTCGTGCTGATCAGGGAAATGTCCCCTGGGTGTGGTTGCAGGTTAAGCCCGGGTGGGGCAGCTGTAGAAGCTTTGGTCTGATGCAGCATGAGCAGCAGACCATGTCAACATTTGTGTCGCTGCCTGGTGACTCTGCTGCTGCAGGTGAAGCCCGGGTGGGGCAGCTGGCTGCCGCAATGGAACGACCAGAAAGCCATGCGCCAGGTGAGGAGGGAGCGGTGGAAAGCTGCCGTGCTCGTGATCGTGTCTTTGGCTACCCTTTTTGCCAGTTTTCCTCTGGTGGTGGTGTAAGAGCATCAAGCGATAGGGCAGCTGACTGGGACATTTTTTTCAGTACTCAGTGGCAGCACATCAGGCAGTGCTTGCTGGCCAACTTTGTACAACTTGACTCTTTATTGCTTTTTTGAGTATGCGCTCGTGGCATGCTGTGCTGTGGCGTGCTGTGCAGGTTGCTGAGCAGCTGCTGACTGCTGTGTCATGGCTGCGGCGTGAGCTGCTGGGTGTGCATGACGGCTACGAGCTGCCTGCACCCCAGCTTCCAGCCAAGGCAGGGGCAGCCAGCCAGGCAGATGTGGACAAGGCAGCAGCACAGGCAGCAAAGAAGGCAGCAGCTGAGCTGGCTGAGGCGCAGGCAGATGCTGGGCAGGAGTAGGGGATCCAATGGGAATGGTGCGGCTTTTTGTGTTGGGTGTGATGGGTTTGACTTTGGACACGCGGTGGCTAACAGAAGAGTGATTGGAACTTGCAGCAGTGTTGGCTGCTCAGCTGGCGCTGGAGGTTTTTGGGATGTGCCGCAATGGTGTTTGGCTGGGCAGGAACACCCAAGTGGATTTGGTGGCTGTGGAAGCTTTGGAAGGCTGGCATCTGCATGTGCCTCGGCCGTGGGAAGCATTGAAGCAACAGGGATGCAAACATTCAATCTGCTGGCACTTGAAGGCTGCAAGTTGAAGCTATGATCTCACAGCCAAGAGCTCATGCCAGTCATTCACTGATAACACGGAGACAGAGACCCGCACTTTACGCTGTCACTGGACTGCACAGGGGCCCGTGAGGTTTCTCAAGGCACCAGCAGCCAGTTTCTCCTAGTGGCAGTACTTGTACAGCGCACAGCCACAAACTCAAACATGCATGACTGGTTTGCAATTCGACAACACCTTGGGTCCACATGGCCAGCAACAATTGAGCAAGCTTGTGGGCATTGCTATAAGTCCTGGTTAACAACGTTGCAGCAGGTGATACAGCACACAACATGCCACATACTCACGTACGTAGCTTGCGCATGTATGCTATACTATATAGCTTACATGCTAGTAGTGCAAACCTCACGGTCAAACATATAACCTGTTCAGCTATAGTACAGACTGTTGAACAGTAACACAACCGGCAATAGCATTAACCAGCAATACAACCAACCTGCAGACTTGGACCATCCTGGTTCACCCTCAGAACACAAACCAAAGGTGCCCCGTCATCAAAAAACAACCCAGGGCACACCCAACAAAGAAGGAATAGAACCAACAACAACGTTAACTAGCATATCAATGGCTGATCAACCCTGACCTCAACACAAACCATGCAGGCTCTCTCCAATTAATTTTCAATCTCACAAACCTCACAAACATAGATGATGTGTACTGGGTGCCCCCAGTACTGGGATGGTGATTGAAGCACTTGCTGCAGCACCGTTGTGCAGACATGGGGACATCGGTGCACAAAGAGAGTGAGATATGGACAGGATGCCACGTGGTGTGCAGACTGCAGTCAATCAGAGTGCAGTGCTTTGGTACAAGGGGGCCAGCAGCTCCTGCACGGCTGCCCAAAAAACGCCCTAGCTACATGCTGGTACAGCCTGTGGCTCTGCTGCTGCTGCTAGCTCCCTGCACACAGGCTTGTGCTGCTCCCAGTGGGCTGCCTGGCAGTCAACACCGCAGTACCTGCAGCAACAACAGACACAGCAGCAACACGCGCACAGCAACAGGATCAGTGGGAGTTCAGCTGAGCAACGTCATACGAGAGGCAGCGGTTGCCGCATGATCAAGCGGCGGATTGATGGGCTGCCATCCAGTGCAAACGAGCATGGTTTGCTAGCAGCAACCCTGACTGTGTTCCCAGCACAATGCACATGTGTACCTTAGCCCAGTGCAAGCCCTACAACCCCCGGACCCTCCCTCTCACCTGGCCACCCTGCAGCCCCCGCACACGCAGCTCCTGCCTCCCACCAGCTGCAGCTCGCTGGCACCCCCCATGGAGCTGCACAGCGGGTTGTTGCACAGCCACGGCAGCGGCAGCTTGGCACACAGACCAGCACCAATTTCCTGCAGCTCGCTGCCTAGTGCAGCAAACCCACTGAAGCCCACGCAGGCCTGCAGGGCACTGGAAGCACTGCTGGCGCTGTTGATTGCCTCCCCTGCTGCACCCCACTCGACTAGCAGCTCAAAAGCACAAGCACCTGTGAGGTTCACACTGTCATCAAACCCGTCATCGCTGCTGCTGCTGGGACGCTCCCTGCTGCTGGCTTGCTGAAGGGCCTGGATGCGCTTGTGAGCTTGTTGCACCAGCGATCTGCACAGCCCAAGCAACTCCACATGCACTGCACGCCTGTCCAGCAGCCGATCAAACTCAGCTGCCAGGCTGCCGTATGCCGGCACCGGCTGCTGCCTGGCAGCACCCTGCCACTGCTGCCATGCCCTGGCGTACTCTGGCCCTGTGCTGGTGTCCCCGTTCAACCCGCTGTCGCTGCTGAAGCTGTATTTATCGTCATCTTCAGTGCTTTCGGGATCCATGCTGCAGGTCTCCCAGAGGTTTCGGACCTTGTGCATCACCTCAACATCCAGGAGCCCCTGCACCTCATCAAGAAAGCAAAGAGCCCCCGTGACCTCAGCTGATGCTGCTGAGGGAGTCAGCCTGTCACTGCCGCTGCTGTCATTGCTGCTACTGCCACCAAGCTGCTGTCGCAGCTGCTGCTGCCACTGCTCCCACTGCTGCTGCTGCTCCAGCTGCTTCGCATGCCACAGACTCAACCAGCTTCCCAGTCTCAAGCAGTAGCGCCCAATCAGCGCCAACCAAGGTGCCATCATGTGACGCCAGGTGCGCAGGTCGCGGCCGATCGCGTCACAGACACCCATTTTGTGCAGCTTCCAGATTGTGAGCCTTGCAGCCGCCGCTGTAGCCCCCAGCAGACTCAAATAGAGACGCTGCTGTGGGTGGCGGACCACGTGCGGACTGGTTGTGAGTTTGTGCAGGCTGGCAACCAGCGCGACCACGCGAGGCTGCAGCTGCTGCGGCTGGGACAGCGAAGCAGCAAACAGGGCTTTTAGTAAGCCATGCTGGTGCAGTGCGGCGCAAAGCTTGACCGACGCGCGCATAGCTCCGCTGCTGCGCTGGCTGCTGCTGCTCTTGCTGCATGTGATGTGGTGGGGCAGGACCCTCCTGGCTAGCACCTCCAGCAGCAGCAGCACAGCAGCAGCACGGCCAGACAAGCCGCCTCGTTCTGCCTGCAGGTGTACCATACAGACAGCAGCGGCGGAGGTGGCAAAGATAATCACAAGCAGTGGCAGGCAAGCAGCATGCACCGGCATCTGTGGATGTGCTCAACAAACTGCCGCAGTCCGTGGCAGGTACCCCCAGCGCCCAGAATACGGCAGCAGCAAAGGTTTTCTAGCTTATAACCAAGCTAGGGTCATGATACAGTTCAATCAATAGACCTCATGACGTCAGAGAAGAATGGCACAGCCCCTCTCCCCACCCGCCTCCTCCCACGCGCACCTGAACAACCCCCAAGCAATCGAGCAGCGACTCCACAGCTAGCAAGCTGTGGCAGTCCAGAGCCACACAACTGAGCTGGCTGCTGGGGCTGCTAGGGCTGGTGTCACCGGCAGGATCCTTGGCAGCTGCACAGCTGCACAGGGCTGCATCCAGCAGCTGCTGGCCTGCAGCACTGCCACCCGGCAGCACCCTGCGTGTAGCAGCAATCTGCAACAGCAGCCCTGACGGCCGCAGCTGCCGCTGCTGCTGTGGATCGCTGCTGGAGTGCTGCTGTGCTGCAGTATCGCTGTTGGCACTAGCTTTGATGGCAGCAGCAAACACGGCAGCTGGCGGAGCAGCAGGCTGGCTGTCACGTGGCTGCTGCAGCAGCAGCTGCTGCATGAGCTGCAACCAGCATTCAAACACGCCAGGCAGCGCCTGCTCCTGCTGAAGGTTAGCATCGTCTGATGCTGGCTTGCAAGCAGTGTGCCAGCACACCACCGCCTGGGTAGACACTGCCGCTGCTCCTGCCGCAAGCTGCGGCTCCCCATCCCCGCACAACAGCGCGGTACGCAGCAGCACCTGTGGCAGCTTCAGGCACACAGCCTGCAGCAGCTGCTGCTGCTGGCGCGTCAGGGCCCGCTGCTGCTGCTGCTGTTGTCCGCGTGCGCCTGAGCCGCCATGCTGTCGCCCTGCAGCGCTGTCCCGGTGCCCCAACAGCGCCGAAACACCCCATTCTGGACAGTTTAGCATGCTGAGCAGCATTGCGTGCAGCTCGTGCATCATATGTCCCAGCGCTCGCAGCATCAAGGGCCTATCCTCTGGCAGGAAGAGGGTGGAGCCGCTGCTGACGCTGCTTCCACTGCTCCATGACTCGACTGCAGCGAGCACAGTGACCTGCAGGTCTCCGTCTGCTTGCATGGCATCTGCAAACACAGCCAGAGAAGCTGCATCCATGCCTAGCTGCTGCCACAGATCTGCCAGGGTAACAGCCAGCTGCTGCTGCTGCAACAATGCAGCTCCCGTGGCCCCTGACCCTGCTGCTGCGCCCCCTGCTGATACAGATGTTGTGGTGCTGCTGTCGGCACAGCTGCTGGTGCCGCTGGTGCTGCTGGTGCCTGAAGGTTCTGCCCCTAGCGGAGGTGGTGCAGCGCTGTTGCAGCAGTAGCTGTGCGTAAGCAGCAGCAGCAGCACCAGCCGCAGGTAGGCAGCACTGGTGTAGCGAGCGACTGCAGCCTCTTGCAGGGTCGAGTGGTGGTCTGGGCACTTTTGCAAGGCTGCCACCCTGTGCACTATCTGCAGGCAAGGTTTGCACGCGGTATGGGGGTCAGCACATATGAACAGGGTGCCAGGGTTCAGCATTCCCTGGGGGTCACCAGGAACGCCTTGCATGCGACGTCACAACACATGAAGCACTGGTGAACCTTAAGTGCCGCTGGCTCTCTACAAAATGTTTGATCTGACCATCTTAGATTCAACTACAGTGGATAAGACAACATGAAGCACATGCCTCTGTGTGCGCTGCAAGGCAATGTGTAGCTGCACATGTTCAGCTGCGGAGTGCAACAGGGTAGGGACCAACAAGCAGTGCACCCATGCTGCAGCAGTCCTGCCCCAAGAAGTCTTTATCTTACCTCAGCAATGGATAGGAATTGCTTCGTGGTGCAGTTGGGTCCTGCAGCCTGTGCCACTGCTGCTGCCAGCTCCACCGTTTGCATGTGGTACGCATAGTACCACTGTGCTGCTGCTGCTGTTGTGCCCTTGACATAGGTGTGCCGTGCCGGGCTCATGCCCCAGAGTGGGTGGGCCCCAACCACCACAGCAGCAGCATGTCGGCCACATGCAGCAGCAGTCCCTGCCCTTGCTGCCCCTGCTGCTGCTGAGCGCCAGGCTGCTGCTGCACTTGTGCGATCAGCAGCTGTGCAACCTCTTGCTGTGCTGTTGCCACGAGCGGCAGCACCTGTGTGTCTGCCAGCAACCTCTTGCCCAGCTTGCCAGCAGCAACATGGTTCATCAGTATTGACGGGTGTTCCAGCACCGCTGTGGCTGCTGCCAGCACTGTTGCTACCCTGCTGCTGTACTCCTGCTGCTTCCAATCCCTGGCGCGCTTGCGAGCTGACAGCAGCTTGGCAAGCAGCTGCATGGTCTTGATGAAGCACGACACGCAGCTGAGCACGTTGCTGTTGCCTGCATCTTCGCTGTCAATCAGCTGCTGCAAGGCAGTGCACACCTCCTGCAAACGTGGACCCTTCATGCAGGCATTTGAACCAGACAGCAGCACATCAAGGCCAGTCTCTACATCTCTCCAGCTGTCCATTTGAAAGGCTGCTGCTTCTTGGCGTTGGTTTGTTCAATCCCAGCAACAAGCTGCTCATAAAGGGGTGGTCGGATCCTGCGTCCCACAGCAGCGGACGTCAGTAGAACGTCAGTCCCACGATCAAACTTTTGAATAGCTGACAGGTGAACACAGGGATCACACTATGCATGTGTAACGCTCGTGACTACGACTGTTTTAGCGGTGTGCTGATCATTGGGTGCATCTCTATGCCATTGCATCCCTGCCCTCAGGCAGCCAGCTGCTGGCGGGTGTGCAATGCAGGCTGTGTCTCAAGTTGCTTGGTAGGTCGACAGCCCTCCTCACAGTGTTTGGTGATCTGCTGTGATCCAAAATAATGCACTGCTCCACAAAACCACACTGTTACAAGCACCACCGCCAGACCTTGGGTTGTTTTTGGGGGGGAGGTTGTTACAAGTAGATACTTTCACCGCAAAGCGGTACTCTCTACACTTGATCGACTGGGTAAGCCAAAGACGCACACCTGAACCGAGGGAACCTGCAAAGACACGTCAGACAAGACCAGCCCCCAAAAAAAAAAACACAGACATGGCAACTGCCACACACACCGAGTGTAGTATCGTGCTTTCAAGACTCAGCTGTAAATCTGCAGTCAACACATACCGTGCACGCACACACATGGTTGTATGATCATGATGTCCACAAGTTATCTGACAGCCGAGATCATCAGCACCCGCTGATACACAACACCACACCGAGCTGACTATGGCCAGTGCACATCATCATGCATATGCATACAACTCACGCGCGCATGGCTGACCGGCACTCAATAACACTCCTGCCCAAATGGCCAGCAGCAGTTTGCTGTGCTTCTGGCCATTGCTAGCAGTCCCAGGTCCCTGCAGCGGGTAATGCAGCACACAGCATGCCAGCAGCACATGCCACACATATACAAAATGCCACAGAAGGTGCCACCTGCTGCTGCTGCAAACTGTACAACGTCACAGAAGCTACATGATGGCTTTTGAAAAGTACAAAATCATGCACTCGAGCAATCATGCAAGATCAGCAATGTGCTAAAGTAGCCAGCACAGCAGCAACCGTCACTTGTGGACCCGCTAACACAGCCAACCCACATTACTGCACCATTGAAAAAGTTTCAAGTGAGCTTGACGCAACCACAACACAGAGCTGCCCACAAGCAACAGCACTTTATCCAGCACACACCCAGCAAAGGAGTGTTCAGTGACTGGACTGAAGGGCTGACGGCTCACTGGCCCAGAAACAACACCAACAAACGGGGTCCTCGTAAGCAAGAAAACAATACACATAGATGCAGTCGCCACACATGTACATCAATGGCACCGTCTACTGGGATTGAGTTGGCTGAAACTTCAACAAACCCTTATGAACATCAGTGGCGACTGTTACTCATGACACAGGGTGCGCCCAACCAGACATGGGGACATACTGCAACACTCGCAAGGACAGGTGCCACTACGGTAGAAGGCGCCCTCAAGAAGCACCAACCAAATGATCAACTACAGCACCACTATGAGCAAGGTGCCAAGCAGCTCCTTCAGGGCTGCAGCCACCCTGTCCTACCTGCCAGCTGCAGGCTGTGCTGCTGCTGCTGCTGCTGGTGCTGCCTGTGCTGCTGCTGCCAGCTCCCTGCACACAGGCTTGTGCTGCTCCCAGTGGGCTGCCTGACAGTCAACACTACAATATCTGCAGCAACAACCACAACACCAACACCCAGACAGGCACGGCAGGAAGTACACATCGGCACCAGGTGATGAGGTAGTGCACTGCCCACGTGGGCAGGTGGTGCTAATGCAGAGGCTGTCCATGGACTGGCACGCAGGTCAAGTGCTTGGTCAACTTTGATACCGGTCCCTTGGAAGGCTGTGCTGGCGGCAACCCCAGCCTGCAGTGCAGGAACCTGCTGCAGCAAAGTAACCTGCAAAGTGTCACAATAATCCCTGCGAAGCCCACCACGCCATGCACCCCCTCGAGAGAGCTCTCTCCTCACCTGGGCACCCTGCAGCCCCCGCACACGCAGCTCCTGCCTCCCACCAGCTGCAGCTCGCTGGCACCCCCCATGGAGCTGCACAGCGGGTTGTTGCACAGCCACGGCAGCGGCAGCTTGGCACACAGACCAGCACCAATTTCCTGCAGCTGGCTGCTCAGCAACTTGAACACACTGAAGTTGAGGCACAGCTGCATGGCGTTGGCAGCACTCTTGGCTTTGCTGATTTTGCGCTGTGCTGTCCAGCACTCCGTCGTTGTGATCCTATCAACTTCGTCTATGAAGATACCGGCATGGCTGCTGTAGTCTTCAACATCATCATCGCTGTTGGTGCTGCTGCTGTTGCTGGCAGATGCTTCAGTGCCAGCATTCTTTAGCTCTCTGATGCGCTCTTTGGTTGCCTTTGTCACCCCCTGGCAGCGCTCGATGAAGTCCGTGCAGTGACCCTTAAGCCGATCAAACTCCGCTGTCAGGCTGCCGTATGCCGGCACCGGCTGCTGCCGGCAGCACCCTGCCACTGCTGCCATGCCCTGGCGTACTCTGGCCCCATGCTGGTATCCCCGTCCAACCCACTGCCGCTGCTGATGCTGAAATCATCATCGTCATCGCTTTCGGGGTCAGTGCCGCAGGTCTCCCACAGGCAACGCACCAACTGCAGGCTGGGGTACCCAAGCAGCCACCCTGCCTGCTCCAGCATGACAATCGCATCGAAAACCCCCGCGTCACAAGATGTTGTCAGCAGACCTGACAGCTCGCTGCTGCTAAAGTCGCTGCGAATGCGGGAGAAGATGCTGCTGTCATCACTGCAGATCTTCTGCATCTTCTCCAGATGCTGCTGCTGCTCCTGCTGCCAGTCCTGCAGCTTGCGCCCGACTTCCAGGCAGTAGCGCCCGAGCAGCACCACCCAGTGTGCCAGCATGTGCCGCCACGTGCGCAGGTCACGGCCGATCGCATCAGGGACACCTGCATACGTGCATGAATGTTGGACCTGTTGTACAGGCATGTGCTAATAAGTAAGCATGTTCTGGTGCCAGCCATGCATACCAGCGGGGAGAGAGAGACAGACAGACAGATATGGTCATAAAAACCCACCTGTCTCATTCAGATCGAGGATCATGCGCCTGGCGGCTGCAGCTGTGGTGTGCATCAAGCGCAGCTCGTTGGACTTGCTCTTGTGGTTGCGGTACAGCTTGTGCAAGCTGACAGCGAATGCAATGACGCGAGGCTGCAGCTGCGGCTGGGCCAGCGATGCAGCAAACAGGGCCTGCATCAAGCCACGGTCGCAGGCTGTGTTGTGGAGTGTGGTCAGCAATTGCCCGGCTGCCCCGCTGTGCTGGCTGCTGCTGCTCTTGCTGCATGTGATGTGGTGGGGCAGGACCCTCCTGGCCAGCACCTCCAGCAGCAGCAGCACAGCAGGACCTCTGTGCAGGCCGCTGCGCCAGTGAACCTGCAGAAAGGGAGGGCAATGTGATATCAGGATCAGCCAGCAGCAGCAGCAGCAGCTGGAACCTGTAAGAGTTCAGCCTCTACGTTACAGGTAACATGCTGTAGGTGTGAACATATCAGGGGTCACACACAGGATGGCTACAGTGTCGGCAGCACTACCCACTGGCCCACCAGCAGCATCAGGCAGGCACCCCATAACTATTTGCCACCCCAGTGGTGATAAAGGCAGACCTCCCAAGCATACCCGCCTTGTGCGCACCTTGGTGACTCCCAATACGGCAAGCAACTCAGTCACAGCCACCAAGCTAGCGCAGTCGAGACTGACACAGCTGAAGCTGCTGCCGCTGCTGGTAAAATCGCCCTTGCCAAGCGAACAATTGCAGTACCCAGCACGCTGGAGCTCCTGTGCTGCTGTGCTGTCACGCTGCACCACCCTGCTTGTAGCAGCAACCTGGAACAGCAGCCCTGACGGCTGCTGCTGCTGGTGCTGTTCCTGCTCCTCTTCCTGCACTGCACCCCCTAGTAAGCAGGCGATCAGGTGCAGCCAGATGTCCAACACTCCAGGCATAACATGCTCTGCTTCCTGCTGTTGCCACTCTGCTGCCTGCCAAGCACTGCGCCAGCTCAGCACAGCCTGGCTTGCTGCTTGCGCCGCTGCTGATACGAGCAGCGGCTGCCCCTCTCCGCACGGCAGCGCGATGCGCAGCAGCACCTGTGGCAGCTCTAGACACACCCCTTCTATCATATACTGATGTTCGCGGGCCAGGCGCTGCTGCCGCTGCTGTTGCTGTTGGCTTGCCGCAGCCTGCTGCTGTTGCCGGAGAGGGGAGCCCAGTGCACCCTGCTGCTGTCCCCCTGCGGCGCGCAGCGTCGGCGATAACTCCTGCAGCATGAGACACAGTGTGTCCCGCCGCAGGCGGCCTTCTGCTGGCAACATAGGGCTGCTGCTGCTGCTGCTGCTGCTGCTGCTGCTGCTGTTGCTGTTGGAGCCCACTGCTGGCGCGGCAGTACACTGCTTTTGCAGCTGTGTGTCGATCTCCTTCTGCACTGCTGTTGCGAAATTCTCCAAGGAGGTTGCTGTGCGACAGATCAGAAAAGGATCCCCCATCCCTAGCTGGTGCCATAGATCATACAGTTTATACCACAAGTCCCGCATGCCATCCTGCTGCTCGTATGCAACCGCTTGGCTGATCAGCACTGGATTCAGAGGGCGTGGTTTGGTTAGTGGTGTAGATAGTGCAGTGTGCATGCAGCGGTAGCTGTGCAGCACCACCATCGTCAGCAGCAGCCGCTGGTAGGCCGCACTGCTGTAGCGGGCTGCTGCAGCTTCATCGGCGGCTGGGGACAAGCCTGTGGGCTTGCAGTTGGCTGCCTGGCGCACTACCTGTGAACCAAATCGGCGGACAGGATGGGCATTGGAGCATAGGGTTGGGCTGTGTTGTTCCTACCTGAGTGTATCAGTCACGTGTTATGTCATGTGTGTGTGGTTCAAGGTCATGCTGTTGTTTTGCTTACTAAGACTGAGAATGCAAAAGCACTCTGTGCCTGCAGCCAAGTACGTCAAACTCTCATTGTGGTTGCTTGCTCATAAGGAGCTGGCTCATGAGGAGCTAGGGTTTGCTGGAAGGTGCTTTCCCCAGCTGCCCGCCATCAAATGCTGGGTTGTCCCTGGAAGCGCCAGCACATGCAGTACGCAGAGCAAATGCCGATTCCGAACCCATAAAACCCCTATAGAGTGTTGGATGTGACATGGGCCACACAACTAATAGGCCAGGTGTTCCCACCGACTGCGCAAGCATCTCAGTCTTGTCCAAGCACAGTACTACTTGAAGCACAACTTCCTGCGCCAGCAGCAAGCCCTTACCTCGGCCATGGTCACAAACCTCTCAGGGGTGCAGTTGAGTACTCCTGCCTGTGTGACTGCTGCTGCCAGCTCCACTGCGTCCATGTGATACCCATAGTACCCGTCCGCTTCTGCTGCTGTAGAAACCCTGGCCAGACTGTCCCGATCAGGGTTGTGCAGCCACAATTGGTGGGCCTCCACCCACCACAGCAGCAGCCGATGGGCAAGCAGCAGCAGCGACCCCTTGTTGCCCAGCTGCTCATGCAGCGGGGCCGTCAGCAGCTGTGCAATCTCCTGCTGTGCTACTGCCGCAAACACCAGCAGCTCTGTGTCACCCAGCAGCCTTCTGGCCATTTTGCCAGCAGCGACGGGATTCACATGCAGTGAAGGGTGTTTGAGCACTGCTGTGGCTGCTGCCAGTGTTGTGGCCACCCTGCTGATGTACTC
Organism: Desmodesmus armatus; assembly: GCA_007449985.2. NCBI lineage: Eukaryota > Viridiplantae > Chlorophyta > Chlorophyceae > Sphaeropleales > Scenedesmaceae > Desmodesmus > Desmodesmus armatus. The sequence goes on from VIIQ02000087.1 coordinate 255,963, forward strand.
CTGCTGCGCCCAGCACTGAGCAGGCTTGGATACTATAAGCAGCTTCGCCAGCAGCTGCATGGTCTTGATGAAGCACCGCACACAATCTAGCGCGCTGCTGCCTGCTGGTGTGCCGGTGCTGGTCTGCTTCTGCATGGCTGAGCACACCACGAGCAGCTCTGGCCCCTTCATGTAGGCATCAGGACCAGAGAGGAGGGCATCAAGGCCTGCCTCTACAGCCTTCCAGCCGTCCATCGGGCGAGGTTGCCTTTGTTGCTGTGCCAAGAGAGTGGGGAGCTTGGGTGCCAGGCTGGCTCGAAAGAGTTACAAGAGGGACATACGCGATGTGAGCCAGCGATATATACCATAATTACTGTTCAGCCATATCATACGACGACGTTGCTGTTCGAGTGCCAAAACATCGGCAGATGACTAAGGGTAGGGATTAGTTGAAAGTGACACAGGGAGTAGGGGGGAGGGCAAGGGGCATTCCGGCTCCAGAGCATGCCCTCAGGGGTGGGGGCATTGGGCCTTGCAGGGAGCCTGCTGCCAAGCCTGCAATATGCCTTGAATACAGGGCAGCTTGGGGCCTCGGGAGGGGGTGGGGCTTGGGGCATTTCTCAGCCTGAGCCTCCCAGTCAATGCCCCTAGAGATGGGAGCACTTTGGGAGCCTGACAGAAAAACTCCCTCTGTCACTTTCAACTAATCCCTACCCTAAACGCCCACGTGTGGGGGAAAACCCTACCCGTGTGGTGCTATCCATTCCGTTGCATTGTCCAGTTGATCAGGCATTCGGATTATGCTGCCTTTGAGCCAGTTCCTTGGTAAGGCAGCAAGCATGAGGCTGATGCGGTGCATTTCCTGATCCATGAACATGCTGTACAACCCCATCATGCATGTACCTATGTCTGGAAGGTACGCTTTTGTAGGTGCGTGGCGTCTGTTGCTTGTCAGCATGTGCATTCAGTGAGCCTTCCACAGACCCGTGCATTCAGCTGCAACAATGCTCACGTGTTATGCACGCGGCACACCATGTCTGCAATCAGCCGCGGCAACTGTTGCCAGCAGGGCAGTTGTCCTGGTGTTCATCAGGAAACACAGCATGCCCCTATCCCTCAGGACTTCATGGTAACACCTTCGTCATGCCCACGTTGAAGGCAGGCATGCCACTCCCTGCATGTGGTTCAAACGCATACAGCGCCGTACTCAGCACTTGGTCCTTCGCACTGGCCGGATGCGGCACACTGCAAACAGCCAACATATGCATGCACACCTTCGTACTGGCTTGCAATCAAACACACCCAGCCAGATGGCCAGCAACAGACACATGTGTGCATGACTGGCTTGCACCCAACAACAATCCTAGCCAAACGGCCAGCAACATTTGAGTGTGCCTGTGGCATCCTGGCAGTTCTTGGCAGCTGCACCATACGTGGCAGCACACACATCTGCACCGATGTCGCACACTACATCACAATATGCAATGTATGATGCTGGTGATGTGACAAACATGACGTCACAGAAGGAGGCACCTTCTGCTATGCCAAGCTATACTGTAATACGAAGCCATGTACTCCCTACAGCAAGAAAAATGGCACGCACATGTGCTGACTTTTAATCAAAGTACAGGCTGCCAAGTGTGGCACCACAGCCCGCCGGTGCATTACTGTTCCTCGCAATAAACAAACACAGCTGCCGCACCAGAAATCAAAACCCGATACCGCACACACACCCAGCAAACAATGGTGCAGTGACTGGACATGGAAACAGCGCTGACTGCCGACTGGCCCTGAACCCTAGGCAATCGCACACAACTGAACGCTAAGATGGCCAGCAGCTCCTGCACAGCTGCAGTCACACGGCCCTAGCCCTAGCTACCCGCTGCTGCTGCTGCCGCCTGTGGTGCTGCTGCTGCCGCCAGTTTCCTGCACACAGGCTTGTGCTGCTCCCAGTGGGCGGCCTGACAGTGAACACCACAGTACCTGCAGCAATCATAACAATCAGACATGCACGACAGCAGTTCACAACGGCAGCAGAGAGCAAGAGAGAAGCTGGTTCAGTGACAGTATAGGATAGGCAGGACTTGCAGAGTGACCAAGCCGTACATACTGGTAAATGTGCTCCCTCTAGTCTGCACCAGGATGGCTGGCTTGCACAACAACCCCCTGACTGTGCCACAAGCGCAATCCTGCTGCCCCCATTCATCTTCCCCCAGCCTCACCCCGCCACGCCCCGCACCCCCCCCCTCTCACCTGGCCACCCTGCAGCCCCCGCACACGCAGCTCCTGCCTCCCACCAGCTGCAGCTCGCTGGCACCCCCCATGGAGCTGCACAGCGGGTTGTTGCACAGCCACGGCAGCGGCAGCTTGGCACACAGACCAGCACCAACAGCCTGCAGCTCACTGCCTAGTGCTGCAAACCCACTGAAGCCCAGACAGGCCCGTACTGCACTGGCAACACTACTGGCCTTACCAATCGCGTCCTCTGCTGCACAACACTCCTTGAACACGCGCTCTTCGTCATACATTTGGCTCACATCACCACCATTACCAACACTGGTGCTGCTGCTGCTGCTGCGGCTGCTCGTAGAAGCCCTGACATCAGCACCTTTGACTTTGTTGATGCGCTCTCCGGTCTTCTTTGTGATCGACAAGCACAGCTCAATGCAGTCCGTGCACTGCCCCTTGAGCCCGGCAAACTCTGCTGCCAGGCTGCCATATGCCGGCACCGGCTGCTGCCCGGCAGCACCCTGCCACTGCTGCCATGCCCTGGCGGACGCTGGCCCCATGCTGGTGTCTCCCTCCAACCCGCTGCCGCTACTGATGCTGCCCATGTCATCGTCATCTTCGTCGCTTTCGGGTTCAGTGCTGCACGTTTCCCACAGGGCACGGACATACTGCATGCTGGGGTACCCCAACAGCCACTCTGCCTGCTCCAGCACAATCACAGCCTTAAGTATTCCCCCCTCACAAGATGCTGTCAGCAGGCCTAACAGCTTGCTGCTGCTGAGGCCGAGGCCGTCCATGCTGCTGCTGGTGCTGGAGAGCGTCTGCAGCCGCTGCAGCTTCTGCTGCTGCTCACGCTGCCAGTCATGCAGCCAGCGCCCGACTTCCAGGCAGTAGCGCCCGAGCAGCACCACCCAGTGCGCCAGCATGTGCCGCCAGGTGCGCAGATCGCGGCCGACTGCATCAGGGACACCTGCATATGTGCATACATGTTGGAACTCTTGCATGCGCTGTAGGATAGCAGCTATGCATGGGCTGGTGCCCGCCAGGCCACAAAGCATTTGAGCCGATCAACCAGTGCTGTGCGGCACAGTAAGAGACAGCATGTGTGCGCGTGCGTGCGTGCGTGCGTGCGTGCGTGCGTGCGCGCTTGTGTGTGTGAGAGAGTGAGAGACAGTGAGGGAGGAACGGGGGGAGGGGGGAGTCAGATGACCCACCTGTCTCGTTCAGATCAAGGATCATGCGCCTGGCAGCTGCGGCTGCAGTGTGCATCGAACCCAGCTGGCCCGAGTTGCCCTGGCTGCGGTACAGCTTGTGCAAGCTGGCTGAGAGAGCCACCACGCGAGGCTGCAGCTGCGGCTGCGCCAGCGACGCAGCAAACAGAGCCTGCATCAAGCCACGGTCACTGCCCACGTTGAGAAGTTCGGTCAGCAGCTGCCCGGCTGCACTGCTGTGCTGGCTGCTGCTGCTCTTGCTGCATGTAATGTGGTGGGGCAGGACCCTCCTGGCCAGCACCTCCAGAAGCATCAGCACAGCAGGGCCTCTGTCCATGCCGTCTTGCCAGTGCACCTGCGGAAAGGAGGGTGTTGGGGTTGCAGTGCAGCAGTGATGTAGCAGCTCCTGAGACCCGCACGTCTTCATTTTTGAGCCCTCGTGCAACTGCAACACGCGGTAGTGTCACTGGGATAACAGCACACCGTCGCATGTGGTCGGGCGGGCGTCGTGGATCGGCGGGTTGGATTAAACTGCGTCTTTCAAATAGCGCCTCGATTCGTCACGACTACCTGGCAACGGCCATGCACCAGGGCGTCGTCTAGCAGTCGAGGGCGCGTGTGCATGCCGTGACGCCAGGGGATTGCGATGCGACTAGCTGAGAGTCGTCTGTGAGTCGTGCAGAAGTTGCCCAAGCGTCTGGCCTAACCGTTCACGACGTCGGGTTGCTGTCGCTAGGCAGTGCCAAGGTAGTTCAGCACAAGTTGTGATGCGGGGGCAACTCTACTACCTGACGAGCCATCTACCTGTCCTGCTCAGTGGTGAAACATGCAAATCTTCTAGCCACATCCCCCCTAGCCACATCCCCGTTGTGCGCACCTTTGTGACTCCCAAGCAGGCCAGCATTGGTTTCACAGCCAGTAAGCTAGCACAATCCAGACTAACACAGCTGAAGCTGCTGCTGCTGCTGTTGCTGCTGCTGCTGCTGCTGCTGCTGGCACAGTCGACCTTGCCAGTTGAGCACTTACAGCTGAAAGCACGCCGTAGCTCCTTTGCTGCTGTGCTGTCACTCTGCACCACCCTGCCTGAAGCAGCAACCTGGAACAGCAGCCCTGACGGCTGCTGCTGCTGCTGCTGCTGCTGCTGTGGAGCGCCCCCTGTGTGCTGCCACACCACACCCCCCAGTAGGTGGGCGCTCAACAGCAGGCAGCAATCAAGCACTTCAGGCAGCATCTGCTGTGCTTCCTGCTGTTGCCACTCTGCCCCTGCTGCTTTGCGCGCACTGCGCCAGCTCAGCACAGCCGCTGTTGCTGCTTCCACTGCCGCTGCAATGAGCAGCGGCTGCCCCTCCCCGCACAGCAGCGCGGTACGCTGCAGCACCCTTGGCAGCTCTACACACACTGCCTCCAGCAGCTGCTGATGCTGGCGGGTCAGGGCCGGCTGCCGCTGCTTGCCCCGGGGGCCAAGCACCCCCTGCTGCCGCACTGTGGCACTCAGTGTCTTGTCCAACTCCTGCATCCACTCACACAGTGCTTTCAACTGCGTGTCCCTCTCTGCTGACGGCACGGGGCAGCTGCTGCTGTTGGAGTCTGTTGCTGGGCGTGGCAAGTTTGTAAGACCCCCTTTTCCCACTGCGTCCGCAAACTGCACCAGAGAGTGCGCTCCGCCCATCCCCAGCTGCTTCCATAAGGAAGCTATGCTAGCAAACAAGCGTAGCAGCTGCTGCTGCTCTGCCGGTGCCTGCGACACAACTGCATCTGCAGCTGCTTCCTGCGCTGAACTGCTGGTGGTGGTAATGCTGATAGCAGCCAGTGCTTGCAGCTGCTGCCACAGCAGCTGCAAGGCCGGCTGAGGGAGTGCTGCTAGGGCTGCGTTGTTGCAGCGGTAGCTGTGCACTAGCAGCATTGTCAGCACCAGCCGCAGGTAGGCAGCACTGGTGTGGTGCGCGACTACGGCATGTGCGGCGACTGGGGACAACCCAGAAGGGCTGCCAGTGCAGCAGCTCACCGTGCGTGCTACCTGCACAACACAACAGCAGGAAGTACGGATATAAGGGGCATGACGTAAGTTGCACTATGCATAATCAAGTCTACAGGTTACCTGTGCACGTGGGTCAGGGTTACGCTGTTGATGTGCCTGAAGTTCAAAAGTGCAAAAACAACCTGGCAGTGCTGACCAGCCAACCAGATCAATCCTCCAGTGTCTTTGGTAACCTTTGTCATGTGGTTGGTGCTGGGTGGTGGTAAACCCCAGCTGCTGGCATTTGCACGCACGCTGAAAGTTCTTGTCACGACCGTCTGTATTGGTGCAATGTGGCAAGATAGTATAACCAATTATTTCCCCATGATGCACAACTTCGAAGCTCTGAATTCCTGCACATGCAGGGTGCCCTCACCTGAGCCACCGTCAGAAACAATTCCGGAGTGCAGTTGGGTCCTGCTGCCTGCACCACTGCTGCCGCCAGCTCCGCTGCTTGCACGTGATAGGCATAGTACCCCTCAGCTGCTGCTGCTGTTGTGGCCCTGGCCAGAGTGTCCCGATCAGGGTTGTTCAGCCACAGCCGCTGAGCCTCCAACCACCACAGCAGCAGGCGCTGGGCTAGCAGCAGCATCACCGCCTGGCCCTTGTCCAGTTGTTGCTGCCGCTGCTGCTGCTGCTGCGCTGGAGCTGTCAGCAGCTGTGCAACCTCCCGCTGTGCTGCTGCCACAAGCAACAGCAGCTCCGTATCTCCCAGCAGCTTTCTGGCCATTTTGCCAGCAGCAACGGGGTTCACACCAAGTGAAGGGTGTTTGAGCACTGTTGTGGCTGCTTCCAGCGTTATGGCTACCCTTTTGCTGTACTCCTGCTGTGCCCAGCACCGTGCACGCTTGCGGACTGACAGCAGCTTTGCCAGCAGCTCCATGGTCTTGATGAAGCACCGCACGCAGTCTAGTGCGTTGCTTCCTGCTGGTGTGCCGCTGTTGGTCTGCTGCTCCAGTGCTGTGCAGACCATGAACAACTGCGGTCCCTTCATGCAGGCATTGGAACCCGACAGCAGAGCATCGAGCTCTACTTCTACAGCTCTCCAGCCGATCATCAGGTCAGGCTGATATCCCTGCTGTGCCAAGGTGGGAGGAGCTTGGGTGACAGGGCTAGTGATGTGGAACGCTGGACCAAAGAGTACTGAGCATTGCTGAAGATGGCAGAATTGAAGGAGTTCCTCCTACTTCCCGGCTGAAGATGAGTGGTTCACGGAACATTAGTCACCGGTCAAGACTTTAGGAACGGTCGGCCATGAAACCTGACTCGTTGCAGCGCTTTTTATGATGTCAACCAACTCCAATGAGTGGTTTCCCTTTCATTTTCGCATGTCCATCTTGTAGCCCTAGAGGCCTGTCACTCAAGCTCCCAGCAAGCCCCCATCAATGGCCCAACAAGAAAGGCAGCCTGCCCCAATGGACAGTTGGAGTGCTGTAGAGGCAGGTCTTGATGCACTGCTTTCTAGTCCTGATGCTTGCATGCAGGGACCACAGCTGCAGGAGGTGTGCACAGCCCTGCAGCAGCAGACCGACAGCGGCACACCAGCAGGCAGCAGCGCACTAGACTGTGTGCGGTGCTTCATCAAGGCCATGCAGCTGCTAGCCAAACTTCTGTCAGTCTCCAAGCCAGCCCGGTGCTGGGAGTACCCATACAGCACCAGGATTCCCACAGCAATGGCAGCAACCACAGCAGTGCTCAAACACCCGTCACTTGGTGTAAACCCTGTCGCTGCTGGCAAAATGGCTAGAAGGCTGCTGGGAGACACGCAACTGCTGCTGCATATGGCAGCAGCACAGCGGGAGGTTGCACAGCTGTTGACAGCTTCAGCGCAGCAGCAGCAGCAGCAAGTGGACATGTGCCGGGTGCTGCTGCTGGTGCTAGCTCAACGGCTGTTGCAGTGGTGGTTGGAGGCCCACGAATTGTGGCTCAACAACCCTGATCGGGACAGTATGGCCAGGGCCACAACAGCAGCAGCAGCGGAGGGGTACTATGCCTATCACCTGCAGGCAGTGGAGCTGGCAGCAGCAGTGTTACAGGCAGGAGGACAGGACTGCACTCCGGAATTGTTTCTGATAGTGGTTCAGGTGAGGGCACCCTGCATGCAGGAAGTGCTGCAGTGCGGCGCACTGCTTGCAATTCCTTGTCACTTGGCCTGGTCTGTACCAGCTCTCAAGCTGGGCAAGGTGCGGACAGTCAAAACATACTGGGTTCCATGCTTCAACAACCGGCCGTAGGGAGGCCACAATTCTCATCAAGTTGGCAATTGGCTGTTAGTGGTGAGGCCAGTGCGCTTGGAACACTTCTTATATATAGCACACCCATGAACGTGGGTGCTAGCAGCTGGGTGGTTGTTGACAGCTGGCAAGACCACCCACAGCCAAACAACACCAAGCAGCTTGCAGTGACCCAATCAAACTGGGTTACCATACGACCAGCATGGCCGCACTCCCAGGATGGTTCTGCGCTCTCCCCCAGTTTTACTCACTGAGGCGCAGTGAGCACAACACTAAGGTGGCCTTCATTGTTGTGCCCATGACTAATCATCTTGGGTCCAGTGCAACCGACCTCATGCCCCTACGTCCGTCCTGCATGCTGACTTGCTTTACAGGTAGCACACAAGGCAGCCTACTGCAGCCCCCCTGGGTTGTCCCCAGCCGCTGACTAGGCGATAGGCGCCCACCACAGCAGTGCTGCTAACCTGCGGCTGGTGCTGACAATGCTGCTGGTGCACAGCTTCCGCTGCAACTGGGCGGCTCTTACGTTGCTTCCTCCAGGAGTGCTGCGGCAAGTGCAAGCACTGGCTGTTAGCAGCTTCTACGACGGGAGCTCAACCCAGGCAGCCCTTGCAGGCAGCAGCAGCACCAGCAGCAGTCCAGCAGCATCTGTGGCAGGCACGAGCAGCAACAGCAGCAGTCCAGCAGCTGGTGCAGCTGCAGGGCCGCATGCTTCAGGAGGGCACCAGTGGCTGCTGGACATATCTGACAGCATGATCGTCCTGTGGCAGCAGCTGGGGATGGGTTCAGTGCCCTCCCTGGACCAGTTTTCAAATGCACTGGACCGTAGGATGAGGACAGATCTGGGGCTCCGGCCAGCTAATGACTGTGGCAGCAGCTGCTGCAACTGCTGCCCCATAACAGCAGCAGAGAAGGAGGGGCAGCTAGAAGCACTCAGGGAGTCCATGTCAGAGTTGATTGCGACAATGTGTGCCACGTCGGAAGAACAGCAGGGTGCTCTGGGCTTCCTAGGCCAGCAGCAGCAGCAGCACCTGGACTGCCAGCTGTTGGAGGCAGTGTGCCTGATGCTGCCACAGGTGCTGCTGCGCAACGCGCTGCTGTGCATGGAGGGGAAGCCGCTGCTTGTAGCAGTGGCTGTGAATGCAGCAATGCATGCAGTACTGACCTGGCGCGCAGCAGCAGGGGCAGGATGGCAGCAGCAGGAAGCACAGCACATACTGCCTGAAGTGCTTGATGGCTGCCTGTGGCTGAGCGCTCACCTACTGGGAGGTGTGGGGTTGCAGCAGATAAACGACGCCCTGCAGCAGCAGCAGCAGCAGCAGCAGCAGCAGCAACAGCAGCAGCAGCCAGGGCTGCTGTTTGAGATGGCTGCTACTGGCAGGGTGGTGCAGCAGGGCAGCATCGCAGCAAAGGAGCTTCAGGGTGCTGGAAAATGCAGGTGCTTGTCCGACAAACCCCACGTCAACAGCAGGAGCAGCAGCAACAGCAGCTTCAGCTGTGTCAGCCTGGACTGTGATAGCTTGCTGGCTGTCAACTCACTGGTGGCCTGCTTGAACATTATGGAGGTGCGCACAGTGGGGTTGTGCCTGTTCACCCCTGGGGTGGGACATGAATAGGGCATGCCTGCTGCCACTAGATGCCTGCTGCCACTAGATGTCATCTGGCATCTGGCAGTGCCAGTGGCCAGGTAGTAGTGCTGTTGACATGATAGCCAGCAAAAGTAGCACTCCTGGCACATACATTACTTTGGCATGTCACCTGCGACGTGCAAGCATGATCATGCATGCAACGTATGTGCACCACTCCCTGTGTGCTCACACCTGTCCAGCATCATCATCAAGGAGGGTGTTACTCATTTGAATGACCAAGGTGCACACCAAGAAACCGCGGTGCCCTTACACCCTACAGTCAGGAATGTATGTAAACCTCATCCATGATTGGGGATTAGTAGCATGTGGTAGCAATAAGGGCACAGTGCAGGTCTCAGTTGCTGCTGCTGGCTGATCCTGATACCACATCGCCCTCCCTTTCTGCAGGTTCACTGGCGCAGCGTCCTGCACAGAGGTCCTGCTGTGCTGCTGCTGCTGGAGGTGCTGGCCAGGAGGGTCCTGCCCCACCACATCACATGCAGCAAGAGCAGCAGCAGCCAGCACAGCAGCGCAGCTGGGGAGCTGCTGACCACAGTTGTCAATATGGGCCGCGACCTTAACAGTGTGCAGGCTATGTTTGCTGCTGCGCTGGCACAGCCGCAGCAGCTGCAGCCACGCGTGGTTGCGCTGACTGCCAGCCTGCACAAGCTATGCCGAGAGGAAAGCAATCTGCTTTCAGAATGCGGTGTGAAGAAGCTTCATGTGATGCACACAACAGCTGCAGCTGCCAGGCGCATGATCCTCGACCTGAATGCAATGGGTGTCGCTGATGCAATCGGGCGCGACCTGCGCACCTGGCGGCACATGCTGGCACACTGGGTGGTGCTGCTCGCCCGCTACTGCCTGGAAGCGGGGAGCTGCATCCACAAGTGGCAGCTGACACAGGAGCAAATGCTGGCGTGGAGCTGCGCCACTAGCAGCGCCATCTGCGATGCTGTGGCGACGGTCACCAGCAGGCATCTGGCAGCTGCGGAAGCAGCAGTGCTCCAGCCGACAACCGGTCAGGCTGTCGAGGTGTTGGGTACGGCCGAGTGGCTGCTTGGGTACCCAAGTCTTGAGAAGGTTGCAAGCCTGTGGGAGACCTGCAGTATCAGCCCCGGAAGCCAACCTAGTGATTACTACAACGATGACGTCAGCATTAGCAGCGGTAGTGGGTTGGAGGAGGACACCAGCATGGGGCCAGTGTACGCCAGGGCATGGCAGCAGTGGCAGGGTGCTGCCGGGCAGCAGCCGGTGCCGGCATACGGCAGCCTGGCAGCAGAGTTTGCCGGGCTCAAGGGGAAGTGCACGGGCTTGCTTCAGAGGTGTTTGAAGCTGGTGCAGAGAACCCAGGAGCGAATCGGGATGCTCAAAGCCATTGGCGACGAGGTGCCCGCCCCCAGCGACAACAGCAGCAGCAGTAGCAGCAATATTGGAGATGGTGGTGGTCAGTGCTTGGGCGCTGATGATGACGTCACTTTCAAGGAGTGGTGTGCAGCTATGGATGCGGTCATCAATGCCAGTAGTGTTGCCAGTGCAGTACGGGCCTGTCTGGGCTTCAGTGGGTTTGCAGCACTAGGCAGTGAGCTGCAGGCTGTTGGTGCTGGTCTGTGTGCCAAGCTGCCGCTGCCGTGGCTGTGCAACAACCCGCTGTGCAGCTCCATGGGGGGTGCCAGCGAGCTGCAGCTGGTGGGAGGCAGGAGCTGCGTGTGCGGGGGCTGCAGGGTGGCCAGGTGAGGAGAGAGGAGGTGCAGGGCTGCAGGGATAATGTGACACACTGCAGTTGAACTTGCTGCATGAGGTGCCTTCAGCTGGGGTTGCTGCCAGCCAAGCCTTTCAAGGGACTGGCAGTAAAGTTCGTCAAGCACCTGGCCTGCTGTCAGCAAATGGGCACCCTCTGCACTAGCACCACCTGCCGGCGTGTCCTGCCGGCATGTACTGACGCCGGCGTGTTCCGCCTGCTTGCATGTCTGGTTGTTCTTGCTGTTTCTGCAGGTACTGTGGTGTTGACTGCCAGGCAGCCCACTGGGAGCAGCACAAGCATGTGTGCAGGGAGCTGGCAGCAGCAGCAGCAGCACAGGCAGCAGCAGCAACAGCAGTAGTGGACAGCTGAGGCTGTGGCAGTGTGGCTGCTGCCTTCAGGGAGCTGTTTGGCACCTTGCTCAACTTTTTTGGCACTGTACTCAATCTTTATTGGTGCTTTTAGGGAGGTGCTCCAACCACTTTTTAGTGCGGATGTGTGCAGTTCGTCACCACACCTGGTTGGGCTCACCCGTTTTGCATCTCCGCAATTACCGGCCGCCTTATGTGCATAGTGCCAGGGCAGCCATACAGGAGCTGCTGGCAACCATACATTCACTTGCATGCTGTGCTGAGTTGGAACAGCGGTAGGTACTGTGCTGCACCCACTGGGGTGCCTTCATAAATTCGTTGTGTCCATTGTCTCTCATGAATGTTGATTGTTGTTGTTGAGGCCTTCAAACACATTCTGTCTGGGTAGTGTCGATAGGCTAGTCAGCCAAAGATTAGGCATGCTGCCACTGAGCCGTTCTAAACTGGGTGTGGAATGTGGTTCAAGAGTGAAGTGTGTAGCCGTTCTTTTGGCTAGTGATCCAAGTACCCTACCTAGGGTGGTGGTGCATTGTTGGGACCTTCTGTTGGCTTGAAATCCCATGTAGCAGCACTAGTCAAACTGCACCAAACTGTTGCTGTGTGAAATCGTCGTGACGGGTTGTGCTTTGCTGAAGCCCAACGGACCGTCCGGCTGAATGCTGCTCAAAGCCCCCTGAAGCTGGCTCTGGTTGGTTGTGCTGTGGCTGTTGCTGCAATGCTGTATCAGTACATGCTGAGACTTGGTGCTGGTGGTTGTGTCACGCATGGTTGGCTGGTTGCAAATCCTGTTGAAGCACAGCAGCACACCCAACACAACATCCTGAGGATGGTTGTCAGCATACCGTCCAGTGAGACAGAGCATGTGCATTGCTGTATAGCTGTCGGCAGGCTGCTTCTCAAAAGGCTAGGGGACAGGGGACATGGATGCGCCCACTGGTCAAATGATCTCTGGAACATGCAGCTGTAGTGTGAGTGACGCAGAGCCATGATGGATTCCCTTGAGACTCTCATCAGATCCAGCAGACTGCAATAGTGTGGATTCTCAGACAATGTCAATGAAGAAAGTTCATTGAGTGAGGGGCCGAATAGGCATGCTTTGCCCAAGGGCATAAACTCACAGTTGGCGCCAAGTATCGCGATGTTTCCAACTGGTGGTTTCTAGCCTCCCAAATTCTTGATGAAACCCAACATGCAGTAATTGGATTGATCTCGGGCAGCTTTCTGTGGCATCGGCGACGAACCTCAAAGTTTTGAATTCCCAGATCGCGAGATCGTCAGCACCGTATACACCTGAGGAGTGCTGGCTCCCTTCGGCGTGCTCAAGCACGTCCTAAACCATCTATCACTCACATTACAAGTAACACTAGACGCGCTAGCGCTTCCTGTGGGACAGCCCCTCACCGCAGCTTGTCACTCAGGGTGCACACAATTGCCAAGCAAGGCGAAGCAGCCCCGACCAATGGACACTTGGAGGGATGTAGAGGCTGGCCTAGATGCGCTGCTGTCTAGTCCCAATGCACGCATGAAGGGCCCAAGCCTGCAGGAGGTGTGCACAGGCTTGCAGCAGCTGATTGACAGTGAAGACCCAGGAAACAGCAGCGTGCGCAGCTGCGTGCAGTGCTTCATCAAAACCATGGAGCTGCTTGCCCAGCTGCTGTCAGCTCGCAAGCGTGCCAGGGATTGGAAACAGAAGGGGTACAGCAGCAGGGTGGCAACAGTGCTGGCAGCAGCAACAGCGGTGCTGGTACACCCGTCGCTGCTGCTGAACCCTGTTGCTGCTGGCAAGATGGGCAAAAGACTGCTGGCAGACACGCAGCTGCTGCCGCTCGTGGCAACAGCACAGCAGGAGGTTGCACAGCTGCTGATCACACAAGCGCAGCAGCAGCCTGGCGCTCAGCAGCAGCAGGGGCAGCAAGGGCAGGTACTGCTGCTGCATGTGGCGGAGCCGCTGCTGCTGTGGTGGTTGGGGGCCCACTCACTCTGGTTCTTGAGCCCAGCACGGCACACCTATGTCAGGGGCAAAACAGCAGCAGCAGCACAGTGGTACCACGCGTACCATTTGCAAGCAGTGGAGCTGGCAGCAGCAGTGGCACAAGCTACAGGACCCAACTGCACCACGAAGCAGTTCTTAGCCATGGCTCAGGTAAGAAAATGGAAAGGGAACATGTTATGGGCAAGGATTGCTGTAGCATGGTGCACTGCTAGTGGGGCCCTGTTACATCGCTGAGCTGAACGTGAGCAGCAACCCAACGCTCTACCATGCAGGCCAAACGTTGCTGCATACTTGCCAAAGCAAAACTTGCTGTGCCCCGCCCCATGTGCACGTTTTAGCAGAGCCTAGAGGTGTTATTGTACACACAGCTGCTGCTGCCCACACCTGCTGACCCCTATACCGTGTGCGAACCTCTCTTGCAGGTAGTGCACAGGGTGACAGCCTTTCACAAGTGCGCAGAGCACCACCCCTTGCTGCAAGAGGCTGCAGTTGCTCGCTATAGCAGTGGTGCCTACCTGCGGCTAATGCTGCTGCTGCTGCTCACGCACAGCTACTGCTGCAACAGGGCTGAACCACCTCCGCTAGTGCCAGCATCTTCAGGCACCAGCAGCACCAACAGCTCCAACAGCAGCAGCGGCACCAACAGCGACAGTGGAAACAGCATTAGCAGCCGTGCTGACAGCAGCACCACAGCATCTGCATCAGCAGGGCATGGGGCCACGTTGCAGCAGCAGCAGCGGCAGCAGCTGGCTGTCAGTATAGCAGATGTGTGGCAGCAGCTGGGCATGGAGGCAGCCTCTCTGGCTGTGTTTGCTGATGCCATGCAAGCAGATGGAGAGCTGCAGGTTACAGTGCTCGCATCCATTGACTCCTGCAGCAGTGGCAGCAGCGCCAGCAGTGGCCCCACCCTGTTGCTACCAGAGGACCGGCCCCTAATGCTGCGAGCACTGGGCCACATGGTGCACGAGCTGCATGAAATGCTGCTCAGTGTGCTGAACTGCTCAGAATGGGACGTCCCGGCGCAGTTGGACTGTGACAGCGCCGGCAGACGACAACAGCAGCAGCAGCAGCGGGCCCTGACGCGCCAGCAGCAGCAGCTGCTGCAGGCTGTGTGCCTGAAGCTGCCACAGGTGCTGCTGCACACCGCGCTGCTGTGCGGGGATGGGGAGCCGCAGCTTGTGGCAGGAGCAGCAGCAGTGTCTACCCAGGCGGTGGTGTGCTGGCACACTGCTTGCAAACCAGCAGCAGAGGATGCCGACCTGCAGCAAGAGCAGGCGCTGCCGGGTGTGTTTGACTGCTGGTTGCAGCTCATGCAGCAGCTGCTGCTGCAGCAGCCACGCGACGCCAGCTGCAGCCAGACTACTGCTCCGCCAGCTGCTGTGTTTGCCGCTGCTGTAGCAGCTAGTGCCAACAGCGATACTGCAGCACAGCAGCAACCCATCCGCGATTCACCGCAGCAGCAGCAGAAGCAGCAGCAGCAGCGGCCGTCAGGGCTGCTGTTGCAGGTTGCTGCTACACGCAGGGTGCTGTCGGGTGGCAGTCCTGCAGGGCAGCAGCTGCTGGATGCAGCCCTGTGCAGCTGTGCCCCTATGAACAACCTCTCTGGTGACCGCAGCCTCAGCAGTGAGCTCACTTGTGTGACTCTGGACTGTGACAGCCTGCACGCTGCTGAGAGGCTGCTCCAGTTGTTGGGGGTCATGAAGGTGCGCACAGCAGGGGGGGTGTTGTATCTAGTCTCCAACAATGCCGTGTCTTTTTCAGTGTGAAGGACTTATGAATGCTGACCGTTGCTTGTGCGCGGGCTAACAAGGTTCAAGAAGCTCCGCAACTGTGCCTCTCTGCTTTACTCAGTTATCGCTAATTCTCAGGAGCTTTCAGGACACCTCAGGTATTGCGCCCTTTCCTGCCCTTGCTGCCACTGTTTCCTTCACACACCAGGCCGGCTTGTCTGACAGTGCTGGGTCTATGCTGCTGCTGCTGGAGGTGCTGGCCAGGAGGGTCCTGCCCCACCACATCACATGCAGCAAGAGCAGCAGCAGCCAGCGCAGCAGCGCAGCTATGCGCGCGGCGTTCACGCTCTGCACAACCCTCAGGGACAAAGCCCTGGACCAGCATAGCTTGTTGAAAGCTTTTGTTGTAGGTTCGCTGTCGCATCCGCAACTGCTGCACCCGCGCATGGTTGCGTTGGTTGCCAGCCTGCACAAGCTGGCGGACAGGCTGATCATGGCCCGCAACCCCCAGCGATGGGTTTACTTGAGAATGCTGAATGGCACAGCAGATATCGCCAGGGTGATCGTCGTGACACTGTACATGGAGCATGTTGCGAACGCGATCGACCGCGACCTGCGCACCTGGCGTCACATTACGGCAACCTGGGTAGCGCTCATTGGGCGCTACTGCTGGGGAGTCGGGCGGTGGCTGCAGCTGCTGCACTCAGAGCACTGGGAGCAGCAGCAGCTGCTGCATAGCAAGAGTGGTTGTGAGGCTCGCGGTGCTCTTGGGGTTTTGATTGAGGTGCTGGGGCTCTTGCAGCACAAGCAGCTGCACAAAGTCCAAAGCCTTTGGGAGACTTGCAGCATCAACCCCAGCAGCAGCAGCAGCAGCAGCAGCGATGACGAAAACGATGACAGCTCCAGCAGCAGCAGCAGCAGCAGCAGCAGCAGCAGCAGCAGCAGCACATCCATCGGCAGTAGCGGCGCCGGGCCAGCGTACGCCAGGGCATGGCAGCAGTGGCATTATGCTGCAGGGCAGCAGCCGGTGCCGGCATACGGCAGCCTGGCAGCAGAGTTTGGCCGGCTGCTGCAGGGGCCTGCCAAGGAGTGGCTTGGCCTGTGCAGTTCGCTGACAAACAGGGTTACGAACGCATCGATGCTCTCGAGGCCGCCAGCAACGCGCAGCATCCGCGCAGCAGCAGGGATGACTCATCGGGTGTTAGTGATGATGGTGAAAAGTCATTGGATGCTGGTGTCGGTGATCTGCAGCTTGAATGGTGTGCAGCAGTGGAGGCAATCAACAGCGCCAGGGGTGCTTCCAATGTCATGCAGGCCTGTCTGGGCTTCAGTGGGTTTGCTGCACTAGGCAGTGAGCTGCAGGCTGTTGGTGCTGGTCTGTGTGCCAAGCTGCCGCTGCCGTGGCTGTGCAACAACCCGCTGTGCAGCTCCATGGGGGCGCCAGCGAGCTGCAGCTGGTGGGGGGCCGGAGCTGCGTGTGCGGGGGCTGCAGGGTGGCCAGGTGAGAGAGGGGGGGGGGGTGAAGGGCGTGGCTGGGGCTGGGGCTGGGGAAGAAGGCGGGGCAGCATTATGCCAGGGGCGGTCAGGTGTGCCATAGCAAAGCCATGTTGGTTCACACTACGTGAGAGCCACTCATTAGTCTCTGTCTTTGGATTCCACACCCTCTGCATTCAATGAGTTACCGTAACTAGGTCACGGTGACCTAGGGACCGCTTATTGCCTGTTGCCGTGCGTGTGTTGCTGCCATGCGTGTCTGATCGTTGCTGCAGGTACTGTGGTGTTGACTGCTAGGCAGCCCACTGGGAGCAGCACAAGCCTGTGTGCAGGAAGCTGGCAGCAGCAGCAGCACAGGCAGCAGGTGGCAGCTAAGGCCGTGTGAGTGCAGCCATGCAGGGACGTGCTGGGCCCCTTGTGTCAAGCGGTGATGCAGTCAGCTGGCAGAGCATGTGCTGTGTTGCACTGGCACTCTTTCTAATTGATTCATGGTGTTTGTATACAGTTGTTGCCATGTCTGAGCGGGCACCAACTGCTTCAGGCAACAGCGCACAGTGTGTGTGTCTGAGCCCTCTCGGCAAAGTTGTGTTGAGTTCAACGCCAGCTATTGCTCGGCAGCATGTGTTGCATGTACGGCGTCCTTCTTGGTGGTCATGTTTATGTCCTTGTACAGTTCTGGGGATGCATCTGTTCAAACACCCTTCAATTTTTCCAGCAGTGCAGCCGCATGGCTGGGATTGTTTACTAACATCCAGCTTTACATGATTGCTTTGTTCGACAGCTATCTTGTGCTCTTGACCAGCTACACCAAAGTGATTGGGCATGGTCTGTTCTGGAGTATAGTTGGCGGTGCTGACTGACTTGCATGGACGTCCTGAGTCAGGATTCCTGACTGACTCGCTTGTGAGGGGGACCTTTGAGGGGGTGCCTGTAGCTGCAGGGACTGGGGCTGGCTGTCCTTGCAGCCGTCGTGTTTCACGAATCTTATGTTTCAAGCACAAGGTATGCTCAGCTATGCTGGTGGCCGTCAGTTGAGTGGTAAGCAATGCTTTTATCGGCGTGGTGGGCACGCATTGGTGCGCATGCGTTGGTCTGGTGTGCACTAGCTTGGTGCCTTTGAGAGTTCCAGGCTGTGAGGCAGTGCATGAGGCTCATTCAAGCCAAGGCAACATGGTAACAACCAGAGCCGTTCATATGCGTCTGTTCGCCAGCTTGGCAGACACTTCAAAAGAATTAGTCATGGTGACAAAGCCATTTCACACTGCCTTAGTGAGCGTCCAAGTCGGATAGGAATGCAGGCTAAGTTGCAGGAACGACTGGTCCTCGCAAGTGCGGCCGCAGTTCGTTTCGTGCAGTTTCGCAAGAACGATCGCCCAGTATACTTTGGCTCAGCTCTGCAGCACCTTTGTTGGAGCTCGAAACAACATCATTTTGAAACCTTCCAATTGATCCAGCCGTGTGTGATACTCTTGACGGCGAAACACAGCGGTTGCTGCAGCAGCTCAGCAGTAGCAGCAGTCCCGGTCACTCGACCGCTGCAAGCTCTCCTAGCCTGCACATGTCATAGTGTGCAATCCTCTGTTCTTCAAGACAGCCGTAGATCACTTAGCAGCAGCGGTGCAGCCCTCAGCGGCAGCGGGCACAGCCCGCCACCATGGGGGTGAGTGCTGCAGACCCCATGGAAGTGGACGGCCGGCCTCCAGGCAGCAAGTCACAGCAGCAGAAAAAGCTCGATAGCCAGCTGGACGGATTGCCGAACACAGATTCAGCAGATGGTGTCGATGAGCTGCTACGGAAGGACCCCAGCCTGTTGACAGCCCCCATCAAAACGATAGAGGACAAGTTCAAGCTGCTGCCGGCCTTTCTGAAGATCAGGGGCCTTGTAAAGCAGCACATCGACTCCTTCAACTACCTCATCAACCACGACATACGCAAGATCGTGAAGGCGAATGAGAGGGTCACATGCGATGTGGACCCAAACTTCTACCTCAAGTGCGTGATGCAGGGGACAGCAGAGTGAAGGGAGGGAAGGGGGGCTGGGTCTACAAGGTCAGCAGCAGCATGCATGGCCTGCCTGCTTGCTGCATCCTTATTGCTGATCGTGGCAGTAGCCGTAGCAGCTGCAGCAGCAGTAGCAGCAGCGACAGAAGGAGGTCCATGAGCAAGTGGTGCAGCGGCCAGGCTCAGGGGCAATGGTGTTTGCGCTTGCTGCATGGACAGCATGCTGCTGCGTGATGGCCACAGCAGTTGCGTTTTCCTATACCTCTGCACACCCAGCAGCTCATGCAGCATACAGGGTTGCACACGTCACCCGCCTTGGTCGCAAGCAACGCACACATCCGCATGCAGGAGTCTAGCAGGGACCAGCAGCCTGTCAGGCTTGAGGGCAGGGCTTACTTGGGTACCGGGCATCCCCATGCGTTGCTGCTGACACCCAATCTGCAGCTGGTACCCGTACGCTTGCGATCCCACCCTCAGCATCCCATCAGCACAGGCATCTGTGGCTTTGTCTCGCCAGTCATCCATTGCAACAGCCATGTATCACGTTTGTTTGGCTGCAGGTACACGGACATCCACATCGGTATGCCCTGCCTGGAGGAGGAGTACAGGCAGGAGGAGATCACACCACAGCAGTGCAGGCTGAGGGACATCACATATGCAGGTGACCGGGGTGTCACACGGGTGCGGGGTGTCGTGTGTGAATGAGTGATTCAGGAGCCTTGTTGGCTCCGCTTGAGTGAACAGGCACGATCCAATCGATGTTGCAGTGACAGCAACAGTGATTGTGGGAGGAGGGGCACAGCTGCGTGCCACCAGGAAGTACCGACATGGTGCAGTTGCTGTCGCGAACAGACTCCTTGTTGGCGTTATTTGGCACACCACGACTACCACACTCGGCTTCACACTTGGCATTCCACTGATCAGAACACTGTCGCATCGCCGATCATGCACAGCCAAGTCCCAAAAGGGGCTGGTTTTGCTGCACTGTGCATTGCACGCCTAGTGCTGGACCGGTAGCAGTTGCAAACGATCCCCTGACACTATGTGGTTATTGCTGCCTCCGCCGCCGCTGCTGCCGTGCGTGCTGCAGCGCCCATCTACGTTGACATTGAGTACACACGCGGGCGTGAGATCGTGACGCGCAAGGGGCCTGGACAGGCGGTGCGCATTGGACGCATGCCGCTCATGCTGCGCTGTGACAAGTGAGTGGCAAGCATCGGCAAAAATATTGCACTGCAGAGCGACATACACAGCTGGGTTGTTACACCAGCCGCACCTTGGCCACCAACCGCTCTTCCACATGACCCCACCCCCCTTATCCAGCATTGTTGTCGGAGGCAAACAGAGGCTACCACAACTGCGCGCTGAAGCTGGCATCTGACTTGCAGCTCACATGCGTCTCCTGCTGAGATACCTGCGGCTTGCACCGCCGCGTTGGGAAAGTTGCGCACCCCTCCTGCACATTTTCGAGCACGTCCGCATGCGTGGCACCCCCAACTCAAACACCCTTACCAAAGTCAGGGTTGTGCTGGCTGCTGGGCTGGCATGACTACCCCCTCATGCTGACCACAACACTGTGTCCTGCATGATCATGTGCTAGGTGTGTGCTGGCCAACAAGTCAGAGGCGGAGCTGTTCAAGCTGGGGGAGTGCCCCCTGGACCCGGGAGGATACTTCATCGTCAGGGTGAGAGCAGGGCTTGGCCAGGCGCTGCATGGATGGCAACATGCCAGTACACCCACCCGCCACCCCAGCCAAGGCGTGGCGGGGGCTGGCGGGCGGGTATATGCGCGTGTTGTGTGCTGGACTGGCTGGATGTGCCGCTGCGGTGCACCCCTCTCTGAGGCTTGTGCCAGTCAGCTGGCTTTGCAGGAAGGTCAGCAGCGTTGCGTATGTTTTTGCGTTTGCAAATTTGTGTGTCGCGCGCTTTCTTACAGGGCACTGAGAAGGTGATCTTGATCCAGGAGCAGCTGAGCAAGAACCGCATCATCATCGACACTGACCAGCACGGGGAGGTCACCGCCAGCGTCACCAGCAGCACCCACGAGCGCAAGTCAAAGACCAACATCGCGGCACGCAACGGAAAGATCTACCTCAAGCACAATGCCTTCAGGTGCGACATGCTTACACAAACATCATCAATGTGAGGCTTTGCCTCCGGCCCCCGGCAGTCGGGTTTACTCGCTGAGTTGTGTGTGGCCAGCCGGTGGGTGTCCAGGGGCCCCCCTGGACACCCACGAAACAAGAATGCGTACTGGGGCAGCGGTTGGGGTGCGCCTCTGGCCTTATGGCTGGCTGTGGCCGTTGACGTGAACCCCAGGGGTTGAAAGGCACATCTGCTGCTGGCTGGTAGCATGGGCCTCACATCAAACCCTGGGGGGTGGGGAGGTGCAGGGGAGTGTGTGTGGGGGGGGGGGCACTTGTCAAGGCAAAGGCAGGGGCTGTGTGTGGGATGTGGTTGCATGCTGGCTGAGTTGCATCGGCAGCTGGTGGGGAGGTTCTGTTGGTGCGCAGGATAGGCGTGTGTCACTCACCGAAAAACTTTGCAATAAAGCGAAGGCACCTGTTCAATGACACTCGCCTGTGCGCTGCCTCCCATCTCAACCCTGCCTCCCGTGTGTACCAAAACGTCTTGTGCTTTTGTGTCCCTGCTGTGCTGCCTGCTGCCCTCCTGCAGCGACGGCAACATTGTCGCTGTGCTCAACATTGCCTGAACATTGACTCAACATTGTTGCTGTGCTCAACATTGTTGCTGCCCCCCTGCAGTGACGACATCAACATCGTTGCTGTGCTGAAGGCCATGGGTGCTGAGAGTGACCAGGAGGTGGTGCAGCTGATAGGGCCGGATGAGCAGCTGGCAGCACTGCTGATGGCCAGCATACAGGTGGGGGGAGAGGGGGGGGGGAGGAGGGAGGAACGAGGGAGGGAGCGAAGGAGGGGGGGGGGCAGAAGAGGGGGGGGTGAGGGAGGGAGGGGGGAGGAACTGGTGGCTGACTGCTGTGTGGGCTTGTGCTGATGGCCAGCTTACAGGGGGGGAGGGGGGGGGGGGGAGAGGGAGGGGGGGAGGGGGAGGGAAGCAAGGGGGGGGGGGGGGGGGGGGGGAGGAGGGGGGAGGGGGAGGTACTGGCGGCTAAGTGCTGTGTGGGCTTGTGCTGATGGCCAGCTTACAGGTGGGAGGAGGCAGGGGGAGAGGGAGGGAGGGGGAGGGAGGGTGTGAAACTGGGCGACCCATGAGCAGCATCACCTGCAGGCAGCGTGACTGCGGTGTGCATGCAAAGGCCTGTTGCAGGCTGCTGAGCTTTCTCCAAGCTCCGTTTCTCAGCGGCGCTGTTTGTGGATCAACAAGGGTGGTTGGTGATGATCCCCACCCCCTGAAAGGTCAGGTGTGTGGGTGTATGTGTTGACGAATGACGCGTGTCTCAGGCCTGTTCACATGTTGTTCACCTGTTGCCCCTGCAGGAGTGCAAGAGCCTTGGTGTGTTCAGCCAGGCACAGGCGCTGGACTACCTGGGCAGCAAACTCACACAGCGCACCAAGGGGGGCTTTGAGCGACGACGCAAGAGCAAGGTGTGCCTGACGAGAGGGAGGGTGGAATAGCCTTACGAGAGAGAGGGTGGAAGGAAGGAGGGAGGGAGGGAGTGAGGGAACCGATGGTTCCCCTCCTATGAGAGGGATGCAGCAGGGAGGGGATTCCACAGAGAGGGATGGAGGAGGGGAGGGACACGGGTTCAGCTGTAGGGCTGGCAGGGTTTGGTGCACCCAAGGCTGCGGCCTAACGCAACCTGCCTCAGTCTGACGCAGCTTCAACTAGTCAGTGATTGAACGAGAGGTTTCAGAATGAACAATGCAGTCTGTGTGAAATGAACAATGCAGTCTGTGCGGGCATTGGGTCAAATTCAAGTTGAAATAAAATATACTACACACCCCCTTGGTGTAGTTGCGCTATAGAATATCTTCCATTAGCCTCGCGTCCTATGAGGACGGCTCATCACATGCATGCATGGGGGTTAGTGCTTGCAGCAGTCTGTGGCAGTTGCTAGGCCGTGGCTAACCAACCTCCTATTAGTAGGCGCCCGTTCCCCCGCAATGCAGCCTCAATGCGTCACGCAGCACAAACGTTATTCATTCTGTTGCTGCTGCTCCCATGTGACAGGTGGACGAGGCGCGCGACGTCTTGGCGCACGTGGTGCTGTGCCACGTCCCCGTGGTGCGCTACAACTTTGCCGCCAAGGTGATGTACGCTGCCGTGATGGTGCGCCGCCTGATGTATGCACAGCTGGACCCCAGCTACATCGACGACAGGGACTACTACGGCAACAAGAGGCTGGAGCTGGCAGGTGCGCAGGGTTTTGGGTTGGGTTTAGGGTTTTGGGTTTAGGGTTTGGGCAGGTGCGCAGGGGGCAGCCTCCTCCTCTTGCTCTGGCTCTCTGGGGCTCTGGGCTCTCATGCTTGCTTCCCCTGCCCCCCCCCCCCTCCTCTTCCTCTCTCCCCCTCGCACGCTTCTCGCTAAGAGTGTCTTGGTGACTTTCCAGGGATGTGTGGTGCGTCTTCAGATGTGCTGCTGTTGCCAGCTTGCTTGCGTTCTGTGTGCGCCGGGTGACTGACTATCTGGTGGTCTACTCCTCAGGTGGTCTAAGGTCGCTGCTGTTCTAGGGTCTGATACCTCTTGTGTTCTGCTGCCGCCTGCTGCTGCCCCCCCCCCCCCCCCCCCCGGGCACACGCTCCCCAGGTGGTCTGATGTCGCTGCTGTTTGAGGACATGTTCAAACATTCTGTTTTGCACACATTGCCATTGACAACATGTGTCTCCTGCTCCTGCTGCCGCCTGCTGCTGCATCTTCCGCCCCCCGTTCGTACTCCTCAGGTGGTCTGATGTCGCTGCTGTTTGAGGACCTCCTATCGCTTTTACTGCTGCACACACTGCCATGACAACCCGTGTGTTTTGGCGCCGCCTGCTTTCTTTACCCCCCCCCCCCCCCGTGCGTACTCCCCAGGTGGTCTGATGTCGCTGCTGTTTGAGGACCTGTTCAAACGTCTCAACAGCGAGCTGAAGCGCCAGGCTGAGCAGACGCTCGCCAAGGCCAACCGCACCAGCCAGTTTGACATTGCCAAGTGCATACGCGCTGACACCATCACCTACGGCCTGGAGAGCGCCATCAGCAGCGGCAACTGGAACATCAAGCGCTTCAGGATGGACCGCAAGGGGGTCACGCAGGTGTGGGGGGGGGGGGGACTGGTAGGGATCGCTCCCCAGGGTTGGGTGCGTGCCACGTGGGTTTTGCCAAAGGGTTTGTGTAGACACAGGGAGGTGTGGGCGGGGCAGCAAGCCCTGTCTGTATATATGTACGTGCACATGAGTTACATCCATCAAGTGCGTCACTTTTCATGAATGTCTCCACACAGGCATGCAGTAGGAGTGGTGCGTTGACTCAATTTGGAGTCGGCATCTGGGTTGTGTATGTGTATGCATACACACAGTCTGGCATTAGGAGTGACGCGTTGACTTGATGTGGAGTTGGCAGCGGCAGGTCTGTAGGCGTGAACGCAAGGTTCACGCCTACAGAACGCAAGGTTGTTTGCCTGCTTACTTCCATTGTCTGGGATGAGTCTGGGGCAGCAGGCTCGCTGCTACTCATAGTTGTACAGCCGAGGTGGGGCTCGAACCCACAACCACAAGGTTTCGTTTGCTCCCCACCCAGTCTGCCGCCCCCCCCCCCCCCTCCCCCCTGCTTACCCCAGGGGGCAGCAGGGGTCAGTTGTGGAGCAGAACAACTGACACATCACAAGTGAACCAGGCTGGCTGCTTGTTGCTGGGAGCTGCCGGCAGTCTGTGTGCGACCTTGCGGCACTTGACGGTGGCATGTGCTGAGGTGTGACGTGGGGTTGTCGTTGCCGCCACCACGCATGCTGCTGTGTGGCTGCAGGTGCTGTCGCGGCTGTCCTTCATTGCTGCCCTGGGCATGATGACGCGCATGAGCAGCCAGTTTGAGAAGACGCGCAAGGTGAGGTGTTTGTCAGTATCTTACAGTACGGTGCACTGATGTGCAGTACAGTACAGTACAGTACAGTACAGTACAGTACAGTACAGGTCAAGTGCAGCACATGCCGCATAGTGCATCCCCTTGCCCGTTCCTGCCTCTGCCACACACGTTTGCTCACCTCACTCTTTACCCCAACAACCCCTTGCTCCTCACTTCCTTCCCTAACGCCCCCCACCCCCTTGCTTCCCCCAGGTGTCTGGCCCCCGTGCGCTGCACCCAGTCAGTGGGGCATGGTGTGTCCCGCTGACACCCCTGAGGGTGAGTCCTGCGGTCTGGTGAAGAACCTGGCACTGATGACACACGTCACTACGGACGAGGAGGAGGACCCCATCATACGACTCGCATTCATGCTGGGTGAGGGGGGGGGCTGGGGTGGTGGGGGGGGGGGCGAGGGGGTGGGGGGGGGGGGCACAGTGGGGTGAGTAGGGTGATTGGGGGGGTAAGCTGGGTGAGTGGACACACGTCACAACAGACGAGGAGGAGGAGCCCATCATACGCCTTGCCTTCATGCTGGGTGAGGGAAGGGGTGAGGTTGGGGGGGGGCTGGGGGGGGGGGCTCAGGTTGGGGGGGCGGCTGGGTGAGCTGGGGTGGGGGCGGTGTGTGTGTGTGTGGGGGGGGGGGCTGGGGGGGAGCTGGGGTTTGGTGGGGAGCGGGGTGAGCTTTGTAAGTGGAGCAGGGCACGCAGCACACCGGTGTCAGCCGGCCGGTATCTCTGGGTTGGCAGGTTGTTGAGCCGAAAGCCGCGGCAACAGCAACGCCTTCATGCTGGATGAGTGGGGCAGGGCACAGCCTGTAAATAGTACAGCAAGCCAGGTCTAGTAAGTCAGTGAGGTTGGCAGGGCATGATGCACACCGTGTTTGCTGGCAGTTTTCAAGGTGGTCAGCAACGACAGGCCAGAGAAATTGATGCAGTTTCCGGGGCTTTCGGCTCCCGTTCCACAGGTCAGTGGTTTGCATGTGGCCCCAATCCGCAGCAAAACCCAATCCTGTCCTGCGTGTCTTCCCGCCTTTCTGCCAGGTGTTGAGCCTGCTGGTGGTCTTTCCAGTGCTGAGCTGCACGTGCGTTCCGCCGCCCTGGTGTTCCTCAACGGCAACATACTGGGCCTGCACAGACGCCCACACAAGTTTGTGCGCGCAATGAGGTAGGTGGCTGGCAGCGGTTGTTCACAGCAGCATCCTGATCGCTGCGGTTTACTGGTGTGGATTGATCGGGTGTGCACGAATGATTATGATTTGTGCCGGTGTCTTAGCAGCCACATTGGGCAATGCATTCCTCGGGCATGCCTGTGAACACTGCTGTGCAGCAGGGGGTCACATGGAGCCCGCCTCGGCTGCCCTGCATGTGTCCTGGAAATTCCATGTGCAAGGCAGGCAGGCCGCATGTCGCAACGGTCACCCAGCTGGCAGGCTGCCAGCCACCCTGCATGCTGTTGGAGCAGAAGCGCCCACAAAGTTAGTTCAGTACTGTGACCCCAGGTACTGACTGCCCTGTGCTGCACTGTCATGTGCAGGGACCTGCGGCGGCATGGCCTGCTGGGCCCCTTTGTGCACCTCCACCTGGCATCAGACGCCTGCTACATCAGGTGGGGAGGGGTTGACACCCTCTGGACTGGCACTGAGCGGGTGTGTGGTTGCCAGGGGGCTGTACTTGCGTCAGACTTGGCAGCAGGGCTGGCGGGGGATTGGGGGGGAGAGGTCGATAAACCCAGTGTGTCAGAATGGAAGGTCAGGCAGCAGGTGCGGGAGGGGGGGGGGGACAGCACTGGCGCTGATGGGGTGTGTGTGCAAGCACAGCGCTGTGCTGGGGTCCTACGGCCCAGCAGGGGCAACCTGGGAGTGGTTGGACTCAGTGCGTCAGCATGCAGTACTGATGTGCCCTGCTGAAGATGTGACCACCAGCAGATTTTCCAGCATCATCAGACACAGAAAACACTGCAGCGCTAGCTGCCATGTTCTGAATAAGGTTGCTCTTGTCTATCGGGGGTGTGGAGTCATGGGCGCTGCTGTTGTGCTGTTGCTGTTTTGCTGCAGCTGTGACGGTGGCCGTGTGTGCCGGCCGCTGATCATCTGTGACAACGGTGTGCCGCGTGTGACCACTGGACACATCAACAAGCTCAAGGCAGGGGAGTGGGGCTTCACAGACTTCCTTAAGAGGGGTGAGCAGGGAGGCTGCGGCTTGGAAGAGAGGGCCCTTGTGTGCAAATGTGCAGTTGTGTGGTGGAGTAGAGCTGGCACAACACTAATGAAATCGATCATGGTGTGTAATGACTGCAACTGCACCTGAAAAGCAAGTTGATTCCGACGTACTGTGGCATGTTGACAGTGACTGCCTCCCTCACCCCTGCAGGGCTGCTTGAGTACCTGGATGTGATGCTGGTGATCGCAGATGACCCAGACAAATCTATGCAATGTAACTTTTTCAAGTGTGACTGCCTCACCCCCCCCCCCCCGCCTCCCTCGCCCCTGCAGGGCTGCTTGAGTACCTGGATGTGAATGAGGAGAGCACCGCGCTGATCGCGATGTATGAGAACCAGTGCCGGCCAGGCATCACCCACCTGGAGATTGAGCCCTTCACCATCATGGGGGTGGTCAGCGGCCTCATTCCCTTCCCGCACCACAACCAGTCCCCGCGTAACACATACCAGGTGAGAGGAAGGACCGGGACGGTGCAGATTGGTTGGTGACAGCAGGCGGCCGAGGAACAGTGGACGAATGAAGAAGTGGATGCGTCGGCTATATGCTCCAAACATAGTAGCATTCGTTACCCAGGTGCAACGTCAAGTCATTAGCAAGCAGTTGGAACATCCATGGAGCTAGGAAGGTCTGCCGGGAGGGCAGGAGACATGCGTGTAAACATGCTTGACGGCGTGCGCTGCAAATGGCGTGGCATACCATTGCTTGGCACAGCGCACCTACAAACTGCACCACACTGTGCCTCTCAAGTAAGGGTGCATGATCCGCTGCCTGTCATGCGCATGGTCGATGCTGGTTGGCGTGTGTGACAGCTGTGGCTGAGTCGTCTTCGCATCCGCTGTGCTGCTGCTGCAGTGTGCTATGGGCAAGCAGGCGATGGGCAACATTGCGTTCAACCAGCACAACCGCATCGACACGCTGCTCTACCACATCAGCTACCCACAGCGACCGCTGCTCACCACACGCACCATCGAGCTGGTCGGCTTTGACAGGCTGGGCGCTGGGCAGAACGCGACAGTGGCGGTCATGTCATTCACTGGTGAGTCAAGAACAGACCTGTGTGCAGTACGTGGGCTGGGGGAGCTTGTTTTGTTTGGTTCTCGCGTAATGGAAAGGCCGACAGCATGCCGTACAGATCTCGAGTTGTTTGCTGTTTGTTTTGGCACTGATGGGGGATGTCCAGAGGTCCTTTTCAGGTGAGTCTGTGCAATGCTGGGGCCAGGCGAGCTTGCTTGTTTGATTGACTGTGAGGAAAGGGAATGGCTGACAGCATGTCGTGGTGATTTCTGAAGTTGGTTGCTGTTCGTTGTGGCAGTGAACCGGGGGGGGGGGGGGCACATAGGATTACGCAGGAGGACGGCTGTCCGCACGATGTGCAAGACCAGCCGCTTAGCTCAGCTGCGCCACCAACCATTCACCATGCCATTTACATGATTTTTTGGTGGCCCCCTAGAGTGCTGTTTCGCCTCTCCACTCTTATCACTTCTCGTTCCCATGTGGCATGGTGTGGCTGCTCCTGTGCTGTTGGCTTTGGGGGCCAGCCCCATCGGTCTCTCTTGTAGGTCACTGCAGTGGCCTAGTAGTGTGCGGAATTGCACCTGAGAAGAGCATTTCTGCTGCATGCACAGGGAGCTTGCCGGGAGAACGTTTTTGATACTGGTGGTGTGTTTTGCTGTCACAGGGTACGACATTGAGGATGCCATCGTGATGAACAGGGCTAGCCTGGACCGCGGCTTTGGGCGCTGCATCGTGCTGAAGAAGAGCCAGACCATACTGCGCAAGTACGCCAACAGGACCGCAGACAGAGTGGTAGCACCTACACCAGGTGCGCAGCTAGGGTTTAGGGATCTGGGGAGGATTCAGGGAGCTGGCGTTTAGGGAACCATAAATCCTAAACCCTAAAGGTGTGCGGCACGCTGTGGCAGGCAGGTGCCGCTGAAGGTGTTGCCTGTCGCCGACATGGCGATGGCTGCATGATGAACAGTAAGCTGCAAGAGACAGCCATCATCCCTCGTTATTCAGACCACCTGACTATGACCTTTGGAGTCAGCCAGTCGCTCCTATACACATTCGAATGTGAATGTGCAGTCCATATTGTTGCTGGTGTGAAAGGCAAAGCTGCAGTTGGTATTTTGGATGGTTCTTGCAGCCAGCGAGGGTACACACCGTGTGTGCTGGGGTCCCCAACCACACGGGCCGGTGACTCAGGTAGCAGCTTGTTGGAGAAGACACAGGCCCGTGCGCCATCTCAGCATAACGTGCCATCAACAAGTGCATCAACAGAAGCACCTGTTCTGAGCCTGTGTTTCGTGCGTGCAGGCCCGTCTGGGCGGCTTGCTGACAAGTTCAAGAGCATAGGCCCTGATGGCTTGGTCAGCCCCGGCACCATACTCAGTGATGGTGACTGCACCATCAACATGCAGGTGGGCGGGGAACGGGAGGGCAGGTTGGCCGGCGCTACTGGGTGGTGATCTGCATGTGTATGTGTAGTCGACACCTCCTTCCACCCTGCAGCAGCTGTGAAGGGATGGGGACTGCACAACCAACATGCAGGTGCGCGAGGGAAGGGGACGGGGTGGCAGGGCTGTAGTGTTTCTGTGCGTGAGGTGTGGGTGTTATACTGCGAAGTTCTGCATGTATGGCGTAGATGTGATGGCCACCTCCTTTCATGGTGCAGTGGCTGTGACAGCAGGGTGCAGGCAGGCCCCAGTGACCGTCAATCCCATCAAACTCCTCACGCTGCTACGGAAACCTGCACAGGTTCTGTTTGTTGTGCTTAACTGTGCATATGTAGCCTGAGGTGGCTGGTGTTGCTGCTTGCTGTTTTTGTGCAGCGGCCGATGAACACGCGGGACCCTGTGAGCCTGGCTGGCCGTGACACCAACTACCGCAACACGCCCATCAGCTGGAAGGGGCCCAAGCACGAAAAGTGCATCGTGGACAAGGTCATGGTCACAAGTGAGCAGCAGTGAAACAGTTCAATTATGAGCTGTCAGTCGATGTATGTTGTCATGCAGACTGCGCACTGCCGCACACTGCGTATTGCTGTTCATGACTTGATTATTCATGTCATGGCAGGTTGTATGTGCTTGGGCTGTGCTGCTCGTCCTGAGGCAGCACTCAACACTGACTAGATGCAGAGTGTTGCTGACGGCTGCATGTCCTGTCATTGCTTGCTGCTGCTGCCCACTTGTGTGCGTCTGCATACAGCCAACGAGGAGCAGCAGCATGTCATCAAGGTGCAGATTCGCCACACGCGACGGCCCGAGCTGGGCGACAAGTTCAGCAGTCGGCACGGGCAGAAGGGAGTGGTGGGCAACATCGTGCGACAGGTGAGGCGGCCAGGGGGTGCAGGACGGGGTACAATAAACACAGAGCTGGCATGGACCAGGCTTGTGTGTGCATGAGGGTTTTGTTGGAAGGTCCTGGTCATCACATGCAGGTGGGACTGGGTACAGCAGCATTAGCAAAATTGGCGGTGAGCGGGTCGTTTATTCACAAGTGTGCATGCCCCCGTCCATTGATGGAGGGAACAGCAATCCTGCTGACAAGCAGACTACCTTCATGTCGCCCTATGCATGCATGCCCCTCTCTCAAGTCCCCCTGTCCCGTGTCCTGCACCCTCCACCTCCCTACTTTGCAGGAGGACTTCCCCTTCAGTGAGCGGGGCTTGTGTCCAGACCTGATCATGAACCCTCACGGCTTCCCCTCGCGCATGACTGTGGGCAAGATGATCGAGCTGCTGGGCAGCAAAGCAGGTGCGCGCGCAGGCAGGATGCCTGCAGACAGATTTGAGCTCAAATCGGGCTCCTGAAGCTCAACGTGGGGTTGGAACAGGCAGGGGAGATGCGCCGGCTCCTCCACTGCAAATGCTATTTGGTGGCCTTTTTTCTTTAGCACTCTGTAGTGCATTGTAGTGTGTCATCTCTTGTAAAGCGCATAACTGGACACAATGTGGTTCTTGGGGGGAGCTGTGCTTGCCTAAAAAGTGCTGTGCTGAGCTGTGCAGGAAGCAACTCCTCTTGCCACACGTTCACCGTACCCACAAAACGGACACATCCTCATAATGGACCAATCTCCTATGCGCACATGTGCGCACATGCAGGTGTGCTGAGTGGCCGCTTCTTCTACGGCACTGCCTTTGGTGAGCCGAGTGGTCTGGCTGACACTGTTGACAGCATGAGTGCGGTGCTGGTGGACCAGGGCTTCAACTACTGCGGCAAGGACTTCCTCACAAGCGGCATCACAGGTGTGACAAGGGGACACGGGAGTGCTTGGATGGTGACGATTGATGACTGATGTGGATAAATCGTCGTGCAGGAGGGCTCGGTCACAGCACTGCTTTTACTTGCTCCAATGCCCCTCAGGCTGTTGCTCGCTTCAAGACTGCGGCAAGCCCAGCTGAGTGGCGAGCGGTGATCAATCACCCAAGTGTGGGTATGGCGTTCAGACAAGCGCGTGTGTGGTGGCGTTGTATGTGCTGCAGGTGAGCCCCTGGAGGCGTACATCTTCATGGGCCCTGTGTACTACCAGAAGCTGAAGCACATGGTGCTCGACAAGATGCACGCACGAGCCAAGGGCCCTCGCGTGGTGCTGACGCGGCAGCCTACGGAGGGACGCAGCAGGGATGGAGGACTGCGCCTGGGTGAGTGTGGATGTGTGTGGTTGATTGAACACATGGATGACATCCATGTGTATGGAAGGGGCGTGGCTTTGTGCTTTTTGCGTATGTGCGCCTGATGTACATCAGTACATGTACTGTTGCTGTTGCTGCGCTGTCTGCTGCTGCTGACAAGCTTCAGCGATGACATTGAGAAGGGAGTGTGGTTGGGTTGCCAGTTGTGGCTTGTGCAGGAGTGTCGATGCACATCTACACATCATATCACTGAATCAGTGCCATGTTGTGTTGTATGCTGATGCAGGTGAGATGGAGCGTGACTGCCTGATCGCGTACGGGTCGAGCATGCTGCTGCTGGAGCGGTTGATGATCAGCAGTGACGAGTTCACTGTGCACGTCGACACCAAGTCGGGGCTGCTCGGCTGGTGGGATGCAGCGCGCGGCACAGCAGTGTCGCCAGTTGACCGCAGCACGGAGCACATGGTGACGATCAAGATCCCGTATGCCTGCAAGCTGCTGTTTCAGGAGCTGCAGAGCATGAATATTGTGCCTCGCCTCAAGCTGGCAGACATGTGAAAAGGATGCTGCAAAATGCATCACACATGTGCACAGCGCTCAGCCAGCTGCGCAGCATGCTGGGTTTGTCAAGGTTCAAATTGCTGCTTGTCATCAAGTGGGCGTCTCAGCACACCCCTGTTCCAGCACTGCTGGCAGCAGCAGCAGCAGCACGCGCCAGGCTGGCTTATGGTCGCCTGAGCATTTCACAGGAGCTTCAAGGTGTCTGTGTCTGTGGTCTGACAACCATATGAATGTCGACCTCACAGCATGCAGACTGTGCATGTATCGTGGGCCTGTATGAAGCTTGTGCGTTCGATGTGGCAGGTGCAGGCGTAAGGAGTGGGTCCTGTCGGTCCACACCGGGTGATGTGTAGGCCTAAAGCCTCATGTTGGTCACACATATGCACACCACCCAGCCTGTATTCTGATGCTACAACAGCTTGTTATGTTGATGTTGCAGCTGCAAAAGCCACTGCGGTGTGTCCCCTTGCGTTGGGCAGTGGCGCATCCCCTTGCATCAAGATTCAGGGCCTGCAGCTGCCAAAGCAAGTGTGCTACGCTGCTTGAAGCTGTGTCAGCGCAAACCTGGGCCCTGCTTGCAATTGTGATTAGTCGTGCGTGGTCACCCAGGTGACACATTGTAGAGTCACTTGCTGACCTTGTATACTTTGTGTGCGCACTGGGCAGTGCACCACGGGGCATGCGGCCGTGGCTGTTGACATGTAAAATGTTGTTCAGCCTGGCAGGTGCACTGCAGTCAGTGCTGGCCTCCAGTCCTTGATATGGAATCGCACCAATGTGGGCTGGTGTCCGGCAGAGTCTGACTGTGGACTGTGATGTTGTGGGCGCTGTGTAAGCTGTTACAGGATGTGTGTGGGCTGATCCATGACACACTGTGTGGTCAAACTAGTATGAATTTGCCAACATTGCCGATCCATACATTGCCGATCAGAATGAGGGCACATAAAGCAGTGGCAGTGGCAGTGGCTGGCCGTGCCGATGCTGCTGTGGCACACTGCATTGTAAGCAAATTTGGCATCTCCCCAATCAAATGTGCTGTCATGAGAGGATACAAGATCTTGCAACTTGTTACATCACTGAAAGCCGACAACAAACGCATTGCTGTCAATCACAAAGATACCATGCCTGCCAGGCGTGATTCGTGCTCATGCCTGGCTTGTTGGCCGTCAGCATGCTGCTGTGCACAGAAGGCGCACTGCAGCAGGCAATGCTCAGCAGCTGTCATGTCAAGCTACAGTCATCATTCATTCTGCACTGTGATTCTTCAGTTGGCTGCTGCAGCCTGGTAGTGCTCATAGTGGTTGTCGTGGTGGTCATTGTGGTGGTGGTCACACACTGCGCAGAAAGCTGACAGCGTGAACACCTCAATGCCGTTCTGCTGCGCAACGTTATCCCGCCACTGCCACATGCCCATCACCCTTGTTGCCTTGTGTGCCCTGTCATCGTGCCGGACTGCAATGATGGCGTCAGCATCAGTGTAGGTCACCACAGGAACAATGCGTGCAGGTGGCCAGGCAGAGATGCTTGTGCCGGTGAGGTAGCCTCCGTGGGGGCACTGGGCCAAGGCACAGATGGTGCGGTTGGCAGTGCTGTGTGAGAGGAGCTGCTGGACCCCTGCCAGCTCAGCAACACCAACGGTCCTGAAGGCGTTATCGCATGTCGCAGGGGTGGTGGCGACCTGGACATACCAGCAGTGGCCATGGTCCTTGGGGGCTGCCATGTAACCGTGTGGACACAACATCATAGCATGCAGGGGGGGGGGGGGGGTAGGAGAAGCAGACACAAGCGTGGGTCAGGCGGCTGCAGTGTGTTTGGTGCAGTGCAGTAAGGGGATGTGGCATGGCAAAAATGCTTAGCTCAGACAGCGGCGTGGCATGCCACACATGGAGATGAGCTGACAGCGACTGTGAACAACACGTAGTTCACTCACTGGCTGCAAGTCACCAAAGCAAGCCTAACAGGGACTGCAGTCTAAACCTGGGACTGCCGCAGCGCATTGCTGCACAGGCTAGCTGGAAAATCTGGAGCCTCTGCCCCTAGCACTGCAGGTTGGGGTGCTCGCCCAGCGGCATTGTGTTCAGCCTGGTAATCACCTGTTGGGTGGTGTGCAGGCTGCTTGTAGGTAGGCTTGTAGGCAGGCTTGTACTCAGGCTTATAGTCAAGCTGGTAGTCAGACTTGTACTCAGGCTGGTAGCCGGGCTGGTAGTCAGACTTGTACTCGGGCTCGTAGGCTGGCTTGTACTCA
This sequence comes from Desmodesmus armatus, assembly GCA_007449985.2. Taxonomy (NCBI): domain Eukaryota; kingdom Viridiplantae; phylum Chlorophyta; class Chlorophyceae; order Sphaeropleales; family Scenedesmaceae; genus Desmodesmus; species Desmodesmus armatus. The sequence continues at coordinate 290,266 of VIIQ02000087.1, forward strand.
GGCTTGTACTCAGGCTTGTACTCGGGCTTGTACTCGGGCTTGTAGTCGGCCTTATACTCAGGCTTGTATGCGGGCTTGTATTCGGGCTGGTAGTCAGACTTGTACTCGGGCTCGTAGGCTGGCTTGTACTCAGGCTTGTACTCAGGCTTGTACTCGGGCTTGTACTCGGGCTTGTAGTCGGCCTTATACTCAGGCTTGTATGCGGGCTTGTATTCGGGCTGGTAGTCAGACTTGTACTCGGGCCGTAGGCAGGCTTGTTCTCAGGGATGTACCTGGGCTGAGGCTGGTAGTCAATGTTGATGACTGTCTGGTGGTAGTCAGGCTGGCGGTTGGCAGGCTTGTCCTCAGACTTGACATCTGGCTTGACATCAGGCGCAACAACCGACTTGACAGGAGGCTTGTCCTCAGGCTTGACATCAGGCTTGACATCAGGCTTGACATCAGACTTGTACTTATGCTCGTAGTCTCCTGTCTTGTAGTATTCAGGCTGACGGTAGGCAGGCTTGTTGTCAGACCTGTACTCAGGCCTGTCATCAAGCTTGTACTCAGGCTGGTAGTTTCCTCCCTTGTAATACTCAGGCTGACGGAAGGCAGGCTTGTAGTAGGGCTTATCAGGCTCGTCAAAAGGCTTGTACTCAGGGTCTTCAAAAGGCTTGTACTCAGGGTCTTCAAAAGGCTTGTATTCAGGCTGGTAGTCAGACCTGTATTCAGGCTGGTAGTCTCCTGTCTTGTCATACCAGGCTGACGGTATGCAGGCTTGTATTCGGAATCGTCCTCAGACTCGTAGCCAGACTCGTAGCCAGGCTTGTAGTCAGGCTTGTAGTCAGACTCGTAGTCGGGCGTGTTGTATCCGGGCTGACGGTAGGCAGGCTTGTAGTCGGAATCGTCCTCAGACTCCTCATGCTTGTAGTCAGGCTTGTAGTCAGGCTTGTAATCAGGCTTGTAGTCAGGCTTGTAGTCAGGCTTGTAGTCAGGCTTGTAATCAGGCTTGTAGTCAGGCTTGTAGTCAGGCTTGTAAGACGGTTCGTACTCATGCTGGGGCTGGTAGTGAGTGGAATGGTTCCCGGCTGGTAGCCAGCTGTGTAGTTGTGGCCTTTGCCAGGCCCGGTTTGGTTGAGGTCTTTGCCAAGCCGGCATAGTAGTGCTTGGGGTCAGGTTTGTAGTCATCCTCGCTGTCATCATCATCATGACGGTCTGGCTTTTTGGTGTAGGTGTGGCGTCTGTTCTGTGGCTGTGGCGGCGCCTGTACTTGCTGGTGCTAACGTCCTGCTTGCTTGCCACAGTGCTCAGGCCTGCAGACAACAAATGGTGAGCAGACACAATAGGAATCAGTCAGCTTGTGGTGACCCCTCACGTCACACCTTTTCACATCGTGATGTCACCTACATACGTTGCAAATGACCCTGTGTTGCGAGTGATGATGACCAGCAGGGCAAGCAGCGCACAGCTGCAGTGAAGTAACATTCCTGTCCTGGCGCTCACCTTCCGCCTGACAGCTGACCGCACTCAAGCATATCGCCACTGCCAAAGCTACCGCCGCGAAATGCCAGGCACGCATCTTGTCAACAGCTGCACCTGCGCACAAGCAGCCACCCGCAACGGTCGTATGTTAGTGCACCGTAAAGCTGCTTACGCTGCAACACATGCATCACTGCAAGCCAAACGCAAGTGGCTGCAGAATCGCACGGCTGACAGGCGACTGCAGCGCTAAGGTGAGCTGTACTGCGTTTCGGCAGCAACCCGGACTACTCTGTAAATAGCAACTATGTCAATTTTGCTCTGACATTGCAAGCATAGAAATGCAAGCAATTGCATACCTTGTTGCCCAGCTGCCGGCTTGTGTTTGTGGCGGGAAAGTAGGGGTGGGAGTGAAGGAGGAAGAAGGCCGAGACAGGATGTTAATGGCGACTGGGGCCGTTGGTCCAGTCAACAGTTGGAAGCAACGGAATGCCAAGCGGATAGCCAAACCCTAGGGTTTGCCTTCAGTGCGTTGTCGCTTTGCCAGCTATGTCTCGAGCAGCTCCTCCAGTTCAAACCATCATCAGCATCTCTGCCCACCTGTGAAGTATTGCAGCTATAGTAGCTACTACAGCGTCACAGTACAGCGCCGGCGCCCATTTACTTTTCCAGGTAGCTACCTGTCCCCTGTTCCACATATTCATTGTGTTCCGTGGCAGCTATATCTCGCTCTATACAAAGCATTACTCTCTGAGTAGCATGAGGCCGCTCCCTACCCGTAGTGTGATGGCACAGTTCGCTTGCTTGATGAGCTTACTTCAGCATATGTATGCATTTAATCTGCTTCATCTCGCTCAACGACATGTTTGAGGCCCTCACAAGCTCCCTGGTGCTCTTACATCAAGCTCAGAGAAACAAGCGTTGCGGGTGGCTGCTTGCTCGCAGGTGCACCGGTGACAGGACAAGATGCGTGCTTTTCATTTTGTGGTGGTGACTTTGGCAGTGACAGTATGTTTGAGTGCCGTCAGCTGCCAGGCGGAAGGTGAGCGCCGGGCCAGCCTGGCTCCATCGATTGCACCAACTTTGTTGCAGCTGCGCCGTTCCCCTTGCGTTGCTCACGCAGCAGAGTACATTGATGTTGCAGCAGTTAAAGTACCAAGCATGCGAAAAGGCATCCCGTTAGTTGTCGACGTGAAGCTGGCAGTAACTGCTTCTGTCTGTCTGCCCACCCCCTGTTGGCCCTGCAGGCAGTCCCGCTGCTCCCCTCACCAAGCCTAACGACAAGTCAGACAAGCCCCTCGACAACGGCAAGGTCCCCAACGCCATCACCACCAAGCCTGTTGACGTCAAGGCTGCACCCACGACTGACATCAAGGCTGACACCAACACCAAGGATGCCAAGGCACCCACAGACAAGCCTGCTGCCCGCACAACTGACTTCCCGGCTGACAGCGAGACCTACTACCGCGAGTATGAGCCTGAGTACAGGTCTGCCTACGAGCCTGAGTACAGGTTCGAGTACAAGCCTGCCTACCGCCAGCCAGAGTACTACAAGACAGGAGACTACCAGCCTGAGTACAAGTCTGACTACAAGCCCGCCTACCAGCTGAGTACTATCAGTCTGCTGACTACCAGCCCACACACAAGCCGACAAGCTACGGCCACAATGACTATGGTGAGTGCCCAGGGGGCAGTGGGGTGGGTTGAGCCTGCATGGCAGACACTCAGTGCGCTGTCCCTGTCGTATAGTTTCAGGCCCCCACCACAGCTGGTACATACAACTGTCTCAGCTTCCAACCACTTTCTGTCTCAGCAAACGCCCTCTCTGAGCATGAACAGCAGTGAATTGCAGCTGGACTGCAGTCCTCACGCAGCTTAGTAAGCTCCCAACCACCAGTGCAGTGTGCAGAGAGCGCATGCACAGCCAAGCTGCCGTGACACAATGCAGCTCATGGCCTGACTCCTGCTGGTGTCTGCCTGCCCTGCCCCCCTGCATGCTGTTGTGTCTGCAGGTTATGCCGCCAAAGACCATGGCCGTTGCTGGTTTGTCCAGGCAGAGGAAGTGCAGCAGTCATGCGGAGATGCGTTCAGGGCCGTTGGGGTTGATAACCTGGCTAAGCCCCAGCAGATCCTGTCAAACATCTTAGCCAACGAGACCATCTGTGCCGTGGCCGAGTGCCCCCACGGAGGCTACCTCACCGGCACAAGCATCTCTGCCTGGCCACCAGCATGGATTGTGCCTGTGGTGACCTACACTGATGCTGACGCCATCATTGCAGCACGGCCTGACACAGTGCAGAAGGCAACAAAGGTGATGGGCATGTGGCAGTGGGTCTGGAGGAACAACGGCATTCCAGCTGCAATTCAGCAAGTGGGCAACCCAACAGATGCAACACGCGCACGCTGTCAGCTTTCTGCGCAGTGTGTGACCACCACCACAATGACCACCACGACAACCACTATGAGCACTACCAGGCTGCAGCAGCCAACTGAACCACAGCACACAATGAATGAATGATCCAATGTCACAGCCGCTCCAGCGGCCAGTTTGACATGACAGCTGCTGAGCACTGCCTGCTGCAGTGCGCCTTCTGTGCACAACAGCATGTTGCCAGCCAGCAAGCCAGGCATGAACACCAATCACGCCTGGTAGGCAGTGTTTGATGGTATTGACAACAGTTGTTTTGCTGTCGGCTTTCAATGATGTAACACATGTGTATTGTCATGCGGCATCACCAGCATGTTTGGCAGAGGGATGTTACACTTGCTTGAAATGCGGTGTGCAACAGCAGCGTATGCCAGGGCCAGCTACTGGCTGACTGACTGATTGTGCTACTAGCAGTGCTGCTTTACATGCCCATGACATGGGCATTCTTGAACAATTCAAGACTCCAACTGCATCTTGAGACAAATTGACACATCTGTGACAGCTTTTACAGCACTCACAATCCCACAGTCAAACTGAAGTAACCTCAGTCACATCACACATTTGTGGGGTTGCACTTGAAAGGAGCTCACACTGACTACAGTGCACCTGCCAGAGTGACTCACTGAGTGGCACCAGACCTCCAGTTGTATGACAAGCACAGCTGCACACCATATGTGATCATCACACGGTATGAAACATGCATTGAAGCACATGGATGTGGGTGACTGTCATCCCCAGTGTGGAAGCTGCGACGCTGTTGCAAGCTAGCTTAAGCAGCATTCAGTGACAAGCTGGGCGCAACAGATTCAGGCCTCCAGGTGGATGCAAAAGTGCAACGACATGTACATCCACCCAGCATTGCCACCGTGGCACAAGGGGGTGCACCTGGGCGCCTTTCGCAGCTGCAGCGTCGTAACTGGCAAGCTTTCCCAGCATTTTTATTGCAGGGTGATTGTGTTTGTCCCTGGCAGGAGCTTTTAGCGCAAGTTGCGCCTTTGGTATGGACGCATGCAGCTGGCAAGCTGGCGGTTGATGCTCGCAGCGTACGCATACATGTGTTTGCGCATGCGCAGGTGTATAACTGCGTAAGGCACGTGGTAATAAAATGTAGCAGCGAGCTGTCATACCAGCTGTCATACCAGCCGGTCACCCAATCTGAAAAGTGTTTCGCGCTGAAGGTGCCCCAGCGCATCCCCAGCGATTGTAGACTGTAGGGATGGTGTGAGGGACTGCCATCTCATGCAGTCTGGGCGATAGCAAGAATCTGTCACAAGCCGCCTGCAAGACAGCAACAGGCTGTCATTTGCGACACCTCGGGCGAGTATGGCACGCACGGCCGCCCCCAGAACCAGCAGTTCCATATGGTCGGCGCAAAGCACTGCCGTGCCGGCAAGCACAGGTGCGTGCCTGAATATGCACGCACATTCCGGCACGCACCGATATCATCCGGTACTGGCTGTGAACCCGACGAGCCGACAATTTTGATATCGAATTCTATTGATGTATGCGCAAAGCTTGCGTTACTAGCGACGCTTTGGTCCGCCTCATTCAGTGGTCGAAACAAGCAGGCTATCTCGAAGCTGCACCGACTGGCACATAAGCGACACGAGGCACAGTCGTATCCCCGATTCGCCAAAAGCAGTGTTGTGAGAAACGGTGAAAGCTACCGCTGAATATGCCATAAGGCTCGCAACCGACGCCCAACCGACCTACCTCACGCTGGCGCATGTGAATCCTCACCTCGCATGACAAGGCTTTTCCCATTCTGCTCTGCAAGAGCTGGCCAGCCAATCCTAAGTAGTGGCATGGCACACCTCAGGCAAAGAACCCGACTTATCACCAACATGGCCAGTACTCTCCACCAGTTGAAGAAGGGGGATGGTGAGATACGTGATGTAGCAATGCAAGTGACGATACAGTATCAACGTTGTATGTTGTTATCAAACCTATTACTCACTGGTAGAAGAAAAGAAGAAAAGGGAGAGTGGCCATGCCTGCACAGCACAGCTGCGCCCAGCTGCAGCTGGCACCATGGACGCAGGTGTCCCCCACCCCACCCCATCAATGCAAGCTACACACACCACATGCTGGTTGCGCACCACAACATATTTCCCTTGGGCCCTCGGGTGGTCCCCATATACCCCCCCTGATATATGCCGTATCCCCCTCGGGCTGCGCAAAACCCGAGATAACTACTACATATTGACTTGCACACCCTCCCTCCAAAACAGACCCGACAGCATGGTTCAATGGGACTGATTGTTCACCTGTTCATTTGCAACCACCACAGCAACGCATCACCTGATGTAGTGCCAATTGCAAGTGGAAACACCAGGGCGACGTCAGCAGCGTCGACAGCGACAGTTGTGACTCATTGCAAGCATGCTTGTAGCCTAATGTTGTGGCACCACTATCCACTGTGGCTGGGATTGGAGCCGTTGCAGGCAGAAGCTAGCCGCTTGCCTGAGGCAAAAGCTAGCTTGCAACAACGTCGCAGCTTCCACAGTCACCCAGATCCATGTGCTTCAATGCATGTTTCATACAATGACATATGGTGTGCAGCGCTGTGCTTGTCATACAACTGGAGGTGTGGCTTTGGGTCACTCTGGCAGGTGCACTATAGAACGGCTGGCGCCAGAGGCGACAGTACTGCATCGACCTCCTTATAAGCCAGGCTGGTGCTGTGTAGTGTTTGCAGGTGTTGGTTATTCGTTACACTTTTTTTGTGTGGCAGGCAAATTTGGTCTTGTTTGGCACCATCTGCTGACAGGGAGGCACAAACTGCAGACAGCAACAGCACATATATGTGGGGATGTACCCCTCCCCCCCAGCAGTAGCACCACAGTTCGTTCAGGTTGGAGCTTTACCGCTCCTGCACGGACCGTGTATACTGTAATTCTGATTGTTAACGCCACGTATCTTGCGTGCAGCAGCGTGCGTGCCGGACACCCCTGTTGGCGTTGCCACAAGGTGATCACGAAGCCTCATTAGCATGGCTGCTGCCGTTTCATTTGCAAATCCCACAAGCTCGACCGATGCCATGCAATTGAATACTATACTGCTGCACTTGCCAACGCCAAACGGTCTGAGATGATCAGCAGATCCGTATGTGACACTTGACACTGTCAAGTTGAAAGTGTGTGTGACACTTGCCCCTGCTGACAGACGTTCTAGTAGTTGTGCCTCATTTCTAGAACGTCCACTTCTCTGTGGCCTACTTCATACCAGGACCCATACCATGATGGTCAATGTACATCATCACGTCATCCCCAGCCAGCATGCCTTACGACAGTGTCGGCCTTTTTTCAACACTACTGGGGCGACAACAGGACATTTGAAGCAGCTCATGGGTAGTCAGGATCGCATCCTGGAGTTTGTACTGCTAGGCCAGTGGCTTTCGCGGGGCGGCCTTTGGTGCACGTTTTGGTCAGTGGGAAATGATCTGCGGCACATTTTAAAACTTTTGTCATGCGGGATTTTGGAACGGATGTCAGGCTGTCTCTAACCATTTCAGGTCCGCGCAGGTTGGCATCGGTAGTCTTTCAGCAAGGTTTCACAACATTATTATCCATGTGTTGAAACGGGAACTGCGCAGACTTGTCTGGCAACGCCGATTTTTCACCCGTGTTGTGACTTACTGCTTCTCCTGGGGGTGAAGGACCGCCGCATCCCCATCTCCCTCCAGGGGAGGTCGATGCAATATAGTCAGTGTCAGCTCCTTTTCAATGGAACCCCAAAGGTGTGTGATGTGACTGTGGTTACTGCAGTTTGACTGTGGGATCGTGAGCCTCATAAGCTGTCACAGATGTAATGGCTTCATAAGCTGTCACAGATAAGCGGCTGCATAAGCTGTCACATATGTAATGGCTTCATCTCAACCCTGACCTCAACATGCAGTTGCAGTCTTGAATTGTGTTCAACAATGCCCAAGTCAAAGGGCATGTAAAGCAGTGCTGCTAGTAGCACAATCAGTCAGTCAGCCAGTAGCTGGCCCTGGCATACGCTGCTGTTGCACACCGCATTTCAAGCAGTGTAACATCCCTTTGCCAAACATGCTGGCAATGCCGCATGACAAGAAAAGTTGGTTACATCACTGAAAGCCGACAGCAAAACAACTGTTGTCAATACCATCAAACACTGCCCGCCAGGTGTGATTGGTGTTCAAGCCTGGCTTGCTGGCCGTCAACATGCTGTTGTGCACAAAGGGCGCACTGCAGCAGGCAGTGCTCATGTCAGCAGCTGTCATGTCAAACTGGCCGCCGGAGCGGCTGTGACCGTCGATTGAAGTTCAATCATTCATTCATTCTGTGCTGCGATTCAGTTGGCTGCTGCAGCCTCGTAGTGCTCGTAGTGGTTGTCGTGATGGTCATTGTGGTGGTGGTCACACACTGCGCAGAAAGCTGACAGCGTGCGCGTGGTTGCATCTGTTGGGTTGCCCACTTGCTGAATTGCAGCTGGAATGCCGTTGTTCCTCCAGACCCACTGCCACATGCCCATCACCTTTGTTGCCTTCTGCACTGTGTCAGGCCGTGCTGCAATGATGGCGTCAGCATCAGTGTAGGTCACCACAGGCACAATCCATGCTGGTGGCCAGGCAGAGATGCTTGTGCCGGTGAGGTAGCCTCCGTGGGGGCACTCGGCCACGGCACAGATGGTCTCGTTGGCTAAGATGTTTGACAGGATCTGCTGGGGCTTAGCCAGGTTATCAACACCAACGGCCCTGAACGCATCTCCGCATGACTGCTGCACTTCCTGTGCCTGGACATACCAGCAACGGCCATGGTCTTTGGCGGCATAACCTGCAGACACAACAGCATGCAGGGGGGCAGGGCAGGCAGACACCAGCAGGAGTCAGGCCATGAGCTGCATTGTGTCACGGCAGCTTGGCTGTGCATGCGCTCTCTGCACACTGCACTGGTGGTTGGGAGCTTACTGGGCTGCGTGAGGACTGCAGTCCAGCTGCAATTCACTGCTGTTCATGCTGGGAGAGGGCGTTTGCTGAGACAGAAAGTAGTAGGAAGCTGAGACAGTTGTGTGTACCAGCTGTGGCGGGCCTGAAACTTTACGACAGGGACAGCGCACTGAGTGTCTGCCATGCAGGCTCAACCCACCCCACTGCCCCCTGGGCACTCACCATAGTCATTGTGGCCGTAGCTTGTCGGCTTGTGTGTGGGCTGGTAGTCAGCAGACTGATAGTACTCAGGCTGGTAGGCGGGCTTGTAGTCAGACTTGTACTCAGGCTGGTAGTCTCCTGTCTTGTAGTACTCTGGCTGGCGGTAGGCGGGCTTGTATTCGGACCTGTACTCAGGCTCGTAGGCAGGCCTGTACTCAGGCTCATACTCGCGGTAGTAGGTCTCGCTGTCAGCCGGGAAGTCAGTTGTGCGGGCAGCAGGCTTGTCTGTGGGTGCCTTGGCATCCTTGGTGTTGGTGTCAGCTTTGATGTCAGTCGTGGGTGCAGCCTTGACGTCAACAGGCTTGGTGGTGATGGCGTTGGGGACCTTGCCGTTGTCGAGGGGCTTGTCTGACTTGTCGTTAGGCTTGGTGAGGGGAGCAGCGGGACTGCCTGCAGGGCCAACAGGGGGTGGGCAGACAGACAGAAGCAGTTACTGCCAGCTTCTCGTCGACAACTAACGGGATGCCGTTTCACATGCTTGGTATTTCTACTGCTGCAACACCAATGTACTCTGCTGCGTGAGCAACGCAAGGGGAACGGCGCAGCTGCAACAAAGTTGGTGCAATCGATGGAGCCAGGCTGGCCCGGCGCTCACCTTCCGCCTGGCAGCTGACGGCACTCAAACATACTGTCACTGCCAAAGTCACCACCACAAAATGAAAAGCACGCATCTTGTCCTGTCACCGGTGCACCTGCGAGCAAGCAGCCACCCGCAACGCTTGTTTCTCTGAGCTTAATGTAAGAGCACCAGGGAGCTTGTGAGGGCCTCAAACATGTCGTTGAGCGAGATGAAGCAGATTAAACAAAAACAAAGGCTGAAGTAAGCAACCTTCAGAGAACTGTGCCATCACATCACGGAGAGGGAGCGGCCTCATGCTGCTCAAACAGTAATGCTTTGCCGTAAAAGCTGCCACTACACACAGTTACCAAATCCGCAGGATGCAGGTAGCTACCTGGAAAAGTAAATTGGCGCCGGCGCTGTACTGTGACGCACTGCGTGTACGCTTGTCAACAACAGCTGCAAGACTCCACAGTAGGGAAAAGGTGCTGATGGTTTGGACTGGAAAAGCTGCACGAGACATAGCTGGAAAAGCGACTGAACGCAAACCCTAGGGTTTGGCTATCCGCTTGGCATTCCGTTGCCCCCAACTGATGACTGGACCAACGGCCCCAGTCGCCATTAACATCCTGCCTCAGCCTTCTTTCTGTCTCACTCCCCCCGCCTTTATTCCCGCCACCAACATTGAAGCCAGCAGCTGGCTTGGCTGCTCCTCCTTCACTCCCCCCGCCTACTATCCCGCCAACAACATCCAAAGCCAGCAGCTGGACAACAAGGTATGAAATTGTTTTCGTGTGTCAACGTGCAATTTCAGAGTAAAATAATGTATATGACTGTTGTCAACTGTCTGCATTCAGAGTATTCCGGGGCCACGTTGCTGCCGAAACACAGTACAGCCTCACCTCAGCATCGCAGTCGCCGGCCAGCCATGCAAAACGGCAACCACCTGAGTTACAATTGCATTGTTGCATGGTTTACAGCTTATAGCGGCTTTCCGGTGCCCCACCATACGAACGTTGCGGGTGGCTGCTTGTGCGCAGGTGCAGCTGTTGACAAGATGCGTGCCTGGCATTTCGCGGCGGCAACTTTGGCAGTGGCGATATGCTTGAGTGCTGTCAGCTGTCAGGCGGAAGGTGAGTCCCAGGGCTGCCTGTGAAAACCGAACGACTGCAGCTGTGCGCCACTTGCCCTGCTGCTCCTTTTGGTTCCTAGCACTTGCAAAAGCGTCATCGGCATCGTATGATGACAACATGATGAAAAGACGTGTAGGGTCACCATGAAGCTGACAGATTCCTGTTGTCTGCTCACCATACGTTGGCCGCAGGCCTGAGTAGTGTGGCCAGCACCAGCAAGCACAGGCGCCGCTACAGCTACAGCAACAGCCGCAACACCTACACCAAAAAGCCAGACCATCACGATGATGGACACAATGACAATGACTACAAACCTGACCCCAAGCACTACTACACCGGGCCTGGCAAAGACCACAACCACACAGCTGGCTACCAGCCGGGGAACAACCACACCGACTACCAGCCCCAGCCTGAGTACAACCCTGCCTACAAGCCTGACTACAACCTTGAGGATGAGTCCGACTACAAGCCTGCCTACCGCCAGCCTGGCAGCTACGAGACAGGAGACTACCAGCCCGAGTACAAGCCTGACAACCAGCCCAAGCACAAATTTGACGAGCATAAATTTGACTACCAGCCTGAATGCACGTCTGACTATCAGCCTGAATACAAGTCTGACTACCAGCCAGAGTACAAGTCTGACTACCAGCCCGAGTACGAGCCTACTGACATGCCTGACGATAAGCCTGACTTCCAGCCTGAATACAAGCCTGCCTACCGCCAGCCTTACTTCCAGCCTGAATACAAGCCTACTAACAAGCCTGAAGATAGGCCAGACTACAAGCTTGCCTACCGTCAGCCTGAATACTACAACGTAGGAAACTACCAGCCTGAGTACAGGCCTTCCTACCAGCCTGAGTACAGGTCCGAGTACAAGCCTGTCTACCGTCAGCCTGAGTACTACAAGACAGGAGACCGCCAGCACAAGTACAAGCCTGATGATGAGTCTGTTGACAAGCCTGATGTCAAGCCTGATGTCAAGCCTGATGTCAAGCCTGACGACATGTCCGACTACAAGCCTGCCAACCGCCAGCCTGACTACCACTCAACAGTCATCAACATTGACTACCGTCCAGCTGACTACCAGCCTCAGCCCAGGTACATCCCTGTGAACCAGCCTACTTACGAGCCCGAGTACAAGTCTGAGGACAAGCCTGACTACCAGCCTGAGTACAAGTCTGAGTACCAGCCTGCCTATAAGTCAAAGGACAAGTCCGACTACGAGCCCCAGTACAAGTCTGAATACCAGCCGGCCTACAAGCCCCAATACAAGTCTGACTATGAGCCTGACTACAAGCCTGCCTACAAGCCCCAATACAAGTCTGACTATGAGCCTGACTACAAGCCCGAATACAAGTCTGACTACCAGCCCGCCTACCATCAGCCTGCACACCATCCAACAGGTGACTACCGGCCTGCACACAATGCCATTGACCGAGCACCCCAGCTGCACTGCTTTGCTACTGACAGGTTCCAGTCTGCTTTTATCACCAGCTAGCATGTGCAGCATTGCGCTGGACTTGGACTGCAGTCACGTTTGGCTTGCTTTGGTTACATGCAGCCAATCAGTCCACTACATGTGGCTCACAGCCACTGGCAGCTCATCTCTATGTGTGGCACGCCACGCCACTTTCTAAGCGTAGCAGTTTGACATAGCCACCTCGCGTTAGATTGTACCAAAACCTTCAAAGTAGCGGCCGCCGTGAGTCACCCTGCTTGTGTCTGCTTGCCTTGCCTCCCTGCCTGCCATGATATTGTGTCTACAGGTCACGTGTCAGCCCCCAAGGACCATGGCCACTGCTGGTATGTTCAGGTCGCCACCACCCCTGCGACATGCGATGATGCTTTCAGGACCATTGGTGTTGCTGAGCTGGCAGGGGTCCAGCAGCTCCTCTCACACAGCACTGCCAACCGCACCATCTGTGCCTTGGCCCAGTGCCCCCATGGAGGCTACCTCACCGGCACAAGCATCTCTGCATGGCCTCCAGCACGCATTGTCCCTGTGGTGACCTACACTGATGCTGACGCCATCATTGCAGTCCGGCACGATGAGAGGGCACACAAGGCAACACGGGTGATGGGCATGTGGCAGTGGCGGGATAACATTGCGCAGCAGAACGGCATCGAGGTGTTCACGCTGTCAGCTTTCTGCGCAGTGTGTGACCACTACCACAATGACCACCACGACAACCACTATGAGCACTACCAGGCTGCAGCAGCCAACTGAACCACAGCATAGAACATATGATGACTGTAGTTTGACATGACAGCTGCTGAGCACTGCCTGCTGCAGTGCACCATCTGTGCACAACAGCGCTGTTGCTAGCATGCTGCCCGCCAGCAAGCCAGGCATGAGCACCAATCATGCCTGTCAGGCCTCAATTTTTTGTGATTGAAAGCAATGGGTTGGTTGACTTTCAGCAGCAATGGGTTTGTTGACTTTCAGTGATGTAACTCAGTTGCAAGTTGCAAGGGCTTGTTCTTATCAGGCGCTTTGCCAGCATCATTGGGTCGCTGGTGCCACACCTGCTTACATTCCAGTATGCCACAGCAGCATCGCCGGGGAAGGCTCCTGCTGTTTCAGAGCTCCCCACTGCAAGACAGCTCAACCAGCACATCACGCTGCGGATCAAAAATGCTGACATCGATACATGTTGCACGTATCCAGGCCATAAGCCAAACAGGACAGACGCCAAAGGACTGGTCAGTCAATCACAGCAACGGCACAGTGCTGCAGCAGCTGACAGGTTTGACATGTCCAAGGTTAGGGGATGCTGTTGTCACCATCACTCCCCAGTAGAGCAGCAAGCACTGAAAACGGTGAAAGCCGTCACCATATGATTTCTTGTCAGTGCCAGCTGACAAACAGATCACTGGCCATGAGCATGCACCAAACTATGAGTGACCAGTCACACAAACCCTGCCACTGGTGTTGCAGGCTAATCAAACTGATGGCATCCTATCCCTGCCCACAAGAACCCACACCATGCCTGGACTTTGTCAAGTCGCAAACAGTGAAGACAGCAGGGGAACTAGATGCACTCAGCCGGCCTCATTCATGCAGAAGAGACCACCATCAAAGGTATCTGCTGCCACAGGCTTCATGTTGCTGCTTAGCAGCACACACTGCTATCACCAAGAAACGTACAGCCCAACAGCAGCGCTGCTGCTAGCTGCACTCTGCAAGGCCTCCACTGCCTCAGCTCCTCATAGCAGCCATACGGCCGCCACCACGTGTAGGTGTGCCGCCGGTGGCAGCAGTGGCAGCAGCAGGCTTCTTGGGCTTGCGCACGGTGAGCTTTTTCCTGTTGGGTGGGGCCTGCATGGGGGCAGCTGCCTCTGCTGCTGCTGCTGCTGCCTTCTGCTGCTTGCGCAGCTGCTGGTCACGGTTTGTGTGCTCAGCCGCCCCGGCAGCATCTGCACCACCGCCCTCTGGCAGCAGGGCGTCCTCCTCCTCCTCCTGCTGCTCCTCCAGCTGCTGCATCTGCTGGTGCAGGCTGCTGCCAGGGCCCCGCTTGCCCCTGTGCTGGTAGATGGGGCTGTTGACATATGAGGCCTTGCGCAGCCTGCTCTTGCCACCCTTGCCTGCTGCAGCAGCGCCGTCAGCGCCGTCAGCAGCCTTGGGGCCCTGGAAGCTCTGCTGGCTGGCGTCCAGCCACAGGCCCTGCTGCTCCTGCTGCAGCTGCACACTGGGCTCGCCCTCTGCTGCTGTGTTGGCCTGTGGGGTGGCGGCTGTGGGGGCACCTGGGGAGCACCAGGCTGGCCAGTCATCAGGGAGCCTGCAGCAGGGGGCAGTCAACGACAACACACACATTCATAAGCACAATACATGTGTGTCAGGGTGCTCCTTTAAAGCATCTGCACACAATCAGTCATTCAAGCATCTGAATTAGCCCCCTGCATGTGAGTAGCCGCTGCAAGCAGCCTGAAACACATTGCCAGCACCGGTTGCAGTTTGGAGTACTGAAAATCCCACATAGCATTTAGTGCACTGCCTCCTCACCTGCAAGCATGGCTGCTCCATAGACGCTAGCATTGGCTGCAGCCCCAGCCACACCCCTTGCGTTCTTGGCGGCTGCTGCTGCCGCTGCGCCTACGGAGAGGCCACTCATCTGGTTTGTGAGCATTTGGTCCTCTGCCAGCTGCTGGGAGTTGTGCATGGCAGCAGCAGCAGCCACAGAGCCGCCGCTGCCTGCACCAGCCTCTGCCATGATGCCCTCTGAGGTGGTGTGGGGCTGGAAGTGGGGGGCTGCTGCTGCGGTGGGGTGCAGGACTGTGTAGGTGTCCTTCTGGGGGCCAGCCTGTGAGGAGGAGCAGGGGAGGACAAACAGGGGGTTCAGTGCCATTCAGTTGCCTTCTTTCACTCAGTGTGAAAGTGAGTGGTTCAGCAGGCTGCAAAGTGAGGGACACCCTCCTCCCCACCTCCGTACATGCATGGAAACCTCACCCTCCACACCTTCCTTCAATGCCACTAGGGTTTTGCATGATGTTGTGACACCGCCAACCCGATCGTGCAGATCCCCCGCGCCCCTTCTTACTTTACGAGCCTCTCCCTCACCAGCCCAAACACCATCTTCACTAGATGCCATCAGGTGTCGTTGCCAGCCCCAGTGAGACCCGATGCAATGATTGCAAAGTTTTGCCTGCAGTAAGCCCTACGCCCAGCATGCATTTCTTCCTTATCAAGTCCCTGTCGTTAGAGGACGAGACACCCTTCTGTCAGAGATCCCCACCTCAATGAGTCCCTCCTTCAGCAACCCCGTCAACACCTTGCCCAGCTGCCAATAGGTGCCGTTGCAAGCCACAGTGAACCCCAACACTGCAATGACTCGTCACCCATTTCATGTGACCCCAAACAACACTTTTGCCACAAAACATCCTCACCTCAATGAGTCCCTCCCTCAGCAGTCCGTCCAGCACCTTGCCCAGCTGGTCCTCAGACAGCTCATAGAAGTTGGCCATCAGGTCCACGTAGCCCACCACAGGCCGCAGCAGGCAGAAGCTCCTCACAGACTCATACACAGCCTGACCACTGCCGCCACCGCTGCCGCCTGCTGACTCACCACCACCATCAGCCTCCTGCAGTGAAAGGGCCAGAGCAGAGTCAGGTAGCGTACTGTACATGCGTGCAATGCCCAACATTCGGCAGGACCAAGGGCAATGCATTCTGTGTTGGATCAATGCCTACCATTCCCCGCGTCAAGTACCGCGGTCGAAACCACTGGCAGGCGTTCAGGCAGCTTGCAGCATGGTGTATGAAACTGTTTGGGTGATCAAACAGTAAGCTTGAGGCAAAACGTGCGTGAAGGGGTGTGTGTTGTGTGCCTACCATGTCATCAGTGGCGCATGTGAGGTCGTGGCTGTCTGTGGGGCCCTGGGGGTTGGGGGGGCACTGGCCGTCTGCGTCCAGGAGCAGGTTGGGGTCCTCTGTGGCCGTCAGCAGCGCCAGTGCCTCTGCAAAGGATGGACACAGACACACTGACAGGTGAGCTAGATTGCTTGATGAGAGGTGTGCTGCTTGATGAGTCCTGCATGCTGTTTTTGATGACAGCCACATCCCATCCAGCAGCACCTTGATGTGCTTATTACCTCTGTAGTTTGAGCCGGCCATAGCTGACTACGAGGTACAAAGAAGCTCTATCAAACTGCACACGCACGTGTGCACAGTCCTGCAATATATGCCCATGTTCATGCGAAGCAGTCAGCACACAGCTACATGCCGAGCCATGCCCTCAGTGTCTCACCCTCTGTGCGCAGCCTGGGGCCGCCAGGGCTGAGGTCTGCTGCAGCAGCACCCACTGCAGTGTCCTCCTGGCTGGCTGGGTCCTGGCTGGGTGGGGTTGCAGCCTCAGCCTCTGCCATCTCCTCGTCTCCACCAGCTGGCCTTGCCTTGACACCCTCGCCATCCAAGGTGATCTGCAGAGAGAACCATGGTTACACAGGGGTGTCAAGCAGGGAATAGCACAGGGGGCCCAGGACACACCTTGCTACCTGGCTTGCACACACCTCTGTAGGAACCATACCGCAGACCTGCTTGAGCGGGAGCACATGGCTCCCGCCGGCCGATTGCAGTGGTGCATACTCGCGTTGGCAGTTTGAGCAGCCATCATCGGCCGGCAGGACTGACTTGCACACATCTGCTGTTGCAAAAGCTGAGCAGCAATGACAATTGACAGCTTTGTCTGCGTTGCCTCAATGAGCAGCCCACCTGTTGTGATGCCATCATCTCCTCCATGGCCTGGTCAGCAGGGCCCTCATTGTCATCACAGGAGTCCAGCACAGACTTCACCCTCACAGTCACCTTGTGGTGGTGGGTGTCCATCGTGCCGACGTCCCTGCAGCACAAAATCCATATGCCAGATCAGATGGGGATGCAGACAATGTCACCCATTCAACGCCGCACATGTGGTTGTCTACATGTTGCTGACCAAGCAAGGTATTACAGGCTTGCAGGAGCTGCAGGATGCGATCCAGCACTGAGGCCGCAACAGGTGCCTCTGTAGTGCCTGCCAACACCCCATACCCTCTTCCCTCCCCACACACACATCACCTACACACACAGGGCAGCCTGTGCATCGATTGAATTTGCCTCACACTTACATGGAGAAGGGCCGCCTGTCAAAGAAGCCCATGCCCTCCTCCTTGACACCATGGAAGAAGGGAGGCTCGTACTCCTGGGGGGCGTGGTCATGGTAGGTCAGCTTGATGAAGAGGTAGCGCTGCAAGGATATGGTCAAATTGGACAACAGGGGCGTCAGCAACAGGGGCTTGAGTACATGCGTGAGTGCAGTGAAGCGTGCAGTCCTGGCAGGTCTGTTGTTGTGCACAGTGTAGGAGCAATCCGCACCAGTCCCAGCAGGGCAGAGCCCAGCTGTGGCATAGCAGGGCCCCACTGCTGTGAAAGCAAGGGGATTGCTGTGCCAAGACAAGCCAAGCCACGCATGCAAGCAAAAAATGCCTGCGGTGGGCGTTTGGCAAGCAAACTGGCTCCCAGGGCTTCTGCTGTCAACATTGTGCTGGCAGCTGACAGTCAGCAAGCAAACCGCAGACGTGTTCTCACCTCGTCAGGGACCTTGTCCAGGGTCTGGCACAGCTGCACCAGCATGCGCATCAGACGCACCACCTGGAAGGACAATGCAAGCAAGCAACAGGACTCATTGCAGCACTGTGCCAGTCACCACAGCAAGTTCATGTGTTGTGTGCGGAGGCTCGACAAGGAGACTTTCAGCAGCAATTGCTATGACGGTGGAATCAACAGCAAGCTGAACAAGGCAGCTGCCAACTGCAAAGACAGCACCAGCTCTCCAAGCCAAGCACCCACCTGGTAGCGCACATCATCAACACCAGGGCGCTCCTGTGCACAACAACACGCGCGCAACAGCCAAAGTCCTGTTGTGCCGGCATATGCGGGTGTGCATGCTGCGCAGCATGTCTTGACATGCCAGCATGATTGCTACCATATAGTACTGAACGTCAGGCATCAAATGTGTGCGGCCCACCACTGGCAGTACTGCGGTGCCCAACCATGCAGCAAGGCGGTCACACAGGTGCCTGTGCAACAATCAAATGTATTGAAGACACTGCCCACCTTGCCCTTGCTCTTGTAGGTGCCGGCGTCCTGGTTGTTGTTGGTTGCCTTCAGGTCAAACTGCACACCGTCCTCGCCATATTTGAAGCTGTAGATGTACTCCTGCAGCAGCAGAAACAACAACACCAGTGCTGAGCGCATGTCCCATCATGCATCAGGTGCCTACTGCTATCAACACATGCCAGCCTGGTGCCCGTAACTGACTGTTGCCCACGAACCGTCCTGCGCTGGAGCGCCAAGCAGGTGCCATGGAAAGTATTAGGGATGCAACAGCTGTTAGGTGCAGACACAGCTGAGCATCCGCCCGTGCACTGTGTGAGGTGGTCACCTTTGCCGCCACCCTTTTGAAGCCTGCGCATGTGATCAAAGCTCAGTGCACTCACCTCCAGCAAGTTGGTTGCTGTTGCGTCTGTTGCGATGCCAAAGTACATGTTCTTGAGGTAGCCCTTGGAAACAGCATCCATCACACCTGCAGCACCAGCGGCAACAGCAGGACCATTGTCAGTTGCATGAAGCAACAGGTGCAAAAGCAGCTTGGGCACAGCATGCACACAGGCAAAGAACAACGCGGGGCTATGTGTCAGAGCACAGCCACACACAGGCCGTCCCAAAGTGCTGCCGTCATCCTGTCCAGTCTTGAGAGCGTCCACATTCACAGCAGGAATACAGGATGACGCTGCCAGCCGAGGTGCACTGGCAGGTGCCGCAGTGTTGCGCCCGTTGAGCAGCATCATGTGATTCAGCATGGCAATGCATGTGCCACTCACCCTGCTCCACCCAGTTCTTGAGTGTTGTGGCCTCATCATCCTCCTCGTTGGGCTCCAGCATCTTGACGTGCAGCTCTGCAGAGCCATGCAGCAAAAGCAGCAGTCATCAGCAGCCCATTGTCTTTGCTTATGATGCCATGAAAGCAAAGGCAGTATCACGGCAGCCCTTTGGCCTAGGGGGCTGCACAGCTGCGTGTGCGCACATGCATGCATGCCTGGCAATGGCAAGAGGGCTTGCCAGCGATGCACCTGCAACACCGATGCAGGAAAGTGCCACATGACATGCTCGCAGTGCAGTTGAGGCAATGCTTCCTGCAAGCCTTCCTGCAAGCCTGTTGCAGGATGGCTGGCCATGGGAATGGCGGCTTGGTGACTCACTGTCCAGCTGTGCCAGGTCGTGACCGGTGAGGGAGCCCTCAGGGAACAGGCCACGCATCCAGCACACATGGTAGACAGACTGCAAGCCAACAGCGACAGCATACGGATTATGAGAGGCACATTAAGCGCTTCTGGGTGCTCCCGTGCGGCAGCATGCTCCTGCGTGATATGCTGACAACCCGTGCGTGACTGTGTGCCAGCAAAGAGGCAAAGACGTTGGTGACTGCTGATGCGGACTAAAAGCTGATGCAGGTCGTCGCCACCGGCAGACAGCACAGATCATGCTGGTGCGTCAAGGTTGTTGGCTTGGAAGGGCCACTGGCAATGCAGCAGGGATGACACCGAGTGACTCACCACTCTGATGAGGCACTTGACCTGCAGGCAGGCAGCAGCAAAGGCCAGCAGCAGCAGCAGCCGACAGCCTTTGAGAAAAGGATGCACAACCCACATGCAGGTGAGCAGCGTACCAGATGCTGGCAACCACGCCTGGTGATGTGCCGCTGACGATAGGCCATGGTGGTGACTCATGCCCGGCGAGTTTGCTTGCTGCAAGCAAACTGTGGCTGGTGTGTGCCAGACCCGGGGCCAGCACACTGGCTGTGAAGCTGGGTCTGATATCAAAGAATGCAACCCTCCTCATCACTGTTGCTGTACGTGGCTGACATGAGCGGGTGTGGGCCAAGAGTGTTGTGCGGAGGACACTGCTGCACCTGGCAGCGTGGTTTGGAGGAAAGTGTCACACAGGAATGCCTGGGTCAAGGGCGCATAGGCGTCACTTATGCAGGCGCCTATGCCTCGGCTATGCATCTGAAAAGCTCACCAGCTGGAAGGAGTCCTGGTTGGTGATGGCTGCGGTCCTTTGTGCAACAGCCTGGGCTTGAGCCCTTCCCTTGCCCTGCAAGTATACAGCACAAAAGCAAAACAGGAGCTGAAACGGTCTGCAAATTAATCTCAGCAGACATATCTGCTGGAATAACTTGTGATAAGCCACAGCAGGTGCAGGCACAGCCTGGGCTGGCTGCCTGTGCCTTGCTGCTGCTGATGTTGCCTGCTGCCATGGCTGGCACGCGTGCTGCTTCCAGGACAAGCTGCCAGCACCGGGTGGTGATACCTGCTGGATGATGAATCACAACTCAATCAGGACTTCGGCTGCAAGCTGCACCCACCATGATTCTTGTGCTTGTGTGCTGTGTCCAGCTGCTGCTGACCAGAAAGGCGACACCAGAGGAGCTGCAGGGCCCTGCGTGCAGCAGGCGCACAGAGTCATACACCCCATGGTTGAGGCGGTACCGGTATGTTACGTTCACGAGCGTGCCCACAGCCAGCGAGGTTGCGTGGGCTGGCAAGGTTCAAATTCACTGATCAGACTGCAACTGCAGTCCCCTATGCTGTGTCAAGGCGTCCTCTCTGCAGCTTCATTTAGCTCGTATGCTTACTTTAAAATACTGAGATCAGAGCAGGCGTGCCAGACGCCCACGAAGAGACGGGCAGCAGTGAAGACAGTGAGAGCGCGTATTTCTGATTGCGAGTCAAGAAGAAAGGGATGGGAAACGTGGGTTCACACAGCACTCCGCCAATTGACATCGGTTCCATTTATGCTTAGGAGTAGTGGGGTTGCTCAGGCTCAGTGGAACCCTAACAGGGTGTTAAATTCAAACCATGCAAGTTGTTGAGTTTGTTGTTGAGT
Source organism: Desmodesmus armatus (assembly GCA_007449985.2). Lineage (NCBI taxonomy): Eukaryota > Viridiplantae > Chlorophyta > Chlorophyceae > Sphaeropleales > Scenedesmaceae > Desmodesmus > Desmodesmus armatus. Next base: position 311,437 of record VIIQ02000087.1, read on the forward strand.
TTGGAGGGAAAGGTCAGCGTGTCCATGTCATGTGAGAGCGTTGAAATTGAAATTTCATATGCTTTGCATGTGCTTCTGCCAGCCTGGCCAGGCTGTAGCTGCCACAGCCTGGCAACAAATCAGGCAGATGCCTCTTCATGCTGCAAGCACTGTTACAAAGTGGAAAAATGGGCATCATGGCAACACAATCCCACTTTCAGGATAACTTACAGCCACCATGCAGCTGCAGTGCTTGATTACAAGCCCTCGCCTGGCAGAAGCTTTCCATGCAAGGTGGGCATATGGTCCATGGTGTACTGCCAATCAAGAACCTGAACTGCCTGCCACATCTACTGCTTGATTCCATACACCAGGAACTGCTGTGTGCCAGCAAAGGCTGCAGCCAGGCCCACGCCACCTCCTGTAGGCTGGCAGAAGGCCACCTGGTTGCAGGGCACAACGTAGCCTGGCACCATGTTGCACCTGCAGTGAAAGGACAGCCATGCAGAACAAAGTGAGACACAGCTCAGCAGGCATGCACTGACACTTGACTGCCTGTATGCCTGGAAGCTTGTGTGAGCACATGAGCGTGTGTTTGCAGACATCACTGCATCATGCTGTGCACACACTTACAGCACACACCCCTACCTCACCTTGCAGCATCAAGTAGCTTGGTCGCCAAGCCCTTCCTGCGCTGCTCAGGTGAAACCCACACCATGCGGACCCCAACCATGGCACGCATCGGCTTGCGCTGGTCAACCAGCAGGCTGCGGCGACTGCCACTGCCTCCTGCGCCCGCTGCTGCTGCTGCTGCCGCCCCACTGGCTCCTGCACGTCGCGCGCCACTGCTGCCGCTGCCGCCAGTTGACCCAGCCCTGTCTGTGCTCAGCAGCACAGAGCTGCCAGGCCCACTGGGGGTGTGAGCAGCCGCAGCATCTTCCTGCCATAGTGGCACACGCTGCCGCTGCTGCGGCATGGGCCGTGCAGAAGACACCCCTGAGCCCAGCACAGAATCCTGCAGGTCCACATGCTGCTGCTGCACATCAGCCTGCTGTGCTGGAAGCGCCTGCTGTTCTTGCTCTGGAGCATGCTGTGCAGGCTGCGACAGTGCCAGCAGCGGCCCTTCCTGGCCGCCTGTTTGAAGCACTCCTTGGCTGCCCAAACTGAAGGCGACAGGCTCTGCTGCCGTGGGCCCACAAGCAGCGACTGCAGCATCACCCACCACTCCTGTTCCTGCACCCGCCGCTGCCAGTGCCTCGTCCACCACTGCTGCTGCGCCCACGCTGGCTGGCGACTGCAGCTGCAGGCGCCGCCCGGCTGACAGCAAGCTGTTGGGGCAGCTGTCTGCCTTCAGGTTACAGCTGGGAGCGCCGTCCGACTCGCTGCGCGCGGACGGGTCAGAACGCAAAGTGCCGCCGCTGGCGCCTGCTGCCCTGCCAAGTGCTGCCAGCCGCCCACGCTTGCGCAGGCCGGGCCACAGCAGCTGCTGCGGCTCCCGCTTCTGTGCCTGCTGCTGCTGCTGCTCTGGGTGGGAAGTGGCGCCCAGTATGCTAGATCTTCCTGCCTGTTGCTGCTGCTGCTGCTGCTGCTTTGGACCTTGTGCGGCACGCGCTGTTGAGTCCACCTCCTGCTCTTGGGAACCTGCAAGAAACATGTGGAATATTGGGAGCGCAATGACAAGGTGCAGCGCTGGTACAGCCAAGACAACACGGCTGAACAGGCCAGGCATCAGCGCAGCGGTGCCACCATGCTGCCAAACAGCGTGATGCAGAACCCCTGCCACTAGGGCAATACTGGATCCCGCCATGCATAAAGCATGTGAATTGGTCTCACCTGCAGGCGCCAACACCCTGAAGGCGTGTTTCAGCGGCTCTGCCACAGCCAGCCCCACCACCCGCCCCTTTGACGAAACGTATAGGAACACCTGCAAGCCAACAGCGCACCGTTGCATGTGGATGGTTGCAAAGCACAGGAGTCACACACCAGGAGCCGCAGACTGTGCCCTTCAGTACTTCGAGCACAACTGACAAGCAGCACAAGCATTTGCAGACATGTGAAACATGAGAAGGCCACAGGTCTGCTGGCTGTTGCCCCTGATGACTCCAATTAGGTCGACTGCAGCTGAGCATAGCATATTTGGACGCTCACCCTTGCTTGTGGCACAGACAGCAACCAGCCAGGTGCCATGCCGTGAGCTTTCTCCACAAAAGCGCACAGCTCCCGGACCTGCGCAACGCACACAGTGCAGTCAGTGCACAAATAGCACTCAGCCAAACAACACAACCCCTGGGTGACTTGCTGGCTGGCCATGCAGCAGTTGCAGTACAGCACCGTAACCTATTGGATAAGCACATGCAACAGCGTGGGGCCAAACTGAAATCCTGTGTGATTGCATGGTAGCTGATGCAGTCTCACGGCAGACACACCTTTTTGACATGGTTTGCTGGGTCTGTCTGCAGCACCATCAACAGCCGCCCCTGACCGACCTCTGACACAAGCACGCGCTCCTGAGGCCAGCCCTGCACATGCCGGCAGACAGTACAGCCCGTTCAAAAGGCCATATACTCGGACATGCTGCCAACATTTGCACCTTCCGCCATCCGCATGCCAGCAGCCTGTGTGTGATTGTGTAAAGGTGCCTCAGTGGCCGAGGTTGTTGTGAATGGTGATGGTGTAAGGTATGGTGCTGCTGCTGCAACTCCTATCCGCAAGCTGTGCAGCAATGGCTCACCTGGAACTTGAAGCCTTGCAGTGCCCCTTGGTGGTAGGCTTTGTGCAGCTTCTCGTCCTCTTCAAGACCCTTGGTGTACACCATGCCGCACACACTGCAACGGCTGGCTCCAAAGTCATGCTGCACAGCAGAACAGTGGCATGCATGCCGGTCTCAAAGCTGGCGTGGGATCTGAGTTGGTCAAAAGGCAGATTGGACCCTTTGAGTGTTACTTTCTCCTTCACTCCCCCCCCCCCCCCCCGCACGTGCATAGCGGCACGCACAGACCAACTGCCTGCACTATCTGTTGAATTGGCATAGCTGCATTTCATCAGCTGACTTACTTGGCCAAGGTCCAGATACAACTGCGTGCCCTTGGATTGCTGCACAGCCTTGCTGAGCTTGACACCGTCCTGTGACTTGCTGCTGAGCTGTCTGCTGTGTGTGCTGTCTGCTGGTGTGGCAGCCCCTCCAGCAGGCGTATTCTCCTTCCTGCATACATGGATAAGTCGACCTGAGACCTCAGCTGCTGTGTTCCACACGAACAAACGCCAGCATGCCCTGGCCTGCACTCACAACTGTAGCTGCTGTGATGTTTCATTGCCAGCGGTTGCCTCAGCCTTGTGCTCATTGCTGTTGCCTGTCACTGTCTCTGACACTACCACGTTTCCTGAAGACGCCTTTGCACTGGACACTCCGAACAGCTGCTGCAGAGTGGGTTGTGGCATGGAACTGCTGCTCACAACGGAATGTGTGGGGGGTGACAGGACAGCAAATGATGTGATGAAGGAGATTTAACCAAATAAATAATCGTTGATAGAGCTTTTCGCACTGCAGATTACCGTCCTAGAGTTTGAATCGCAACTGTGACCGTTGAGGAGAACTGCCACCCCAAACTGACAGCTTTGTCCTGTTCAGTATGCACTAGAAGAAGCTTTATTTCTGCACCTGCGATCCTGCGGCACCCTCCTTGTCCGGCCTCAGGCATTCACATGGATGCTGGATCCAGCAAACGTACGCCACACCACACCCCACAATTGCTGCCCTATGCCTTGAAAGCGCTCCAAGTACGACTGATGAACAGATACAGAGCTCAATCGCAGCTGCAATGCTGATTACTTGCACCCACAATGTACTGCGTGTATACGGTACGCGTCCACACCCTCTGTTGTGGACACTCCACAACACCCTCTACATAATCCCACCACAAAGAATGCATGAGTATTGTGTCCTTGCAATTCTTGAGCAGGCAGGACAAACATGTGCAGCCCTGCAGCGACCTGGCAATCACAAGCTTGGATCGACAGCCAACAGAAGCCGCATGTGCAACAATGCTGGTCGACCTAAAAGGTTCCCTGGGTCACACAGAAATAAAGTAAGCGCATCACTAAACGTCTTGAGGACCCCCATCATGTATGCACAGCAGCAAGGATATTATCACAGTATCAAAAGGCTGTATGCAGCGCTGCCGCTGTGGGCTGTGGCTCAACAGCTGGCAGGTTTGCTGGCAGCTCGGAAGCACTAATCCATGCACTGATCAGTCATGACATAGGTTCCTCAAGGCTACAGTGTGATTGATCATGTACGTTGATCACTTGCTGACCACAGGTCCTTGGGAATACCACTACAGTAGTTTGGTTTTGAAACCACAGAGCAGCATGTGTGGGGTGGTCGTCAGCAGCCCGTTTCAGCGCTGCTGCTTTTATGCCCTTTGTATGCCTGCGTTGTGGCCGTAACTGGCACAGGCTTTCTAGTGTCCTAGGTCACTGGTCGCCTGGTGGTGTCTTGCTTGTCTTGCACCAAGGTCGATTTGCTGCTTGCAGCATGCTGCTTGCACAATGAACCTGGCCGGAAACACGTGTAATGATGGTACACGGACAACACAACAGATTGACACTGGGCCCAACAATGTGGCGGGTGTTGCACCGCGATGCTGCCCTCAATACAGGGCTGCCAGGCATCCCAATATGCAGTGCTGTCAAATCACTGGATACTTTACCAAACACACTGCACCTTGAGCCATCGAAGCCTTCAACTCATATGCTTGCAATGGGCAAAGGACACTTCAGCATCTGAGTCCAGGGTGATGGGTGCACGCACCTCCACATTGGGCGCCTTCTCCTGCTGAAGCTTCCGGCACACCTGAGCCTGTTGCTGCTTCTGCAGCTTGCGCTGCTCCAGCCAAGCAAAAAACTGCTTGGGCGGCTTCCCGTAGATGAAGGCATAGACAGTGGCCATGCAGATGGCGCCGCCAATCCAGTTGCCGATGGTGGCTGAGTTCAGCAACATGGCACACATGAGCATGATGTTGAAATCATGTGCTGAATGCTTTCCCCAGAACAAGGTGTCCCTGTTGCAGCTGGCTGTGCTTCCGCAAGCATCACAGCAGGCGGCCAGCAACATGCGGACGACACCCTCTGCCCCTGGCCCGCTGCAGCACATGATGGTTGCGACGCTGATAACTAGCCCTGCAAAGCAGCTGCACGCGCTGCACCGAATCAGGATAAGCAAGTTGCTGCTAAGCCCACGTGGCAGCTGGTGCTTACCTGGGATGAGGTTGTGCCAGACAAACTCCTTTGCAGTGACTGGTGCGCCAAGGGCGATAGCCATGGGGATCAGAAACTGATTAGCTGCAGACAGACAATGCAGCACCGGGAGCAGGAGTAAGGTGCTGAGGAGTGCTTCCCTGGTGGGGTGCTGCTAGCCGCACGCTCAGGCACTTGCTGTGCCCCTGGCAAATGCGATTGAAGCCAGCATGCAGCACACAACTTGGTTGCACCGCCCACTCAGGCACAGAACCCCTGCCAGCTGAGCTCACCTATGCAATGCTCAAAGCCCAGCATGGCGAAGGCTGAGATGGGCAGCCAGACGGCAACTGCTTTGCCTGTCAGGTCCTGCGCTGCATTAGCCTGCCAGGTGGCGATGCACACCAGCCAGTTGGCGAATATGCCCTGCACCAGCACCTCTCCCCAGCCCTTGGACACCTTCTTGTGAGCCAGCACCTTGATGTACCTGCAGGACATGTGGAACGGGCGCATGTTGAGCGGCTCATGTGCACAAATGCCAGGGCATAGAACACCCCTGCATGCATAAGGCCGCTTCGGATCGGTCCCACAGTACCAGCACAGCACCCAGGACGAGGGTCGCTGCTACTGCAAGAGGAAACTGTCTGACTGCAAAACTTGCCAATTGACAATTGTTGGGTGTGGTTGCTCATAGGCACTGAACCACCAGGCAGAAGGCCAGCACTCTTCGGCCTGCTGCATATTGCAACCTCCTGCGGTTGGGCCCCAAAAAGCATGCACGCTGCACCATTGTGCCACTGCTTGTATGAAAGCGCCCTCAGGCTGCGTGGGTCCCTGCTTGCTCACCAGTCCTTGTGCTTGTAGATACCGCCAGCATACATCAGGCCCACGAAGATGGCGCATCCCACAAAGTTGAACATCCAGCTGGACACCCACATGCGCACGCAGTCGCGCTTGCGCACCTTGCCCTCCCACCACGCACATGTCATGTACGCGCACAGGCTGGTGTACAGCTCAGCACCACACACCAGGATCTGCAGGACAGCATGCGCAGGCCGGATCAGTCAGCATTGTGCCTGGCGGGCAACACATGTGTAGTACAGCAGTCAAGCTTGCCAACAGATGGCACCACACGCGCCTGGCTTCAGCCGCCATCTCAGTGCAGCACGATGTGCTGTCACACGTCGCACATGGGATGCTGCAGAAGACTGTGTGCTGCAGGATAGCTGCACTGACGTGTAAGGCTCGCCTGGAAGGCAACAAACAACAAATCTGATGCAGATGTAGAAGCAGGCTACAGCAAGAGACACCCACCAGTGTGAAAGAGAAGGGAAAGCCTACAGCGCCAAACAGCAGGCTGAACAGTCCAGGGGCATCCTCCAACCAGGCTTTGGGTGCATTGCCACCCACAATCAGGCACAGAGTGAAGCCAAAGCCGCAGTACGCCCCAGCAATGATAGACAGCAGCGCCACTTTGGTCCAGTGGAACTTGGCCTTCTCCTCTCCTGCAGTGCAGTGAAAGGAATGAGCCGCTGTTGATGCCATGCCTACTTTGTCGGTGGTCCTTCCTCGTACACAAGGGACCTGGAATGCAGTAGCAGAGCCTGGGGGTGCACCCGCTGTGGTGCAGCTCCCATCAGGTTGTGTTGATTTTGTGGCCATGCGCTGCACACTGTTGCGCAACATGCAGGCTGCAGCAGTGCATACCATGACAAGTGTATATGCGGGAGGAAGGCAGAGGTGTCTGTGACAAGATGCAGCCGCAGCTGCATGCTGGCCGATTGGTGGCAACCATGGCATCCTGTACTGCTCAAGCCTTGATCAGCCAACAGCGACTGACACGGAGGTCGGCTGTCTGCACAAACTGTGCTGATAGCCATGCATTGCTCTGCATCTGCACAATGTGCAGTGCCACACGCCACAACATTTTGCGGGCACACTCTGGGCACGCATGGCGGCTGCAGCACTCACATACTATAGGCCTTCATATAGAGGTGCAAGACAGCATGTGTGCTTACCATGGTGCGCAATCTCTGCATAGATTTCAGGTGGGGATAGGATCGCGCTCTTCTTGATAGCCACTGCATCAAATGCCTGGCTCTCATGGTTTGGCGGCCACTTGGGTTGGGGCCAAGCTCCTGGAACCTGGACATCGTTGTCCTCGCATGTGCGCTGCCGCCTGAGGCTTGTGCAAGTTGACAGCTGTCCCAAAGTCCCTGGGGACTGTATGGAAGGCGAAGGCGGAAGCTCTGCCCGCTGTGCCTTCAGGCTCAAGCCATCTAGCCCAGCCATAGTTCTGCTAGAAGCAGGCCTGCAGATGCAAGGCACACTCAGACAGCTTGTCCAGCTGGCTGCACATGCGCTGCTGCTGGTGACCAGCAGGATGTGATGCACTTGCCCACCTGAGAGAGCCTAGGCGTCACAGTCTGCTGAAGTCACACAGAAATGTTTCAATGCTGAAAATTTCCACGATTGCTCACGATCAGTCTGCTGGGGTGGTCTGACCCAATCAATCCCAGGTGGGTGGGCTGCTGGTTGTGTATCTCTTGTCTTCGTTGCTGTGCAGTTTGACAAAGGTGGTGATGGGTTTTGGTGGGCGATGGATGTACTGCTTGGCCGGCTGTTCGGTGTGTCAACTACTGTCATGTCATGTTTGACCGTTCAGCAGGCACTGATTATTAGCATTGACGAATGTCTGAGACGCCCTAAACTGTTCACCAACAACAAGTCACAGCACGTTGATTCATCGTGGCCCATAAGTCCCAACGCCTCCAGTTGGTTGATGTACATCACACAGTTGGTGTGCATTTGCACTATCATAGGCATCAAGGCATGGCCACTAGCGGACAGGTAATGGGGTGCCATCAGTATAAGCTTTGTGGCAGCCACCACTACCACAGCAACCCCGTGCAGTTGGCCTGTCCAGCTGGCCCAGTCGCGCCCGTGCCGATGCTGATGCATGTGCTGCCGCAACTGCAGGAGGGACCACCAGGCTCTGTGGTCAGTGGTACAGCTGCCCCCTCAAGCACAGTAGTTCATCACTCTGTTGACGCAAGCAATGCTGCCTATGCCACAATCAGCAGGTCACGCAACAGGCTGGGCCAGTCACACACTTCCACAGGTGGTACACCTGCACCGCCTGTGCTGGGATTCAACAAGAGGCGCACATGGGAAGACAACGATGTACCTGTCTGCTCAGCTGGCTACCCACAGCCCAAGTGGCCAGCAGGCCATGAGTCAGAAGCATTTGAAGCAGTTGCAATAAAGAAGAGCAGCATCTTGTCCCCACCAGAGATATATGCGGAGATTGCACATCACGGTACGCAAGCTGTCAGTGAGCGCCTCATCCTTGCCTTGAAGATATGATGGCATCACATGCATGCAGTGCCACGACACAGGATCCACCCCCAGCCAGCACACAGCGGTCAGCTGACTGCTGCAGCTGCGGGCACTTGAATCCTTGAATCCAATAAACCATGGTTGATTCTATGCATTTGGAATAATGAAGGCCATGATATCATCCAGAGGATCGGGGATGGTTCCATGATACCTGCTACAGCATGCTGTGGCCAATCCACTCATCATGCTGCAGGAGAAGAGAAGGCCAAGTTCCACTGGACCAAAGTGGCATTGCTGTCAATCATTGCTGGGGCGTACTGCGGCTTTGGCTTCACCCTGTGCCTGATTGTGGGTGGTAATGCACCCAAGGACTGGCTGGAAGACGCACCAGGACTGTTCAGCCTGCTGTTTGGCGCTGTCGGCTTCCCCTTCTCTTTCACACTGGTGGGTGTGTCTGGACATGTTCTTCGTTCAAGCAGGGGCTTCCCTGTTTCCTGTCCTGCACACCACTTCTATCCAGACTCTGTTGCATGCTGCAGGAAAGCTGGTACAGGATGGTTGCACAGAGCTCCGAGCTCTGTGCAACCATCCTGTACCAGCTTTCCTGCAGCATGCAACATGCGACGCATGGCATTCTGCAGTTTGGCATGTTGCACACTGTGCACAGGTCTGGAGCCTCCTTGGAGCTAGGCTAGCCTGCAGCGCTGGCTGCATGCACAGGTGTCAGTCCAGTCACTGACTTCCGTCAGTGACAAATTGGACTGCTGCAGGACTGTGCTGTTTGCTAGGCACAGTTGTCCTACAGCGTGCACTGCTAGCGGTACTGCATAGCTGACTGACCCGGCCTGCGCATGCTGTCCTGCAGATTCTGGTGTGTGGTGCTGAATTGTACACCAGCCTGTGCGCGTACATGACATGTGCCTGGAGGGAGGGCAAGGTGCGCAAGCGCGACTGCGTGCGCATGTGCGTCACCAGCTGGATGTTCAACTTTGTGGGATGCGCCATCTTTGTGGGCCTGATGTATGCTGGCGGCATCTACAAGCACAAGGGCTGGTGAGCAAGCAGGGACCCGGGCAGGAAGCTTTCATGCTGACAGCAGCGTCGCACCCTGCATGCAACATAAGGCCGACCGCACTCTAGGGCGGTGGCTTTTGGCCAGGGCCCCCTGCGGCATGCTTGTCAAAGCGTGACATCCTCCAGCGGGTGGCATCACTGCGGCCAATCAGTTACTGCGCGTCACGAGTTTGTCAGACCAGGCTGGCACTGTGCTGGCCTCAAGCATGCGCGCTCCACCTTCATGCAGCCTGCAGGACTGCTGTGCCAGGCCGCGCATGGGCCGCTCGACACACCTAAACTTCAACACCTAACCCGGGGATCATTGTCCTGCATGTACAGCCTCATGCATGCAGGGGTGTTCTACTAGGCATAGTATGCCCTCACCTCACTGCACATAAGCCGCTGAACAAGCGCCCATTCCACATGTCCTGCAGGTACATCAAGTTGCTGGCTCACAAGAAGGTGTCCAAGGGCTGGGGAGAGGTGCTGGTGCAGGGTATATTCGCCAACTGGCTGGTGTGCATCGCCACCTGGCAGGCCAATGCAGCGCAGGACCTAACAGGCAAAGCAGTTGCCGTCTGGCTGCCCATCTCTGCCTTTGCCATGCTGGGCTTTGAGCATTGCATAGGTGAGCACAGCCAACAGGTGATCAGCTGTCTGGGCTGGCGAGGTTTGGAGAGTGCTTGACATGCAGTGGTGCCAAAAACGGTCTTGTTCCAGATTGTGTGCTTGCGGAGTGCGGCAAGGACTTAACAGTTGCAAATCATGTTGCGCTGCCCTGTGCTGGCACTGTCTGTTGCAGCCAACCAATTTTTGATCCCAATGGCTATTGCACTGGGCGCACCAGTCTCTGCCGAGGAGTTTGTGTGGCGCAACCTTATCCCAGGTATGTATGTATGTATAGTTCAACAGTAGCGGCGTTGCCGGTACCAATGAGAAGAGCCAGCAGTTGACCATCGTGAATGCTGGGAACCCTCATGAGTACTCTGTGTCAGTACTTGCTGCATGCCATGTGCCGGGCAGACCTGCTGGGTAGCTATCAGCCTCCTGCACCAATGCTGATTCAGCTCTACTGCGCATGGTTGCCACTCGGCAGCGGGCTAGAGTCTGAGATCTCCGCCAATTTGACACCTGTCTGCTCACCCACTGCTGTTGCAGCCACCATCGGCAATTGGATTGGCGGCGCCATCTGCATGGCCACAGTCTATGCCTTCATATATGGCAAACCTGCCAAGCACTTTACACAGTGGCTGGACACCAGCAGGAAGACACACCCACAGTGACACACATCTATCAACTGCTGGAGGATCCCATGAACAATGAACACCAAGTGAAACACACTGCTGTTGGCGACAGTGCTGTGCTGCCTGCCCTGTCAAGAATGCCCTTTGTGAATGCAACACAGCACTCCATTTTGTTCCTGGCACTCCATTTTGTCCCTGGACATTGTCAAACAAACCTTGCAATATGCAACAGATCTGCATTCTCTTGGCACTCAGCCCCAGCACACAGGACTGTCTGTTGTGATGGGTTGTTGCTGTATGCTCTGTGTGATGGGTTGTTTGTCTGCAAGACTGCGCTCTTACGGCGACGCGCTGCTGCAGTAGGCTGATAGGCCATGCATCCTGGGTGTGGCCGTGCGCCGGCCCGTAAGCCTTCCTGCAAGACTAGTGAGTCTTGGTGTTCATGTGCCTCATTGCGTGCGTCATCTCCTGTGGCGGCTACATTTGCTGATTCCTTGCACATGCCTGGGTGCTGCCTTTGCATCCATCATCTTGCTGCAGACTTGCAATCCAACAGCACCATCAGTGCAACGTTACAGTGCAGTGGCATAGGAGCCCGTACGGCGATGTTGTTGCCCTGGTCCTGCTTGCTAGATTGACGATCAGTCATGTGTTGACATGGGACCGTATGTTGAAACATATTTGAGCTTTGTTGGGTGCTGTCTGTACTACGCATCATGATGTTGCGACTTGCAGCCGTCCACTCACTGGCGGCGGCGAGCACCAACCCCTCCAAAAGTCCCGCATGCTGCCTGGTAATTTGGCTTTGAACGCTAATCCTGCAGTGTACCATGAGGCTTTGCATGCAGTGTGTTGTGCCGCAGCCAGCTGTGTTGGCATGTGCGGATCTCATTGTGACGGTGTCGTGCGGAATTCTGAAGGATGTCCATCAGCCCACCCCTGAAATGCGTTTGTGGAGTCCTTCTGGAAACCGATGTGGAAGATGACGTTAGTGCAAGGAAGTGTAACCCCTGGGTGGGACATAAATGGACAATATCGTCCCTGTACTGCATGGCCAAGTAGAAGCAAAGATCGTTGACACTCCCAGTCAGGTAACATCATACAAGAGCACGGCAGCTAAACCCACGCTCAAACCACTGGACCACAGTGGCCCACAAAACCACTGGTCCCATGGCTTTTGCTGCTGCCCCGGCAGAACGCCTGCACACGCTGCACATGCACGCACACTGTACACCACAGACCGCCCCCTCAGGTGAAATAACACAATGCAGCAATAACAACAATTGGGATGGTGAGGCACCATTGACGAGCTCACGTGTGCAGTGAACACTAAGATGGGACAAGCTTGTTACAGAAGCCAACCGCTGGCCCTTGTGTGACCACAAGGCGACTGCACTGGCACGTCACACTACTGCTGCAGGCCATCACAGCACGGTAGTTCCATCAGAATATCATTGCTGGGTCATTGCTCAACGCACAACATGGGAGACCACTTGCGCTGGAGGGCGCTGACAGGTGCCTGCTGATAATAGAGGCGAGGATGATGCCTACTGATGACAGACACAAGGACAACCCTACTCGACGCCGCAATAGTAGTACTAACAGTGCAGTAGTAACAAGCACACGCAACACAAGCAGCAACGGTTTGGGGGGTGAGCAGCTGGCGGGAGCGTGTTTTGACAAACAGGCCACAGCCGCATGCCGCCCTGCTGTGTAACACGCAGACTCCCCAGACTGCTCAACAACACGCCCCTGACATGTGCCACACATGCACGCGGCATGTGCCGGCAGCCTACTATAAAGGTACCGCACCTCACCAACAGCAGTGACTCCTCACTCAGCTCTACGCAACACAGGCACCACACGTGCACCCCCTGTCACGCCAGCCGCAGCCTAGGGGGTACCACACTGCACCAAAGGCAGTGGCTCGACACAGCTCTATACAACACACGCACCACACGCCCTCTTGCGCCCAGCCGCGGCTTGCAACAATGTGCAGCTGGTGCATTGTAATGCATGCAAGCTAGCTGCACAAGTGCAGAGGCTTGATTGCTACAGCACCAGCAGAACAACATTTCGTATGATCAACCACTGCCACCACCACTGCCCTGACCAACAGACCTGCAGATGCAACTGCAGGGTTGCCGAAAAGGGTGCACGGACAGGCAGACAGGCCATCAGAGCAAAGCCCAGGCCATCTGCTTTGGCACACTCTGCTTGCTGCAGGGCAAAACCCGGCGATCAAGGCACAGTGTGTGCCAGCTGCCCAGCTGCTGGGCGCCCAGTGGCATGTGAACACCACCCACCAATGCACATGCCACAGTATTCTTTGACAATTGCAAATGTGTCTGATGGACATCGCCCTGCTGGCCACGCTGGTTGCAAACTCCAAAACACCAACCGATGCACAGCAGTGGTTGCAATAGGGTACTTGCAGTGTCCTGCACCCCATGAGGCACTAGCCCCGCCCTTCACTTGCCCAACCTTGCAGACCATGTGATACAGCTTTGCATGCACCAATGTTTGTGACAACAGCGCGTCACATCCGTTCAGGAAACCCCAACAAAACGAACCCCCGTTGACAACCCCCGTTGAGGCACAACCATGGAGGGCATACTCTTTCCAAGACAAGCTTGCGGTTCTATGATGCCGGTTTCAGCCATGCGCTGCGGCAATTGAGCAAGAATGAAGACGTCATCCCTGCGCAGAGGCGTCAGGTTGTTGGGCTCCGCCAACAATAGGGCAGCCGGCGCTCGTCTACCCTAGGCCAACACACTTACAAATTTGCCGGGTGAGATTGACCCCTTGATGAAACACCAGCGGAACCCATAAGCAGCCCCCGCCGCTGCATGCAGAGGCACGCCCACGTGTGCGGGGAGGACCCTGGCGAACACCTAGGCTGCTCCACCACCAAAACAATATGGGCAAAAGTGTCCCTGAGACCCCTCCGCCACAGCGCAACACTGCCACACACTGCACCCGCTGCAACTCTGGTCACTGCTAGCCTACCACCCCCACACAGCTGACCCAGCTAGCACTGCACTGGCCAGTCCAAGCCCAAGCAACGGGACTGTCGCTGCTCGTGCAAGGTGGCAGCCGCTGAGCACACAGCCCCTGACGCACAGCACCAACGGACATCATCACCATGACGACGAAGAGTATTCTGCAACTCATTCCAAGGTAATGCAGCAGCCATGTACACACGCAACTGAGTGCCCATCGAGTATGCAGCACCCCAGGAGGGCAGGAAACCACCTTGCAACAGAGACGCGTAATCACCACAAGCCACAAAACGTCATCACCCAGAGCAGCACAGCAGCATCAACAAGCAGCAAACAACCAACATCACACAAACAATACAGCTTCCCTGGCACACACACAAACTTCATTACCAGCAGAGCCCAGCAAGACGGTATCATGCGCGACACTGCGATGGTGTCACCACCCACACACGCCAACCAAAGATCACCCCACAAGCTTATACAGCCGCTGCAGCTGCAGCCCCAGCAGTGGGCCAGCACAACACAGGAGACCCGTAGCCTCTTCCAGCCGAGCCTCAAGATGCAGCGGTAGTCATGTAGCCATTGTGCTGGTTGCCGCTGCTGTGGCTGCGGCTGCCCACGACACACCCGGCACCAGCACTGCCCGCGCCCGCACACAGCACCGGCGCAGCCGCACCGCCTGCCGCCTGCGCATGACAACGCTCGGCAAGCGCATGCTCGTGGTCCAGGTCGAGGTGCATGGCACGGTCCTGGCTGCCGCTGCTGATCTGCGACATCTCGTACAGCACCCCCGAGCAGTGCTCCTCCTCCTCAATGTCTTGAGGGGCTCCAGCACTGCCGCCAAAGCCAGACGGCATCAGCTCATCCATCATGGAGGGAGTGAGCTCATGGCCAGCATCTGAATCGAAATGGCCGCCGTGTCCTGGCTGGAACAGGGGTGCTGCCGCTGCGGCCATGGCATGCGCCTGCTGCTGCTTGAGCTCCTCCAGGTGGCCCGCCATGTCCTCCAGCTGCTGCACGACCTGCTCAAAGTTGGGCCTGTGGACACAGACGACATGCAACAAGGGGCAGCAGTTGAATGACGCGCTGCAGGAACGCATGTAACTTGGCGACGCCGTGCGATGCTGTACGGAGCATGTGAAGGACCACACGCGATTACCAATAATGCCATCACGCGCGCGAATGCCGTCACGCGCGCGTTATGCGCCTTGAAAACAACCATGTGGGGCGGGAACCGGCTGCACAGCTGCGCAAAGCTTCTAGCACGCTGACGCAACCTGCTGCCTCACTGAACACTGTCCTACCACAGCATCCGCTCCCCAAAACCACGCGCAGTGCTGGGCTGCTTGGCCGAACCCCCGCAAATGCAATTTAGGCACCCTGCTCCATCCAGCATGGGCACAGCCAACACCTACGCCAGCCCTCGCCTCAACTGCATCCCATCGCCCCGCCCACACACCTGTCTGCAGGGTCCTGCGTCCAGCAGGACTCCACCAGCAGCTTGACGGGCATGCTGCACCCGCCGGGCCATGCAGGCCGCCAGCCCTGCTGCACCACCTTGTGCGCCAGCATGCCCACGGGCGTGCCGCTGTAGGGCCGCCGACCAGTGGCCAGCTCCCACAGCAGGATGCCAAAGGCATACACGTCACTGGCCTTGCTGGCACGGCCGTGCAGGAGCAGCTGCGGGCAGCAACAGGAGACACACAAGGTCAACAATGGGAGAATGGGACGGTAACACCTTGGGGATGCCCCAGGACAAGTGATTTTACTGAATATTGTCACTGTGTGTGTGGCACTAACAGCTGGAAGCAGGATGCATGCTCAACGACAGCCCCCAGTATTCAACGAGAGTACTTACCTCAGGAGCCATGTGCGTCAAAGTGCCCTGCAGTCACAGACGGACGGACAAACAGACAAAGCGCGGGAGTAGTCAGCAACATGAAAATGAGGGAGATGCGCATTGTGGCAAACCGCGGGTGGACAGACGGGGCCTAGTGCAGCTACCACGGTTTCCAGCACACCACTACTAGCGTGTGTACAGAATAAAACAGCCAGTCACATGACTGGCGGGTAGCAAACGCCCGCTGCATGTAGACATGCCCGTGCATGCAAGCAGCTGTGCACAAGCACATGAACACCCTGCCACGCTCACCATGTGCATCTGCGACACGTGCGTGTCTGTGGGCCCCAGCGTCAAGCTCAGCCCAAAGTCAGCTACCTTGGCCATCAGCCCTAAACCCTGACCACACAGCGACCCCGCCTGGCTGTGATGACCGTGGCTGCCGCCCGCTGCTTCCTGAACGCTAGCGCCCCCTCAGCTGCTGCAGCAGCAGCTGGCTGCTGCGGCTGCTGGTCCTGCTGTAGGGGCAGCCGCGGTGCTGTGCGCTTCAGCAGCACGTTGGAGGCCTTGAGGTCCCCATGCAGCAAGTGCTCGCTGTGCAGGTGGATCATGGCACATGCCACGTCATGCGCGAGGAACAGCACGCACTCCAGGGCTGGGAGGCCTGTGGTGCGGTCAATCAGCAGCTTGTGGTCCAGCGCTGTGCGCAGCGAGCCCTGCAGAGGTGACAGCACAGTGGCACACACATACAGAGCAGCAAACAGCCCAGTGGTCAGGTGCACTTTTGGTGGCGTACCAACAAACGGTGCCAAACCACGGTCTACCATTGGAAGCTTGCACTCCGCAGGGGCAATTTGTGTTGCACAAGACAACAGGATGTGGTGTTGCACATCACATGACGCCCTCTAGCGGTGACGGACCCCAGCATTCGACCAGACACACGAGCAGGCTCTGGTAACCCTGCCTAATCCAGCACCAAGCCTCACCGCATCACAGAACTCCATGACCAAGCGCAGCTCCCAGCCGACGAGGACAGGCCCTTCGTGCATGCCGCCCTCCCCGGGGCTGTCTCCCGCCTCCGGCCCCTCCTCTGCCAAGCCGTCACTGGCACTCAGTCGGCGGGGCCGGAAGCCCTCGCCACCCTCACCACCGGCTGCTGCCGCTGCCGCGGCTGGCAGTGCTGCTGCTGCTGCCTTTGCCATCTCTGGTGTGAGGCGAGAAAGATCCTTGCTGTTGTGCCGCGCCAGGTTGCGCAGGGACTGGCTGCTGTCATCCCGGGCCACCCCTGCCCTGCCTCTGCTGCTGCCTAGGGAGCCGTTGCGCTGCCGATCTGGCGTTGCTGCCGCTGTTGCTGCATGGTGTTGCTGCAGAGGTGAGCCACTGCTAACTGTGGCTGCTGCTGCTGCTGCTGCTGCCTCCGTTGGACAGCCTGGATCAGGAGGCAGCTTGCCACCAGGCTGCTGCGGTTGCGACTGTGGCGGCCGCTGCTGCTGCTGTGCCTGCAGATCAGGCGCACTTTTCAACCTCGCCAGCAGTTGCGCGGCAGCTCCCTGCAACCCCTGCTGTGGTTGCTGCTGCTGCAGCGCCATCTCCTGCTGCTGCTGTTGCTGGACCTGCTGCTGCAGGTGCTGCTGCTGCTGCAGCAACTGCTCATGCTCGTGCTCCCGCTCCTGCTGCTGCAGGTGCCGCTGCTGCTGCTTGCTGCTGTGTGGGATAGTACCCTGCATCAACGGCTGCAGGACATATGTGTACACCTGCACAATGTTCGGATGGCTGCAGGCAGCGCAAGCGCACAGACAACAGAGAGGGGAAAACAACAGCAGCAGCATGTGAGCGTAGGGCTGCAACAGCGCAAGGATGACCTCTTGTCATAGTCATCAAGAGCCACACATGTTGCCTTCTACAGCACCACCAACGGCAACACTTAGCCTCTGCTGGTAGCAACTGCTGATGATGATGCCACATGGTCAGCACGGCCCGCATACAGCAACCTCAGCACTTCAGCTCCCCTTCCCGACAGGACCGGTTCTTCCCAACTGGTGTTTGTTAAGGAGAAAAGATAGTGTGCATTGCAATGCATGGAGCACCGTGCGAGGTGCAAGATTGGCACTACCCACCTCATGGTTGTGCTGACCACAGTCTCCATCACTGCCATCTTCTCCCTGTGGCTGGTGGTGCGCCCCATGCCGCGCCAGGGCACGTCACTACTACCAGCAGTGGCCGGCAGCTGCAGCACCTTGACAGCCACGCAGCGCCGCCGCCAGAGCGCCTTGTACACCTGGCCAAAGGTGCCCTGCCCTACCAGCTGCAGCAGCTTCAACTGCTCCAACCCACCAGTGGACCCCAGGCGACTCGCCTGAGAGCTGCCTATAGAACTCTTCGCAAGCCCACTGCCGCCTGCAAGTCGGTGCTGCTGCTGCTGCGGCTGCCCCGGGGGTTCCACCGCCTCCGTCACCTGGTTCCAGCCATTTCGCTGCTGCTGCTGCTGTTGGTCAGCAGCTGCCAGGGCGCTCGGGCTGCCGGCAGCCTGCGTGCTGGACCGGCCCAGGGAGCTGCCGACACTGCGGGCCGCCAGGGAGCCAGAAGCCTGCCGCTGCATGTTCCCCTCCCCGGCTGCCTCAAGCGGCGGCGTCAGCCAGAGCTGCTGCTGCTGCTGGGGCTGCAGGGACAGCGGTGACGGCCGGGCCAGGCCCCCTGCCGCTCCCGCGAACACGGGGCTGCCGTCTGCAGTTGAACCGGCTGCGTACTGCAGCCGTCGAGACAGCACGTCCTGCGACATGACAGAGATGGCGCTCTGCAGCCGCGCCAGGCAGGCATCAGAGGCCATGCTGGTGGTGCTCAAGCCGCCCGCGACAGCGACGGGCGGCTGCGGCCGCCCCGCCTCGCTGCTGTCGGAAGACCCCTCGCCGTCCTGCGCAGCGAGGTTGCGCGGCCCAAACTTGCTGCGCGCAAGCTCCGCGGTTAGCGCCACGCGATCCACCACCTCTGGCACTGTGTAGCTGTCGCTGCTGTCGTGCACCGGCATGCTGTCGCGCAGCAGGCCTTGCATGATGCCCTTGGACCGCCGCGTGCCTGGCGCCAGCACGCTCGGCCCGCTGCCGCCGCTGCCTCCTCGGCTGCCTGTGCTGCCAATGATGTCTGCTGCCCGCGGGTCCTGGCTGCCTGGCTCGCTGCCTGACTTGCCTTCCTCCAGCTCCGCCTGGCGCTGCAGCTGCGCGCGGTGCTCCGCAGCGCGCTTGCGCCAGAACATGAATGCAAGGCAGGCCAGCACAGAGGCGACCATGGCAGTGACCAGGCAAGCCGCCAGCACCACCACCATGGCGTCAGACATCTTGGGTGAGCTGCTGCCCTCGTCATCGCCGGACAGCTGTGCTGCCATCTGACCAGAGGTGGCCCAGAAGCCCTGCGGTGGCTGGCCACTCATCGACCAGCCAGCCTCGACACGCAGGGTGAGCGACTCGGCCTGTAGCACAGCACGTCAGTGGGCAGGAGCAAAGCAGCAGCCGACAATGAGCGCGGTTGTGCGAGCGGCAATCGTGCATGCAGCACAGCAGACGCAATGCCTACAGGTTGAGCTGCTGCTGCTGCTGCTACAGCGACAACTCAAAATCGATGGTGCTGTCAACTGACTTTGCGTATGCAGAAGCAGTGTACCCACATGATGACAGGCCTGTAGAACTGCCCCGTCAACCCCATAGCTGGCCCCCAGCTCACCTCCAAGCCTGGTCCCCTGTAGCTTTCAACAAACACCCCCGCTGCCCGCAAGTCCCGCACATTGTAGAAACGCATATTGGCATCACCTGCAGCACACAGCAGTGCGGGGCGGACATCATGAGCCAGACACCTGACATGACGTTCAAATGTTGCAATTCGACTTTTACAGCCGGCACCACAAGTTGACGGGCTGGCCCTGTCTGCGGCAGCCGTCCCACATGCCAGCGCATGCCCATGCTTACACAAGCATATAGCTGATATCAACGAGGGCAGCCGCCACCCGTCCCGCCAGCGTTAGGACAGCTGCCCTGCAGCCTGCCTGAGCCCCCAAACACTGACACCCTGGTGAGGACACTTGTGATCATGCTGGGCTGATCCTGCCTGCCTGCCTGATAGACCTTGTCTGCCCTGCCTGCCTCACCTTGCAGGTTGATGGTGAAACTTGTGGGCTGATCTGCTGTGTGGGAGCGAATGAAGGAGAACTCAGCCGCAGGCACCCACAGCGTGACATTGCTCAGGTACACAACATTGTTGACCGTCCTGCACAGAGTCAGCATGATCAGCACACAGCAGCCACACACGAAGGCATGTCAGCAGGGACCAATCACCCCTTGGCATAATAATCCCCGGCCGGGCCAGCTGCACGCCCCAAGGGCTACACAACTGCAGTGAACGGCAGAGCCTCCTTGATGAATGCGGCAGCCCAATCAACCAGCACAGATACCCACTAGCAGGCATTGCCCCCTTGACACACCCACCCACGAACAAAAAGACCATGCGTCCCACTGCAGCCCGGCAGTGGCACCCCAGCCAGCCCTCACTCACCTAGGGATGCTCCAAAGCAGGTGTGTCCAAACATCGGGCAGCAGCACATTGGCATCCGGCACTGCCGCGCGCGGCCCCTGGGGCAGGTGCAGCATCACCATGTTGACCAGACCAAAGTAGCCAGGCGGCATGGCGGGTGGCAGCTGCACCAGGGTTGAGTACGCCACATCGACTGAGACTGGCGGCGTCACAATCCCCATGAGCACGTGCCGCACAGCTGTGTTCCCCACACGGCTGCCGAGGAACTTCCGCAGCTGCCCGGCTAGATCCGCATCTAAGCCCGCATCCGCGCTGACGATTGATGCAGATGTTGACACCTGGTCAGCCTTGAAAGTGACGTTGGTGGTGAGCATGACGACCTCGCGGTCAGGGGTGCTGACAGTGGCCGGCATCGCCTGCAGGCCCTCCTGCCCCACATGCGTCAGCTGATACTCAAGCATCCCGGCTGCGGGGTGCGGGGGCTGCGGATTGGCAGCGGCAGCTCAACTGCCACCATGGGCTGTGCTGTGACAACGACCTTGGAGTACCGCAGGCTGTGGACTGGAAGGTGTCTGCATAGACGCAGTGCTCCTCCTCGACCCAGGTCACATCCCACTTGCTGACATGCCCCAGCAGCTGCTGCAGTTGCTGGGTGAAGCGTGCCGGCTTGACCCTGAATAGCGTCGATTTGAACAAGAACTGCTCTGAAGCCAGCTTGGACAGGACCATGGTGCAGTTGTCAACAATCAGCCGCGTGACCGCGCAGCAGCCCTGCAGCACACAGGGCAGGCGATGAGCCAACAGCAAGGGAAAAGTTGTGCATGCACTTGTGTTGCATTGCTGTGACTTACTTGAACCTGGAGGTGTGACGACGTATGGCTGCTGCAGCTGACCACCCCATGTGGTAATGGCGGATGCCATTGCTGTCAACACACTGCGCGGCCCAGTCAAGAGTTACTACCCGCGTCAGGCTGCCCACTGCCTCCCTTACAGTGCCTCCACACCCCACACCACTAGCTCACCTTTCAAATGCCACAGCCCACATGAAGTAAGTCATGGACACCTCATACGGCCCTGCCAGCTCTGCAGATCTGGCATCCCCAGGCGCCAGATTCTCCAGAATGACCTGATTGAACGTGATGCTGCCTAGGGGCCCCAGCTGCAGGGTGTTCACCTCCATGCCAAACTCGACGCTGGTGTTGTCGGTGGACAGCCCCACAATCAGCAGCGGCCGGTTGACTGGCAGCACCCCGACCTTCAGCAGCGCACTGCTGAAGGAGATGTTGCTGCTCAGGTACATCAGGAAGGGTGCCGAGGTCCTGACCGCTGCGCCCGACTGCATGACAGACACCAGCGTCTTGCTGTCAGCTGCCAGCACGAAGTTGCGGCCGGGTGCCGGCTGCATGCCTGCCAGCAGAGACGGGACCCGCCGTCAACGGCAAGCAGGAGGCCCACGTTGACAGCTGTGGTGGTGGCATCAGACCACTGAGGCACATGCACAAACGTGCTGTTGTCCTGCGGCAGCAATGAAGCGGCAGCAGCGTCAGCAGCAGCAAAACGATGGGTGCCGCCCTCGTAACTGCGGCTGCAAAACACCTACTAGATACTGACACTTACTATATGCTGGACCCCCAGGGCGCAGGGGAGCAACTGGCACCATCATGTTGCTCGAGTAGACGCTGACGACCTCTGCTGCTTACAATTCAGCTGCTGCTGCAGCAGGCTATTGGCTCCTGTATGCACTGCACCATGCTGCTGCATCTAGCTGGGCCAACTGGATGACCTGCAGCCGACTGCTCAGTCACACATGATGCTCAGTCACACATATCTCTGACACATGGCCTTGTCAACAGCAGTCCTGCGCCCAGGCAGCAGAGGGTGACAAACCACGCTGCTGCTGTTGTTGCCTCTCTATCCTCACCACCTGCCCAAGACCTCATGACAAGCGTCCCTTACCGTGAAGATCTTCTGGCTGTTGTTCCTGAAAAACGAAATGTACTCCTGTATGCTCTGTGCTGACACCAGTATCCGTATGTCATTCAAGTACAGCCTGCGCAGGGTGCTGTCTCCTTGCTGGCTGCTTGGCAGCAGGCCCAAGGGCCACAGGACCCGCCCTCCTGCCAGTCCAGGGCTGCTGAGAGTGAAGTTGGCCAGTACGACATTGTACAGGGACAGCCTGTTGGGGCCTGCAGGAAGAGAAACAGCAGGAAACAGCAGGGTGAGCAGCCGGTGCAGCCTCAACTGGCACGGCAACGGGGTGCAAGCATCACTGGCCCCTTGCAACTCCAAGCTTATGCAGCAGCCCACAGGAACCTTTGGGTGGTTCTATATACCCCATGCCACAAAGTGTCCCATGCAAGGCTGGCCCGCCGCCACAGCCTACCAGCCAGCGGCTGCATGGCACTGAGCTTGTGGCAACCCTGTAAGACTAGGTCTGCTTACCTGACTGCACACTGAGCGATGCTGGTTCAAAGTATATCGTGGGCACCCCACGAGCTCCAGGGTAATTCGCTGGGTGCTGCTGGCCCCGGATGGAACTGATGAAGTGCAGCTGCGGGCGCCATGTGCAGTCTACTGTGATGGTCACAGAGCCACCAAACCCCTCCCTGGGGATAGGGCACGCTCACAGGTGGGCCTCAGCTGGGCCTGGACCCCCACCGCAAGCAGCAGGGCCAGCAAGACCACCTGCTGCTTCTGCTGCACCATCACCTTTGCTGCCTTTGCAAACACCAGCTGCCACGTTGCCGCGGTTCCATTGGATTGCAAATCACCACCCAATCATAAACAACACATAGCCGAGGCAGGGGACACGAAAAGGCCAGTCGCTGAAACAATCACAAAAGACACAGAAAGACTTGCACGGACGCGATAGGTTCACGACGTGAGGTTGGGTGATTATCCTTGGGACTGGTGCTGTTTGGCGACGCGCGTGAAAGACAATTCTTCTATCCAGCCTGAGGTTTGTGGTTTAGGCTGGTTTTCGTGCAGGTGAACGTTTCGTCAATGCAGCACGTCAAAAAGAACTATTGATGCCTTGTACACCTTATGTTTATTATAGCACCACCGTTTGCTGCCGCACCACAGCCAAGGAGGACCCCAAGACGGCAGTGTGTGTGTGTGGGGGGGGGGGGGGGGGGTACATCGTCTGGACTCAGACTGCACTGTCGCCCCACTAAGGTATATAGCTATGTTCCACACAACAGTGTGAAAGCAATCCAACCCTTCACAACAACCTGCCTGTGCACAGTAACCCTGTAACCCACGGCGTCCCCGCTAATGTACAAATACTTGCTGGGGCGTCACACTGTCAGTGACAAAGCGCCAATTGAGCCGTGTTGCCCCGACTGATTGTTGAGTTTCTGTAGTCAAATTAATGTTTCTGAATGCTGTCAGTAGGGCAAGTCTGCACCCATAAGCACACCCAGCAGAGTCTCCAGCAGAGTTGTTTCCCCGACCTTCCCGCAGATGCATGTCATAACCAGCCACCCTGACTCTAGGTGGAGGTTTTGAAAATAGAAGCTCAACGATTGCTGCTGAAAGATCAGATTCAAGGGCCATCACCACTTCCTGCAGGAAGCGGCAGCAGCAGCGGCGGCAGCAGCACCGTTGTTGGCAGCGGTGGTGGCAGCACTTCAAACACTGGGCGACAGCTGCCATGGACAGCAGTGACCCGGCTGACTGCTGCCCCAAGGAGTGGCAACGCTTTTATCTAGGTGTGGAAGTGGTTGGGTGTGTTACTTGCCGCAGCTGCTCCAGCCATAGTAATGCAGGGCCTGTCTTTATCCCAGCAGGCAGCCTGCAGCAGCACACAGACAATTCGGAGCTGTTGGATTGATTGCATGTTGCCTTTGTGTCCTACAGAACATCCGACTGGCAGACAACACCAGGCCCGCTCTGCCTGCCTATGTACCTGCCACCCCACCACAGTCTTTTTGCATGCACAGTCATCTTGCGAGTGCTCCATGTGTCACCAAACTGCATGCATGTCTCTGCAACGCTATCCTCTCTGCTTTGAATCGCAGGGTACAGGGAGCGCTTTGTGGATGACTGCTGCATCCCCCTAGCCAGTGGCAAGCAGGTCCGAGTCAAGCAGGCCCCCAGTGCCAAGCAGTTCTCAAGGCAGCAAGGCGGCAGTCAACAGCGCAAGCAGCAAGGCAGGAGCCACCTGGACAAGCAGTCTGACCCCGCCCTGACAGGCTCAACGTAAGTACAGTACAGTACAGTAAATAGAGACATAGTCCCCAACCTCAGCACTAGCCAGGGCTTGGCTCCGGTGAGGACCATCACTGAGCAGCCGTGATGCTCCCCTGCTGGCAAGCCATGGCTGGCCACTCCCCTGCTCTGCATTCTGGTGCTGCTACTGCACCGCATTCTTGTACTGCCCCTTCCCTGCTTCACAGAACGCAAGCCAAACCTGCAGGCCACCAGCTGGCACAGTTGATTGGCATGATTACAAATGATGGCACAAGCTACTGGCAGAAGCTACTAATCATGGTGTCCGGACACAGAGGCTGCATTTGTAGGGGCAATGGTATGAGTACCTCAGTCAACTGCATTGAAGCGTGCTGGTGTGTTTGACCCGCAGGGTGTGGGATGGTGCTGTTGTTCTGGGCCAGTTCCTGGCAAGCACGTCAAGCCCGCTGCTTGAGCACAGGCGCACTCAGGCTGACCCCAGCAGCAGCAATAGCACCGCCACTACTAGCAGCAGGTGCCCTGACAAGGCCTGCGAGCCGTGTCAGGCTGCTGCGGTGGTTGAACAGCAGGTGCAGCAGCAGCCTGGCTGTGACGCCATCCAGCAGCAGCACAGCCAACAGCAGACTGTACATGCACTAGCACCGCAACAGCAGTACCAACAGGACTGCTGCTACCTGCAGGGGGGTGTCCACTCCCCGCCGCAGCCACCTCCTGACCCAGGGGCCACCAGCAGCAGCACACTGCATGGGTTGACGAGTCTCGAGCTAGGGGCCGGCACCGGTGCTGTGTCCCTGTGCCTGCTGGCAGCCGGCATGGTCGACTACGCCCTGCTGACTGACATCCCTGACATGCTGCCGCACCTGCAAAGCAATGTGGAGCACAACAGCAGTGTGTTGGACCCCAACCGGGCCCTGGTGCTGCCGCTGCGGTGGGCTGAAGCTGCAGACGTTGCACAGCTCCAGCCGGGGGGTCAGCAGCAGCTGGCGCAGCGGCAGCAGCGAGGGTTTGGGGTGCGGCAGGCGGTGCAGCTGCCGGTGCAGCTGGAGCCACCATTTGAGCTGATAGTTGGCAGTGACTTGATTTACTATAGGTGAGGCTGCGCGCGTCAAACCAAGCCGCACTAGTCGTGTCATGGATGCACGACGGTGAAACAGCAAACGTGCTGCTCTTGCGTCAGGCGCTACAACCTGCAAGTATTACGCACTTGGCTGCATGTGGTTGAGCATGTGTCGTGATCACTCAGCAATCGCACATGTCTTGTGCGGCTGACACCCGTTGTGCTCATCCCGGCTGCGCCCTTGCCGTGTACTTGCTCCCTTGCCGTGTACTTGCTCCTCAACAGCTACACAGCCTCCACGCCACACTCGCGGCTGCTACTGCAAGCGCTGGTGCAGCTAGCAGGCCCTGACAGCTTGATATACCTCGCACTGTCCCTCCACCACAACCCGGAAGAGGTGCATGCCTTCCTGGAGTGGGCCGAGGAGGTCTGGGGGTTTGGGGTTGAGCGTGTTGCGGACGGCATACCCCCAGAGTATGTCGTCCCAGATGTGCTAGTGGTCAGGCTGCGCTTGAAGGACCAGCAGAGGGCGCAGGAAGCCGCCGCTGCAGCAGCAGCCGGCACCTTGCGGCGGACAGATGAGCAGTAGCAGTGTGACTGTTTGCTGCAATCTGGCTTGGGCTCAGGCTAGGTTGGTGTTGTAAAAGGTGATGATGGGCTGCTAGATGGTATGGAGTGAGCAGTGATGTGGAACATGCTCAGGCAGTGCAATACGACCAAGACAACACTGAATGGTTACAACATGTTATGAACAAACCCATCCATGAGACAAACACTGTTTGCAAACAATTGTCAACATGGATCAATGCATAGAAACAACTCCCCTACTAGTACATAGCTACATGTTGGAAAGAACACCACCAAATCAGCCAGTGCCGCACACCCATCGCCACCTAGCAGTACATCCACATGCTTGGCAGCAGTGGTGAAGCAGCCACTGGCAGCACATGCAGGCTCTGCAACCCAACTCTGAAGACATGAGTACATGGACCTAACTCGCCTGACCGCGTCAGACACCCAATACACCTGGACACGGCAGCTTCAGCCTCTGCCATCTTACTACAACACCCAATACACCTAGCTACACACAGCGTGTGAGGTGACACAGCCGTGAGGTCCGAGGCACTGCAGCACAATGGCTTTCAGTGATAACACAGCCAACCACTGCTGTTCACAAGCATCCAGGCCGCTGATGGCAAGAGTAGCTCAGATAAGTTTTCCTTTCAATACTGCCATTGTGACCTGACATGATACGATGCACAGTGCACTGGGCCAAATTCAACACAGGCTTGAAAGCCACACCACATGGGTGCACAATGCAATGATGACTCCTAAGGCTAAGTCAGCTGTTGCCCTATGAGTGACGCTCATGCAGCAGCAAACTGTGCACACCCCAGCAGAACGACATAGAATGTCTGTACGACAGCACAAAGTTGACAACACTGTTGATGATCGACACGTTGAATGAGCCAACATTCCACTATAGAACCGTTCTTATCAGCAATGCTATGGTCCACCTTGTAGGACGCACGCAAAACAAGGAAGCCCTGGGCCAATGTCAGACTACTTCTGTGCACACAAGCACACATACAATCTGCACTGCACATGCACTGCTGGCTGGCTGGTTCATCGCAGGGCGGCTGCGTCACATCTTGACATGCCAACACAGTACTTGGGACGCCCTCCAACCCTCAGCCACCCAGCAGCGGCGCTGCCTGTCGGGAGGGTACACATTAATCATAACCTGTGGGGCTTCCCCGCAAACACGGCAGTAGTATTCACTGTATGATCAGCAGTGCGCAAACTCCAAACAATGTGCCAGGCATCGCTGCACCGTGCACTGTGACCGCCACTAGCGGCTAGTGGGCAGGTGAAGGTGTGCAGCAGGTGGTACAGGCCTTGACATGCCAGGTACTCAGGTATTGCAGCACTGCCACCATCGCGTCAACAAAATCATGCAACATGGCAGCCGTCGCGCACACTGCCAAAACACAATTCCATGTGGCTATTGGGGCAAACAACTAGGCCCTATCCGGCAATGACTTGCGCCCTGTGACAGGGCAGAGAATGATGCCGTCCTGGTGTACTCCATACCTGACAACACCTAACATTCAACACCAACCCCATTTGCCGTGGGACATGGCGCTGGACGAGCTCCAAGCGCATCTGCCTCCAAGCGCCACTTGGCGCTCAGGCGCATGGGAAAGGGGCCAGGCAGATGGGCATAATCTGCTTGGCATCCTTGTACACGTACTTTAAAGCAAATTTGCCTTTCCAGGGATGCAGTCCACCTTGCATAGGAAGATCCCGCCAATTTTGTCCACGATTCCTTGGACCACCGTGTCTTTCACGCCTGACATCACCGCAGGAACAGCTGCAGGTGCATCCACAGCAAGCAGCTGCCTGGGGGATGCAGCCGTTGCCGAAATGATCAGAGCAAGAACGCACAGGAACAGACACTGACGAGGAGCCATGGGAATCAGTCCGTACACTGGTAGGCGACGGGAATCAAGGGCGGGGGCCGTGTCGATGTGAGGCTGTCGTGGGCGGTAACGATGTGTTGCCTGCAGGTGCACGATCCGCCGAGGGTCAGTCGTAACGCAATATTGACAGTATCGACTGCATTTATGGCAGGTTTGGAATGCGAGCATCATGCTCAAGCCGCACCTTTTGCTAGGACCTGGGCAGCGCCAATTGGACAGTGGTAGAGAGCGATGCTATCGAGTAAAGGAGTAAATGATCTCAAGATCAATCGTGTGAGTGCACATCTCCCGGCACCTCATATGTGGGTTGCAACCTGGCGACGTCGCCCTTCCACCGACCTGCCACATCACGCGTTCGTGCACAGCTGCGGCATTACGCGGTCGTGTGCATGCCGCATGACATCTTTGTCAGCCTGCCCGTCGTTGCACCATGGTCTGTCCAAGATGCAGGTGAGTATAGACCGAATCCGTCGCTGCGCAGTTGCCAGTATGCCCAGTTACAGATTGCCACCTTCGAGTGGCTGCTGTTGGGTAGCAGTGTATGTACGCCATGCAGCAGAAGGCTGCAGCATTGCCAGTGGATGCACGTGCAGAGCGCAGCAGCACATGCGCATGGCAAGACCATCAACATAAGCCCACAACAACACCAGCAAGCCAGCCTGCCAGTACATCTCACAGGCAAAACATGCACATGCAAGGCCATACCAACTGAGTGCTCAAACCCAGGCCTACCAATTGAAACCCTTTCAGCAGAAGACCCTTTCAGCAGAAGAAGCGACATACCCCACACAAACACCACAAACAGCTGGGCGGCAGGAGGCACTCACACCCGTCACTGGCCGATGCAGCAGAAGGCACTCCAGCCAGCCCAAGCCCAACACAACACTGGAGGTACACCAGGCCTTGTGGGTGGTAACTGCAGAGGAGTGGGGGGCAGCTGCTCGTGGCATCAACTGCGACAGGCATGACCTCAAACTCCAATCATGCGACGACCCACGGGAACCAAGCACACAGCAACAGGATTGCACGTGCAGTTGCATCTCACACAGAAAGCTCCCTCTGCCAGTTGTGGACGCCTAGTGCACCAAATGCAGCCACCGCACCCATCCAGTCAGCAAGCAATACACATCAAGCACCGTTGCGCTCCACACCAGCTCATACAATGCACACACAAGCATCCTACAACACACGACGCGGGTAGCTCATGCCATGCGGCACTGGCATGCTCACTGCACAGATGCAGACGTCAATGGCACAGCAGGCACAGCAAGCCACACACCTCACGCAGACACCAACGCTGTAGTGGCATATATGCCAGCGCCATGGCTGAATGAGCAGTTAACTGCTGCAAGCTCTGCATGCAACCAGTCCCTCCTGTACACACACAACCCACCCTGACTCATCCAAGCACAGCAAACCGTATCTTTGCTGCCAGTTCAAACAAAGCAATGACACACGCAGCCTCCACAGCAGAACCCTGAAAGCAGGGGTCCGAAACATGCTGTGAACCCATCATTGAGAGGTGCTGCCCAGCCCACAAGGGCTGGCTGCTGCCTGTACAGTGCAAGATTATCAAACTGTCGCGTATAAACAGTCACAGCATAAAGGCCAACTATCCTCAGGGAAGCAGGCCGCTCGAGTGATATAGCATGCCTCCAATTCACTGGGCAACCTGCTGGTTGCAAAAGCTGCATCGACCTGCTTTGCTTACAGCCTGGCCACTGATTGGCCCTCGACAACAGGCAGCTGACAGTCTCAAAACTCCAAGCAAAGCATGGACTTCTGCACTTGGACTATCTGGCTGCAACCTCCTGCAGCTGTCCGTGCAACTGGCGCTGGCAAGCAGCAACGACAACCAAAACACTGCAGCTGCAAGGGGCCGTAACACGCGTGCATCAAGATGCAGGGCCCCACTCCTCAAAACATCGGCAGCACAGCATCACAAGCACAGCACCCAACAAGCCAGCAAAAGGCAGGTCAGCACTCCTCGCAAAGCCACTTTGTCCAAGCAAACCCCACTCCCCCGCCAAATCCAAAGCTCTTCGCCACCATACTGCTACGGGACATGCGCCGCAACACCCCGCCGTGCTTGTTGATACTGGCGCACAACATAATGGATGGACACACAGAAACCCTCCTGCCCATCTTTCACCCGCAAAGGGCGGGCACAAATTCAGGTGCTGGCCCGCACGACTTGGGCCAGCCGCACAAGCAATGCCGCAAAGACCACCCCCACACACCCCACACAGAGGTCAGGTGCAACCAAAATCGACACGCACAAAACACACGCACACAATCACACCCATCTGCACCATCCCTTGCAGCCCTTTGCTTACCAACTCTATGCAAGCACACCACCATGCAAAAAACTACAAGCAACATCCACGGTGGATGCGTTTTCAAGGGCAATGATGCACGTGACGAGCACTGAGGGCAATGCCGATATCCAAACGCCAATCCTCCACCGGCTATCTCTAACACTGTGGTGGCACCACAGAAAGCAGTGCCGCAGCAAATCAAGGGCATGGATCTACAGCGGCTGCTAGAGCAACAGCCGACAAGGAGCACCATGCAGCAGCAGTCAACATGTCCTGGACCAGCAGTCCATAGCTGGCTCACTCAGCTGTCTGGGTGTCAAGCAGCACCCGGTTGCAAACGGCGCTGCATAAGCACCAAAGTGCACCCGCTGGCTGCGAAACAGGACCAGCACCCGGTCGATAGCACCTCCCACCCCTCAATCTGCAGTCCCAGACTCCGCAAGGAGTTGCGGCCATACACTGCTTGTCAGTGATGGCGGTTGTCACGTTCCGCAACACCAGGCAAACAACAGCTGTAGCTGCTGATGTTGCCTGTTGCGCATGCTGCAGTCTCAGCAGCCCTGATGGCCACTGTCTCTATCAACAGCGTGTGCAGCTACCCAACACCCTCGCGCACACTCTCCCTCGCCACACCAGCCTCAGTGTGCACCTTGTGATGTGCGCACACTCTCCCTCACCACACCAGCCTCTGTGTGCACTTTGAATTGTGATGCAAACATCAGCCTTGTGTGCTGCCTCAACAACACTGCTGAAGGAGGCCAATCATCGCCACAACATCCTGCAGGGAGCTAGCTGGGCATACACAACTGACACTGCGTCTCATGCAGCTGTTGATGTCCCGATGATATGCAGCCATGCACAGCTTGCTGCACACGCAGCTGTCGGTCAAAAGCAGGGCCGCTGTGGCGTGCTTGCTTTGGCTCTTGCTCATGCATGGAGCATAACACGCTGAACCTGCCTGAACTGCACCGCTGGCTGCAACTGAACCGATGCACTACAAAAAGGACAGATGCAAGCCCATGCGTCCCAAATGACAAGAACTGACGAAAGCAAGCTTTATAAGCACTTCACAGGGGCAAGATAGGGCCCCATCCAGACAGCGTCGAACCCATATGCAAAACTGCCCCATAAAGAGCTGCAAGACAACCACCCTGCAAAGCTGCTGCAACTGCTGCAACTGCTGCAACCAATGCTGGGCATGGCTTGCCAAACAGCAGTGACAGCACTGCTCTGCTCGCCATGTTGCTGGCGTGCCAGAACCTGACCTTACGACGCTGCAGCGCTACCCCAGGTGCAGCTCCCAGCCACGTGCACGGAACAAGCGCGCCAACTGTAGTGTGTCGGCGTGTAACCACTCTACATCCTGGGGTGCAGACTGCACGTCACTGAACAGCACTCTGCTTCTGCCAGTTGACACAGTCAGCACGGCAGCATCACAGCTTCTTGCCGTCGCCATCACTGGTGACTTTGTAGTGCATCGGCAGGGCCTGCTGGGTGAGCACAGCCGCCAGGCGCATGACCTCCGTGCCAGTGCAGGGGCCCCCGGGGCCGCCAGTGCGGGACACATACCGCCCGAGATGTGCAGGTGCCGGTCCCTGCAGCAGGAGTGTGCGTAGGGAAGACGCCAAACAAGACCATGGTGAGTATATAGCGCCTGGGTCCACAGCCGGTAGCGAATGCCGTATGTGGACGGTCATGCACAGCATTGGCGATGCAAAGCTTGTGTGTCGCACATGCTGTTGTGCGACTGACAGAACCCAAGCAACACTGCACGAGCATGCAGGGAAGGCATGGAGTGCAGGCAGACAAAAGGTGCGTGCTGCAAAAGCAGTTTGTGGCCGCCTGACACACGCACTCATTTCGCTGTCGATGCAGATGTCAACGCCACCAGTGTTGATACACACCTGTGCTTCATCCACTCCATGGTGCCCCGCCCATGACCTCCACTTGCTCCACTGGCAGGTTCTGCGCGCTGCAGGCAGCCACCATCTGCACACAAAAGGACACAAGCAGCCACACACCACTGTCAACCCACTGTTCCAACCTTGTTGAAAAAACAGCCGTGATATCTAGCTGTTTGGCTGCTCACATGTCAGCCAGCCAGGGGCCAGCTGCAAGACACATGCTGCGATCTCACTGCAGGCTGGAAGGTGCCAGTGTGCTGCGACTGATGCTGTTCCTAGTTCCAACCGACACCTTTCCCTGAGCTGCCTTGCCCTCTCTCGCACTCTCGTGCTGCGCTGCAGCCAGCAGCAGTGCGCAGCCGCCCACCTGATTGTGCAGCTCCTCCACGATGCCAGACTCGCTGCGGTTGTTGGCCCCACGGACCAGCAGCACCTGGCGCCCATTGCGGTCCCTGAGCCGCATCAGCAGGAACTTGAACTTGCCCCAGTCATCCACCTGCACTCCCTCCAGCAGCGCACCCACCCACATGCTGGAGCCTGCCTGCCTGGCTGACAGCTGCCACCTGTCGGCGTGCAAACACGGGATGAAGGGACAGCGCGCGCGACAGGCAGATACACACGGTTCGAGTTCAAGGCGGCACTTTCTTGAGAGGCCCCGGAAACGCACACATCGCTGGTTGGTGAAGCATTCGACGCACGTGCAGCTGGTCTGGCATACCTGCTGTGCAGACTGCCCCCCTGTTGCATGGCCTGCAGGTGTCTGCCGGTCTGTCAACAACAAGCCCAGGCCCGCTAAGGGAAACCATCTGTGGAACCCAACACCACTGCCTCTGGAGCTGCTGGGCAGACACACCAGCTGCCAAAGGCACGCGTGATGGGTCTACCGTGGAAGCTGACTTGCATGCTCAAAGGCAGACCGTAGTGCGCTATGAAGCACTGCCAGCCCACCTTTCTTTTGCTGCCTTATTGAACTCTTTCTGAGCTGCCAGCATCTCCTGAGCCTTCTTGGTGATGCCTGTCACCTCCACCGTGGCCTCCCCCCGAGGCTGCACCAGCTTCTTGTGCCGCCGCCGCTGCTGTGCCTGCTGCTCCTGCTCCTGCGCCTGCTGCGGCTGGCCGTCGCTGCCGGCCATGCTGACCCGCTTGCCGTCCTCAGCACAGGCGGCAGCCAGCACACCCCCCGAGTCGGCAGTGTCCTGCAGCAGAGATGTCTGCATGCCAAAGGCACTGGCGCCGGAGAAGGACTCGTCAGCAAGCAGCTCTGACCCCAGGCAGCCCAACGAGCCCAGCGTGCCCAGCAGCCGAGACTCCACAGTACCCAGCCTGCTGGACTCCCGGCTGATGTGTTGCCAGTTCTCACCACAAGCTGCCAGGTACTGCAGGGCCTCCTCCATGCCCCCGTCGCCGGGGCTGGCAGTGGCGGCCGGGTCGAGCGGGCCCCGCGTCTGCTCTGCCTGCCAGCGGCGCGCAAACCGCCAGCGCCAAGCGATCTGCTGCACAGCCTCCTCCTCGTCATCCGTGCCCATGCTGCGCCGACCCCTACCTGCAGCGCCTGCTGCTGCAACCACCTCCGCCTCCGCGTCTGCGGCTGCTTTCCATATTGCCACTGCTGCTGCGTCATCCCCGTGCACGTGCGCATTTTCACCAGCTGCTGCTGCATCTGCTGCAGCCTGCTGTGCATTTGCAGGCGGAGGCGGCTCGCTGGAGCCCCCACTGCTGCTGTGCTGGGCGCCAGGTTGCGCCGCCTTGCCGCGTGTGCTGGTGCTGCTGTGGCTGCTGCCGTTGCTGGAGGGCAGCTTGCCCCTGGGGATGGGCCTTGCAGGAGAGGAGCTGCCTCTCTGTGCTGCCGGCTGCTCTGCCAGAGGGTCCGCTCCAGCCGATGCTGCAGCTCCAGGGGACTGTGAGCCTGGCGGCCGCTGCACTGGCATGATGTACTGCCGCTGAGCCCAGGTTCCCAGCACAAAGGGCGATGGGGAATTGCTGTCGCTCTGCAGCTGATGCTGCACCTGCTGCTGCTGTAGAGGGGGGTTTGGCGGGCTGCCTGCGTATGCAGCCCTGCCGTTCCCAGAGGGCACCCACATCGGGCGGGGCTGCGATGGGGCTGGCTTGGCTCCTGCTGCTACTGGCTGGCCTGCGCTATACTGCTGATGTGCAGGTGGTTGCTGCTGCTGAAGATGCTGTGACTGATGCTGCTGTTGGCTGTTGATGAGCGAAGCTGCACCCCTAGGCACTGGCTGCTGTAGGAAGCGCTGGGGTTGTTGCTGGGAGGTGGGCAGTCGCAGCCCATTGGGCGGCACCCCTGGCAGCATGGCCCCGTAGCCCACCACTGGGATCACACTGTCCAGCGGGTCGACAGTGTGGACAGAGGATTTGCGCCGGCTGACCCTGGCTGGGGGGCTGTCGCTGGGAGTGCCCTCGCCAAACCTGCAGCACCCAAACAGTACATCAGTACGTTTGAGGGTTCAATCACTAGACCAAAACACGTGCCACGCAGGTTGTGATGAACTGTGCTGTTCCCAGTCCCGCAGCAGCAGACAGGACCAGGGGGCAGCTGTGCCAAGCACGTGCAACCCACCAGATGGCGTCAAAGAGACCCAGCAGCTCCTCGCCTCCAGCATTGTTGCCACCGGACAGCGACGGCACCGGCCTAGCAGTGCTAGGCCACCCAAATGTGCCTTCCATCGCTTCTGGGGCACTGCAGTCTCACGTCCCAAGACTGAACACCGCTGAAAGTAGAGAGTCACATACGACGTCGTGACTCATACATATCTTAGCAACAGCAGCTATCGAGTGGGCTGTGCTCAACGTGTTCCTTTGGCAGTGGCCTGTTCTGAAACTGTTGGGCCGTGGATGCAGGACACTATGATAGCGCTTCTGACTGTGTGTGCGAGGTACGTTACGTCGAAATGTGGTGAGGTGCTCCCGCTGACCAGTCAGCACATGTTCAGCTTGTTATGTCAGTGTGCTTGCGAGTGAGGCGCAGCGACCGAGCGAATTTACTGCAGTAGAGCATGTCTAAGCGATTCTGACTCCATTCACACCTTCGCAACATCAGTGTCACCCGCACGAAGCAGCATCGTTCCCATCATAGCAACACACAAAAATTCTTCAAGCTGCAATCCACGGGGATAGTCAAACGGTTCCGCAAGCTCTTCGAGTCAGTCATGGATCTGTCAACCTCACCTGCGGTAAGGAGGCTGGTTCGTTGCCTGGGCTCTGGTTGGGTCAACTGCTGGGGGTGATCATGGCGCCTGATGCGTTTCTGTGCTCCCCAGGGGACTGCCGGAGATGCATCTGCATTGGGCGTCTCCAACGGAGGCCAGGTAAGCTGTTGTGATGTTGCTTCACATTAACCAGGAGGCTGGGTCACAGGTGCCGCTACTGCTGCCAAGGGTGGCCGCAATGCCCCAGCAACTATCAGTTGCCAGCGTCATGCATGCAGACGGTACACCAGTCAACCCAAATTGAACCTGCTGTTTCTGTGTGCAGGCTCCACAGGACTTTGCAGCACCGGCGGCAGGTGGGTGCGCCATGGCGACTGTGGCATAACCAACTTCTATGCAGCAGCAGACGAGGCTGGCTGTGCGTCTGGCACTGCCACCTGAACGTCTTCCAGACCAATTGCGCGTTGGCTGCTGATTTGTGCTGTTGTTCTGCCAAACTGCAGCTTTCCTGGCAGCGGCAGCTGGGCCCGCAGCTGCAGCAGAGGCATCAGTGGTGCCAGCAGCTCCCACTGCTCCCTCAGATGGCGGTGCTGACAAGCCCCGCAGGACGCTGTACCGCGCCCCCTCAAACCCCAACCTGACCGGCAGCACAGGCAGCCTACCACGCGTGCCCAGCAACAGCAACCTGGAAGTGCTGGACGTCAGGGGGGTCATGGGGCACCCATGGCATGATGTCAACAGTGAGTGACCTGCTGCGCAGGACCAACGCAACGGAGGCCAGAGTCAGAAACTTGCTCTGTCTTTGATGGGCCAGGCGTCAGTCTTATCTCAACTGGTGACGGCAGCTGCGTGACCCAGGGGGGGGGGGTTGTTCGGCGGTTTGTTTCCTCCCAGCAGCTTGGCAGATCAGTTGACGTGCCGTCAGGTGTGCTGACGCTGACTGAATGGGCTTACTTTGGTGCTGCCTGTTGTGCAGTTGGTGAGGGTGCACCTGAGCAGGTGGCAGCCATCATCGAAATCCCAGCGGTGAGTGGCTGCTCAACCAGTGTGTGCTCACAGCCCTGACAGTCTCATTCGCTGGAGGCACCCTCCTTCCCTTTCGGCATGTTGCAAGCAGTTCGGCATGTTGCAAGCAGTTGGTATGGCGCTGTTGCAAGCAGCTGGATGGCAGGGTCACCACAAGATCTCAGCACGTCGGCTCGATTACAGCTGAGCTTCCACTGGGGGCGCCACTTGGCAGATTGTTTTGCGCCGCCCACAACACCGCTCAGTCTGGCCATGTAGTGCATTCATGCACCGCACATGTACATCATGTGCTGTGCCTCATCTCAGTTGAGTGGTATCGGCCTCAACCCCGCCTCCTTTCCTGGCTCTCTCTTGACCCCACTGCAGGGCTCCAAGGTCAAATACGAGCTTGACAAGGAGACGGGCTTGCTGTATGTGGACAGGATCCTGGCCAGCAGCATCCAGTACCCCCACAACTACGGCTTCATCCCCCAGACGCTGTGTGAGGACAACGACCCGCTGGACGTTCTGGTCATAATGCAGAGCCAGGTGCGGGCGGATGTGTGTTTCTGTGTTGGAGACAGGACTGGTGAATGACAGCATCGAGTGGCCACATACCCAGCAGGCTACATGGTGCTGCTGCCGCCCACTCTGTCAGCACAGGGCGACAGGGGCGTGACATTCGGGCAGCATGTGGTTACTGAGTGCTCTCCATGTATGGGCACCCTTACTTACTTGGCTGGAGGGACAGACATCCGATCAAGCACTGTTGCAGTGGCCGCTTGCGCATGGCAGCGGGCATCACTACATCCAGGTCCGCTGAGGGCTGAAGATGACGTGGACAAACCGTCTGTGTCTTGCTGCCTGTCCTGCCTGTCCTGTAGGTTGCTCCATTCAGCTTCATGCAGGTCAAGCCAATCGGCGTGCTGCAGATGGAGGACCAGGGGGAGCGTGATGACAAGATCATCGCCGTGCACTGCCACGACCCTGCCTTCCGCAACTTCAACGACATCAGCGAGCTGCCCGCACACAGACTGATGGAGGTGCGGTCATTCTTCCAGGACTACAAGAAGAATGAGAACAAGGTGAGGCAGAATGGACAGCTGGCGCTTTTCTTTTAGGGCGCAGTCGCCCTGTGTGCTCTGGCGGGTGTTTGCTGCTGTGGACAGACAGGGTTAACCAGCAGCGTCTGGAGAGGTTTGACAAGGGTGACGTTGTGCTGGTAGCGCCTGCGTCACATTTTCCCGCTGGGTACTCACCTAGTAGTGGACTTGTGTGTCAGCGCACCTGTGGTGCCGTGAAGCTTACCATCTCTTTCCTTCTTGGGTGTCGGTGTGGGCATCACAACGCACCAGCTCAAGCTGTGGCCTGAACGATTGAGCCAAAACATTGCCAATGCCACCACAGCCTGCAGCTGAGAGTTGCTGAATGGAATATTGTTGTCCCACTGGCTGACCGGCAGCAGCTAGTCAGGGGGCGTACCACTGGTTGACACCCTGTGCTGTTGGCTGTCTGATGCTGCTTTCACACGTGCAGGCTGTGCGTGTGGACGAGATCCTTGGCGCTGAGAAGGCTAAGGAGATCATTGAGGAGGCCATCCAGATGTATGTGGACAATTACGTGCCAAAGAAGTACAGGATCACAAAGTGAATGCCCCAGACACTGTACATGGGGCTGCTGAGTGGGAGGCGATGTGTTGGCATATAGGGTGCTGGGTGGTGTCTGTGGCAGTTACTGCTGGGTGTGGTGTGGTTCGCGCTGTTATTGAGAGCTGCTGTTCATGGCTGCGCATGCAGCTGTGCTGCAGTGGCGGAGTGCGCCTTGCTTGAGGCTTGTTTGGCTTAGCCTACTTTCTGTGCAGAGCAGAGGAGCTTGCTGCATTGTTTTCTTTAGGGGTGACAGTTACCGTATCGTGGGGGTGTTGGCTGGCTGTTAAACTGTGTTGTTAAGCTGTGTTGAGGTGTGGCATGCTTTAGCCAGCGGTTTGGGCAGTGCAGTGACTTGCGTCATGTCGTGACCTTGACACTCTTGATGCATGTAGGGACTCATTTGGCTTTACACTGTTTCATGCATTCCTGAAAGGCATGCCCTCCAGCATGTCATCGGGTGCAATGCATGTCACAGCATCCCAGACAGACAGCCTGTGAACGAATGATCGAGACAACTGGTCTTGAATGAGCTTGAATGTTACGTGCTGCGTGTAACTCTTCCCATCAGGCCTCTTCTTTGCTGCATCACGCACACCAATGGCGTGGGAGCACGTGTCTGCACACCATTTCTTCACCACTTAGGAGCTAGTCAGGGCCGCCACGCGTCCTGCTGAAGCAGCTGCGTGCCAGCACAGCTTGTGTCCCTGCTGGCGGGGGTGCAGCAGACCTGGGTGGCCTCTCGACACCCTCACCTGCCTGATCAGCGTGTCTTGGTGCCCGGGACAGGCTGCCAGGTGGCGTAACAAGCAGCAGCGGTTCAAAGGTGTGGGTTTTGTGCATTCAAACACTACATAGAGCTCTCGGCCGTCCTCTCTTCCTCACCGGCTCTCTTCGTGTGAACGTTCAGCTATCGAATCAAGCATTACAGACCTCAGTACTCCCTGAAGCAACAGCAAACATGCGTGAGATTGTCCACATCCAGGGAGGCTGTCAGGGAGACATGAAAAGGAGGACCAAGTGCTCTCAGCTTGCTGATGCTGTAGGGCAGCTGGGGTGGAGCAGGGTGGGGTGGCAGATGAATGCAAGCCTGGGGCCCAGCACAGTACCGGCACGTTGTACAACACATGCATTGGCTGCCCTCTCAGGCAGGAGCTGCTACTGAAGCTTTGCGATACGGCTGAATGCACCAGAGCAGCAAAGCCGACGAGTCAATGCATCACATGCCGTCCGCATGACCAAGTCAATATCTGCAGCTGCAGTCAAAGTTGCTGGCTGACGAAAGTGTCCGAGACAGCCTCGGTGGAGATTTTGTGTTGCATAAAGTGCCGATTGCATGCGTGCTGAAGGCTTCCACGGCTTCAGCTTCAATTCTCAAGATTGATCAGTTCTGATCTGAGTGCCAAGTTGGTACTGCCTTACTCACAAGCAGCCTCTCGACCGTCACGAGATTGATATGCTCAGCACATGCTTGAGGTCACCCTGCAGCAGCTGGCCGGACCAATAGCGCTCTCTGGCTACATTGGAGCCTTGGCAGTCATCGGCTTTGCACTCCCGTGAGCAAAACATTGCTGTTGTTTGTGCTGGCCGAGTCCAAGGCTGCCATTCACCCACACCCAGTGTTGTGTGCAGGCTCAGGGGTCTGCCATGGTGGTATCAAGCATTGATGGGGATCGCTGTTGTGCTGGCAGTGGCAGGACTTTGGATGACCTGCCTGGCAAACCCCGGAGTTATCCCAGCAGCGCATGAGCCTGGTGGGTCCCTCTGCGGCATGCATGTACGCACACCGCATCCCTTGACTTGGCTGCATGACAGGTGCAGTCGCTGCTGAGCAGTGTAGCCAGGCCCGTGGTGGCACAGGTCCAAGCTTTCTTGCGCAAAACATGCCAAAACAATCGAAGCTGTAATTTTGTACTTGCAGACGTTGTGGTACAGCAGCTGGATGCAGGGGTGCAGGTTTCTGACCGCCACCTGTACAGCAAGGACAGCAGGGGAGTCTGGATGCACAGAATTGGACATGGCAGGTCAGCAGCTACCTACAGAAAGTACTGCACTACTTGTAACATATGGTGAGTGGCGCTGGTGGGATCCGGCAGGCTAGGGGCAAGCTTCAGCAGCATCAGCGCCAGCTCTGAGAAGTCACAGCATTCAGCAGCGCCTGGCATAGAGGCCCTGCGCGCTGTGCAGAGAAAGCTCCCCCTGGGGGGCCAGCTCAACTCAGCAGCGGTGGTTTCTGGCACCTGATTTTGTCATGCTGCGTGCGATGTGGGCGCATCGGTTGGTGGTGGTGTGTGTGGCTGCATGGACAGTGCAGCTCTCATGCAAGCAGCAGGCTCTCACCTCTGCAGCCACTTCGGGCCCATGCTTCCTGCCAGACCAGAGAGTAACGGCTGCCAGTCACTTCACTGGTAGCCGGTCTGCTGACCCACTAGGTGCCTGGCAGGCAGCCATGTGATCTGTTTGTGGGTCCTTGTCTGTTGCAGGCGCCCACCTCGGTCGCACCACTGCAGCACTTGCAATGCCTGCATGGTGAGCAGATGGCCGTGGTCCTTGCTCATTGTGGGGAGCTTTGTTGGGCTCCAGCTGTGCATGCAGTAGCCTGCAGCAGCTGATTGTGCTTCATGTCGCCTAGCTGTACCAAAAAAGGTCTTATCCTTGGCAGGCAGTGCTGTGGCGGTCCACCCTTTCTCAGTGTGAGCCTGCTTTGGCATGACGCTGCCCCAGGTCGCCCTTCAGACTAGTCCAGTCCTGGCAGGCTGCCTTGCACACCATGTAGCTAACAGCCACACCAGCTGAGATGCTTGGCGTGTGCTGCATTGCTGTGCAGGAGCATTGGGACCACCACTGCGGGTGAGCTGGCAGCCTGAGTGTGGATTGTGCCAGTGTTGGTTGTTCCTCATAGCATTGTGGCAGCGGCCAGCAGGCACGGGGATACTTGCCAGTGCTGAAGTCCTTCTGGCCAGCCCTCCCTGCTTACACGTCGCCCCCATAGCGCTCACCAGCTGGCGGAACAACTGGGACAGCCCCCACAGGCTGTGCGGTCACCAGGTGCTGGGCAGTAGAAGTGGTGCTGGCAGCTCCGTTCCTCAGGCTGTCAGTTCAGACCCTCTGCTTGCTGCTTGCCTGTTGCAGGGTGGTTGGGAACTGTGTGGCAGGTAGCAACCACCGCTACTTTGCTGGATTCCTTGTGTCAGGGCAGCTGGGCTGCTTGCTCAACCTGGGGGGTGCAATCTGGAGGCTGCAACAGAGGGGCCTGCCATCGTAAGTAATCTGCTGCGCGGTGCATGGCATTGCAGATTGATGGTGAGGGCCTAGTCGTGGGACTGTCGCTGCGTCCTGTTGCAGGCAAGGGCGTGCAGCACTGGCTGTCCGGATCCGGCTGTCGCATGCACCGTAGCTTTGCACAGCAGGACATGTCTCTGCCAGGCGCACCAACCCAAATTTGGCAGCTTTTGCGCACCTGCCAGGATGAAGCTGCAAGCTGTGAAGCAGGGTGTGCTGTGTATTGCTGTGTTTTCACCATGCAGTGCAGGGACATGGATGGGGACTGAAAGCTTTTTGTTGCTGTTGGCTGCCATAGTGTATGGCTACAATGCCACCATGCTGCTGTTTGGGACGCTGCACTGCTGTGGGATCGTCTGCGGTGAGCATGCTAGCCTGCGCTGCACCATGGTAGCCTGCTGCAGCACTGGCACGGCTCATGCGCCAACGTCTTTGTGAGAGCTCATGGATTACTGCATGAGTTGTCAGTCCATCCTGCATTCGTGCAGTGCATGCATGCGACCCGTGAGAGCATGCGCAGTTTTTGGCGTGCTGTAGGCTCTCAGAAACTTGGAGGCCATTGGTTGGGGCCTCCAACAGTCACGATGGGTACGTTTGGTGAGCGCCAACTCTTACTATGTTGCGCTGTATGTGTTGCGCAGATATCACCACCAAAGACCTGCTTACTGACAGGCAGCTTTGGCACAACCCACCATGCTGCCCAGGCGCCAGGAGCCCGGCCAGCCTCGTGCGCAGCTGGTCTGTCATGTGCTGCGCACCCACCACTTACAGGCCCTGGCAGCGCCAGCAGCGCTCTCAGCATGCCTGGCATCAGGTGCCTCTGTCTGAGGACGCTGTAGTTGCCGTGCATGCTGTGCAAGAGGCCAGAGGCAGCAGCAGCCACCCGCTACCAGGGCCGCAGGGAACCGTGTCAGCCAGGCATGCTATGCAGGAGCAGGAACAAGCAGAGGCCAGCACTGCAGGTGCTGGCCCTGCTATGGCGCCAAACGCTTCACTGCTGCACAGACAGCAGCCTCAGCAACAGGCGGGCAGTCCGTGCACGGCCGAGCAGTCGCAGCAGCAATTTGGGCCCTGGGGAAGAGCAGAGGTGTAACTTCTGTTTATCAAAGGTTGGCCCCTCGATTGGCTATTGTCCGCTGAGAGCTGAGGGTTCAGACCCATGGACGTGGCGCTGCATGCCATGGCACGAGTGCACTACTGTGCAGTGGTGGTCCCGTGTCCCTGCTCCCTCCCAAGGTTCCCGCCAAAGGACACAACGCCACCACTTGAGAAGCAGGCAGCACTGTTCAGTGCTGCTTTGGCAACTCTGCATGTTTGCATTTGCTGTGAACATTGCCCTGTGGCTGTATCTGCTCCCATCTTCACAGACGCAATCGGCACTGCCCAGTTGGACTGGAAGGTGTAGCTTTTTGCGGCTTCGCATTCCAGGGGAGGCTTCAACGAGAACACGAACAAAAAGAACAGCATGCTGATGTGCATTGTGAGTGGTGCACATCTGCTATAAGGCGCAGTTGCATTTGAATTGATGATCTGTATCATGGCCAACGTTGCAGGCTTGACAACTTGCGTTGATGGCGTTCGAGGCACATCACCAGCCACCAGAACGTTTCTACATGCCCTGGCCGACTGCCACGCGTCCTGCTGAAGCAGCTGCGTGCCAGCACAGCTTGTGTCCCTGCTGGCGGGGGTGCAGCAGACCTGGGTGGCCTCTCGACACCCTCACCTGCCTGATCAGCGTGTCTTGGTGCCCGGGACAGGCTGCCAGGTGGCGTAACAAGCAGCAGCGGTTCAAAGGTGTGGGTTTTGTGCATTCAAACACTACATAGAGCTCTCGGCCGTCCTCTCTTCCTCACCGGCTCTCTTCGTGTGAACGTTCAGCTATCGAATCAAGCATTACAGACCTCAGTACTCCCTGAAGCAACAGCAAACATGCGTGAGATTGTCCACATCCAGGGAGGCCAGTGCGGCAACCAGATCGGTGCCAAGTTCTGGGAGGTAGGTGTCTTCTTCTTTGGGGAAAGTTTCAGGGGCTGGCGGGCCCTTTGCAGGCAGGCGCTAGCAGCTGAGCGCTTGATGCTGTGTTTGGAGCCCCAGCTGGCTTGACCGCCCACGTCTCACGCTCAAACGATTCCATGGCTTCAGGTCGTCTGTGACGAGCACGGCGTGGACCCCACAGGCACCTACCATGGCGACTCTGACCTGCAGCTGGAAAGGATCAACGTGTACTTCAACGAGGCCACTGGCGGTAAGCCACGCCTTTCCATAGTGTTTCCGGTAATGGTGGAAGCACGTTTCAGCCGCCCCCAGCCCGCAGCAGCGACGCCAGCCACAAACAAAAACTTGAATGGATGGCGCGTCGGTCTTCCAGCTGTGACGCCCAGCAGCCCTGATCAGCAGCTGAGCGTTTTCTGGGGGCACGTTACAGCCTTTACGTGCAGCAGGCCGCAAGCATGGGT
Source organism: Desmodesmus armatus (assembly GCA_007449985.2). NCBI lineage: Eukaryota > Viridiplantae > Chlorophyta > Chlorophyceae > Sphaeropleales > Scenedesmaceae > Desmodesmus > Desmodesmus armatus. The sequence continues at coordinate 355,159 of VIIQ02000087.1, forward strand.
GCCTGACAGGAAGGCAAATGCCTCGCGCCTGTCGGTTGCAGTGCTCACAACGCTGCCCAGCACAAGCTGCCCCATAGGTGCATGCTCTTATCTCTTCTTGTTTTCCTCTGCTGCTGCTGCTTCACCCCAGGTCGCTATGTGCCCCGTGCAATCCTCATGGACCTGGAGCCCGGTACCATGGACTCAGTGAGGTCTGGTCCCTACGGACAGGTGTTCAGGCCAGACAACTTTGTCTTTGGTCAGACAGGAGCTGGCAACAACTGGGCAAAGGGTCACTACACTGAGGGTGCTGAGCTGATCGACTCTGTGCTGGATGTGGTGCGCAAGGAGGCAGAGTCCTGCGATTGCCTGCAGGGTGAGTCGCAGTGTCCTCTCTGCTGCTGTTGTGCACCTGCTGCACCAGGATAGCAGCAAGATAGAGGTTGCTGTGTGCAGAGTTTATTTGTGCGCGTCCAGGCAGTGGTCAGCATGTAGCCCGGTTGGTCTCCAGGTGGTGCAATGGTTGCACTGCCACAGCATGCTGATATTTCAGCTATCCACAGTCAGGCTGCCCCGCACGCTGCCGCAGCACTGTTTGGTGTTTGCATAGGCACTGTGCTGCCAGTCGCTACCAAGTCCAGCGCACTGCCGCACCTTGGTATCCTTCACAGGCATGACCCAAAGAGTCTTTCGGTGCAAGACTGTTCCTCTGCCTGATCAGCACAACTAGCTGTCAGCAGTCCTGAGCACAGCACTGGCCTGCTTCAAGCTGCACCAGATGGGGTTGTGGACCCTTTGTGTTTTTGTATCGAGAGCCGTCTAGTGCCGAGCCTCCGAATTGGTCCAGCCCAAAGTCACATTGCCACAAAGGGTTTTTTATATTCCTCCACGGAGGTTTTTGCCAGGCATCCATTCGGAGGGTTGTCCATCTCGTGCACTTAGATAGTACGCTTGGGGATTTTTGGGTTGGTTTTCATCCTCACAAAAGCGTCAGGCTTCTCTGTTTTGATCCTCAGTATGTTGTTCCTTCTGGGTTGTTGTGCTATCTCCGTGATATCAGTGAATGGCTGGCATGAGCTTTTGAGTTTCATAGCTACAGGTGTAACTTTGATTTGATTTTTGAGTGCAGCACCAAGTTGGGCTTCAGCTTGATTCTGCATACCTGGCGATGCAAAGGCTACACCGGGTTACTCGCATGCTCATGCTTGCACAACTCTCTAACCAGTTGCTGTCCATGCTGTGCTTCGCCTGTGAAGGCTTCCAGGTCTGCCACTCCCTGGGTGGTGGTACGGGCTCAGGCATGGGCACCCTGCTCATCTCCAAGATCCGTGAGGAGTACCCCGACCGCATGATGCTCACCTTCTCCGTCGTGCCCTCCCCCAAGGTGTCCGACACCGTGGTGGAGCCCTACAACGCCACCCTGTCAGTGCACCAGCTGGTGGAGAACGCAGACGAGTGCATGATCCTCGACAATGAGGCTCTGTACGACATCTGCTTCCGCACCCTGAAGCTCACCACCCCCACCTTCGGTGACCTCAACCACCTCATCAGCGCAGTCATGTCCGGCGTCACCTGCTGCCTGCGCTTCCCTGGTCAGCTGAACGCCGACCTGCGCAAGCTGGCCGTCAACCTGATCCCCTTCCCCCGCCTGCACTTCTTCATGGTGGGCTTCTCCCCCCTGACCAGCCGCGGCAGCCAGCAGTACAGGGCCCTCACCGTGCCAGAGCTCACCCAGCAGATGTGGGACGCCAAGAACATGATGTGCGCCGCCGACCCCCGCCACGGCCGCTACCTCACCGCCAGCGCCATGTTCCGTGGTCGCATGTCAACCAAGGAGGTGGACGAGCAGATGCTCAACGTCCAGAACAAGAACAGCTCCTACTTCGTGGAGTGGATCCCCAACAACGTCAAGTCCAGCGTGTGCGACATCCCACCCAAGGGCCTGAAGATGTCAGCCACCTTCATCGGCAACTCCACAGCTGTGCAGGAGATGTTCAAGCGCGTGTCAGAGCAGTTCACAGCCATGTTCAGGCGCAAGGCCTTCCTCCACTGGTACACTGGTGAGGGCATGGACGAGATGGAGTTCACCGAGGCAGAGAGCAACATGAATGACCTGGTGTCTGAGTACCAGCAGTACCAGGACGCCTCTGCCGAGGAGGAGGGTGAGTTTGATGAGGAGGAGGAGGTTGCTTAAGCAGCGGCACTCTGTAGCAGCGGCAAAGCAGCAGTGCAGTTGTGCTGTTAACAACAAGACGTGTGCTTCCTGTCTGGCTGCCGGCTCAGCCGGGGGTTGCTGCGTCTGCTGTTTTCTAATCAGCTGCAGGTTTCGGGTGGGATGGGGACATGACCTGTGTGCAGGGTGGGGCCTCCTTGTGTTGTGCATCCTGTATGCTGCTGCTGGAACAGCAGCAGCAACAGGCACTTGACTTTCGGGTTGATCTTGACTTGCTTGGACTGCTGCACCAGGAGCTGCTGCCGTTTGCAGTCAGCTGGCCTGTTCGACAGCCTTTGGTGAATTGTCGGTGTTCCCTATGCTCAGCTTCAGCATGCCAGTTATATCCTTGATCACAGGGATGCAGCATCTGGTGTGTATAATGTCTATAGCCGGTTGTGTGCTGTTGCTGCCCCCAGCTCCATGTGTGTTCCTGACAGGCCTTGCTGCCCTGCTTTGAGGTGTGTGAGCTTGATTGTGAGGCGGAGGCAGCTGTACAAGCTGCTGAACGTAAACACCAAGCCTGCGCCTTGTAGGTGCAGGCAGGCGCTGTGATGGCCCTGGTGTGGGAGGCCAATGCTGTGCCTCTGACAGCACTATGCAGCAGTTTGCATGAGTGGCCGGTGACCTGTACTTTGTAAACAAGCTGCTGCTGAGTTCATTCACCTGATTGTGCCTGTCAATGGTGACGAGGCTGGTGCCAGCATGCATGTCAGCAGTTTGCCTATCTATGCGTATAATTGCTAGGTTGAGTGGATGAGTATGATCATTGCTTCTCCCATCCATCTGCATTGTGCACAGCTGTTTTGCCTGCCGGAACCATCATCTCAACATATCCTTCATCTTTCAACTGCCTTGTATCACCACAGCACCCACTCTCGAGCGCAGCAGCAGCCCAGCACATTCCAACATTCACCCATCACCTATGTCTCACAACATGCAAACCAAACTTGTTAATTAAGCAACATTTGTCTCAAATCATGCAAACCAAGCTTGACAACCAAGCAAGCCACCGACTCTTGCACAGGCAGCCAACAATTTCAGCAGGGTATTTTGTACAATGTCCCACTTTCGACACAATTTTCACAAAGGCAGTGCCATGATGACAGCACAACCTGTATGAAATAGTGCATGTGTTCCGGGCACTGTCTCACAAATAGTGCATGGCTTCACATTCCACCAAAAGGGCATTTGTGGCTGTCAGCTTGCACCATTTGCCACTACACGAACTTGTTTCTCCATGAACCCTGTATGATTTGATATGGTATCGAACAGCATCCAAAACTGTGCACCGGATGTGTTTGTGGCTTCTACGGCTGTATGGGCCTCTGCTATGCTGCACCGCCTGCTGTGTGACCTGCCTAGCTGTGCTGCACTGCATGAGCATGGACATAACCCAGGATGAAGCATCCAACACTCCCACACTACTCTTCTGCTCCGCACACCCAGAGCAACACGCCAAGGCATGCTCAGCAGGCGGCTGTGTGCCCCACAGCAGCTGTTTTGATGTACCAGTCTAATCTGTCTGACAGGTATCATTGCTGCAAGGTGCAGGGTTTGCGATTCAGCTGCATCAAGGGGTAACCTCCGCACATTTTCCAGCTTAGTGCCATGAGCTTGCATCAGTTCAATGATCTGTGCCACTCCTTGTGGTGTTGCAGCCTTGCCCTCATCAGCACTTGTGTATCTGCCAGGCTTGTCCCATCTGCAGGCATCTGCAGGCTTGTCTAAGGTGTTCTGCAGCCACTGGCTGCAGCACAGCGTGCTGCCAGCACGGTACGCTGTGCCTGTTAGATTCTGTGAGGTGTCCGCCCCAACAGCAACGTGATGGCCACGGTTGACTTCGGAAGTCAACAGTGTGATGCAATTTGCAGATGCCGTTTACTTTGGAGATGGCGTATGCTGCCAAATCTGCAATGCAGACATCAAGTGGTTGGCAAGCCAGTGGTTCCCAACCAGTGAGTGACTCCCTGGTGGTTCACTCCCTCAATCATCCTGGCAGGAAGATCCATTTGGCCCCCTTCTTGTGTGGCAGCTGACGCTTTGCAGCGCTCACTCACTGGCCACTGACACACCAACATACTGACAACAACTAAAGTTTTGACACCACCATGCAAGGCCCTTTGCTCACGCAAGCGCAGGCTTGTGAGCAACCAGAGCCATATAAGATGAATGCATACACTGTCAAGTCTTCAGCACAACTGCACTGCATCACAGAAGCGCTAGCGCTGCTCTGCCTTTGGCAGCCACCACAAAGAGGACCACCAAACAAATACGACACACGGACGCTACACAGGTTGTGTTTACTAAACATAGCATGATGCCGTAATGCAATGCATTGACATAGGAGGGCGGTGAATAACCCAGAGCAAAGTGAGGATACACCTGTGGATATCCTCCTGGGCCAAAGGTGTCGTCAGCCTGTGCGACGCATGCGACATGCAGCAGGGTGCGCTGCCATGCATGGTGATAGAATTGATTTTCAGTTGCCAAGGCAGCACAAGCAGCATTTTCAGCAGCTCTGATGCCACCATCTGCCCTAACTCTCAGCAGCCATGTGACCCCTGCCGCCAGCGCGAGCGCTCACTCATTCACTGGCCCTGCAGCACCAGCACTGGCTGCTTGCAGTGGTGCAGGGCGTAGTTGCTGACGCTGCCAATGAAGAACTCCTTGAGGGCGCCCCTCTTGTGCTTGGCCATCAGCAGCACGGCAGCGTTCAGCTTCTGCGCACGCTTGCACACCAGCTCACCGATGGAGTCACAGTCCACACAGCTGCGCGCCACCTCAACCTTGTAAGGGATCTGCAGGATCAGCAACCATGAGCGCAGGCAGCAGCAACAATCAGCAAGCTCGTCCAACACCTAAGCTGGTCTTGAATTGGATGTCCAGGCTGTCACCAATGTGCGTACAGCTGCTCTTGATGAAATGCTCTTTGGCAATGCTCTCATGGGGTGCGTATGCATGAATCATCATGCCGCTCCGCTAAGCTAGCGGCTTGCGTCCCCATGTCTGAGATTACCCTGCTTGCAACGGCGGCTGTGAGAACTATGCATGGTGTAAAGCGCCAGCTTGCAGAGGACTCACGTGCAGCTGGATGAGGCGGGTCTCAAAGCGCTCCTTGATCCAGGCGCGTGCGGCCTTCTCCTGCAATCAGCAGACAGCATGCAGCGGTGTTGTCAGAAGCACCAGGGCGGTCAATGCAAATTAGAGTGGTAGTGTGCATAGGAGCTTGCATGACCAGAACATGTGCCAGGTGAATTTGCATGGGACCACGCTGGTGGGGCCAAAAGTAGACAAATCAGGTCCACAGAACACTAACTGTGCCAAGCTGCCACTCACAATTTCGCAGCGTGCCTGGGTGTCCTCTCCAATCACATCAGGTGAGAAGTCAGGGGCCATGGCTGTCTGCTTTGGCGGGGCGATCACGTGCAGGATGTGCAGGACATCCCCAGGCTGCACGCAAGAACAGACAATTGCAGAAAGGGTGATGATATGCTTCAGGCACAGTCACAGGCTTTCTGTCATGGTGCTACCTGGTCAAATGCAAGAGTCTCCCCACCTTCCTCCCACCCACCCCAACCGCACTGCTGTTTTGGACATAACCAGTGCCTTGACAACCCATTGGTTGCTGCTGTACCCCCAAGCAACTCCATGACTGGCCCCAACTGCAGCAGCTGCGCCTGCTGCAGTCTCCGACATGGGGACTCACCCTGTACATGTTGCTGACTGCCCAATCCAGCACATTTTCAGAGGTAGGGCGCTCATCGACTGTCAGCATGATCACACGGCGCTCATGACGCTCTCCAACCATGGTGTCGAGGTGAAGTTGACGTGTGTCTGTTGTTGGATTGTCAAGAATGACTTCAGAATGAATGAAACGTTATCTGTAGCACTGTATGATTCCTGGTGCTTCGTTTTTGCAGCGTTGTTGATGCTGTCCACAGCTTCGCGCCTTTTTATGGGCGCGCCAGCCGCACAACTTACGCTACGTGCCTGACACATCTGATTTGTTACAGCCCCGTACCACTTACAAAATCAACAAAAAGCTTCTAATTCCATCAGCATCTTGACGCAATTGAGCAACACCCCAGAGAGGGAGCAACCCGTGTGGTGTTGTGGCACAGACCATGGCATGAGCTGCCTGCTTGATCACGGTGATGAGGCACACTCCTACCACTCAATATTTGCAAGAAACATGTGATTGACCTGCCAGTGGGGTCTGTACTGTTGGGTCTGGCGCTATATACACACACTCAGTGACTCAATTCGTTTCTGTCAGCCTGTCTTTTGTGAAGATGCAGTCTGCAGAAAGAAGATGTGGTCTCATGGTGATACATGGCCAGGATGGCCTTGTGTCTGTCCTGGCTGGCTTTACACACCTGAAGAGCAGGGCAGGAGCAGGGACTACCCAAGGTCGCAAAGAAGCCCGTCGATCTTATCCGTGTGCCTGCAGCAACAGGCCAGCATGCAAGCTTGATGACAGAGTCGTGCTGTTGCCCTTTTAAAAAAAACCAGTCGTGCTGTTGCACTTTGAGGCCACGAGACAGCAGGCTATTGATAGCATTTACAAAACAGTTGGCCAAACACCAGCGACAGTGCACCTTGACAACACCCAGGACGCAATTAGTGGCACTTAGGCTATGTCACATACAAAGACTGCCGCAAAAGCCGCTATGTGGTTCTACCTTGATACCAGCACGGCAGCGCATCACCCTGCCTACCCTCAGAAGCTGCACATAGCAACATACTAGTACACTGCAAACCTCGTTGACCAGCAGCAGCTGCCAAGCAAACCAGCCTAGACACTTGACGGCCTGCTACCAGCCAATGACACTACAACAGGAAATCCTTCAGCTGATCACACACAAGATCACTATAGATGGCGGCAGACGAATGGCAGTTGACCAGTGGTCACAAAAAGTTAGCAAAGGACGCTGACGGTTGTGCTGATGCAATCCAAGCATGCCACCCCACACCAACATAGACACTGAACCTGGCATGCAGCATGCAGAAGCACGACACCACTACCCTGTGACACACTGTGACACAGCAAGACATCCCTAGGTCCTCACACAAACTTGAACAGGACCCAATGTGCACACAAAACCCAACCATGCGCAGGTTGGTATGCCCTCCAGCCAACTCGTGCTAGCCAGAGCTGGCACCATACTCACATCTGCACAGGATGCAGTGCGCCCCCGACCACTGAAAACAGCTGCAGCTCACCACAGCATTTCTGCTGTGAGCCAAGCACCATCAAAGGATACTCATCCCTTCCTCAAACTCACGCCAGCATACCCTCACGTAATCCGCACGCACCCTTGTCTGCGCTCCAACCACCACACCCCCAATCTGCACCTGGCAGATCCTGCCGTCAAAGACTGGCTGGTGCTCAGCTGCCAGGTGCTGCTGTGTCAACTGGCCGTTCCTAGTCGCAGTGCAGCACCAGCACGGGCTGCTTGCAGTGGTGCAGAGCATAGTTGCTGACACTGCAGGACACAGCAGCCAGAGCAGGAGGACACACACACAGCAGTCCAGCAAGCACAACAAGCTCAGACAAGAGCAGGTGAATTTACCAGATGGCCACCCCAGGCATTGCAATGCACCACATGCACATGCGTTCGCTTAGTGTGGTGCCGTTCGATTGCCTAAACTCTCAGGAGGCCTCAGCACACAGCAGCTGCCAATACTCAGCCGGGTGCGTGTGCATGACGGAACCAGCAGGCCTGCATGGACCCTGTATTCACTCATGCACACCAGCGCTGCAGCGCTGCAGCGCTGTAGTCTCACCTGCCAATGAAGAACTCCTTGACAGCCCCACGGTTGTGCTTGGCCATCACCAGCACGGCCGCGTTCAGCTGCTCAGCGCGGCGGCACAGCAGGGCGCCAATGCTGTCGTTGTCAACGCAGCCACGCACGATCTCAACCTGATAGGGGATCTGCACATTGGAGACAATTGCGAGGGACAAGCAGGCAACATAGGTGATGCAAAGCATGCCAAGTGCAATCTGCGGCGGCCTACTGTTGACTTTCAGGCAAGCTGTGGAAAACAAGCAGGGGGCAAGTGGGAGACATCCGGGGGGTGGGGGGACAACACCAAGCACACCATGTCACCAGGGCACTTGACCTGCCCAGCAAGTGCGCACAGCTGCCATGCGTGGAATGTGTCAAGGCCTGGCCAATCAGCAAGCACACATGCCTGCCTGAGTGTGAGCAGAGCAGTCGCTGGGTCTCAGCTTTTCGGAACTTCTGATAGAACTTAGGGCTGGAAATTCCAAGCTAGTGCAGCATGTGAGTTGTGTGTGCACCCACCTTGAGCTCGATCAGCTTTGCCTCAAATCGCTCCTTGATGAACTGCTGGGCATGCTCCTCCTGCAGCATCAGCCAGCAGTACACCATACGGGGGGTTGGCAAGTGAGGCTGGCGGGTCCTGCAGCGCTGCTAGCACTACCCATCGCCTCCTTGTGATCTCCTTGATCTCCTTTGTGCCAGTTGCTGCACACCTTCCTGGCGTTGTGTGTAGATACACGCATACAACAGTGCCCGGACGCTGCTGGAATACCCCGCTGCTTTCCCGGTTTGATGCTCACCACCTTGCGCCTTGTCTCTTCGTCGTCCTCCACAATCCCTTCAAGGCCCATGTCTGGCGTGACCACCAGGCGGCGGGCTGGGGCTATCACATGCAGGATGTGGATGGAGTCACCAGCCTGCAGTCACACAACCCAAACAAAGTATTCAGCAGTTGCGCAACTTTGAAGCCTGTAGTACAGCGTTCATGTGCAGTGTGCCTGTGATCGGCTGGTCCGCCGGTCTGCTCACTGCCCGAACCTCCTGCTTTAAATCCGTTGCTGTGGACTCGGTCAGTGGCCAAGTGGACTCACTCTGTAGAACTGTGACAGAGCCCATTCAAACACCTTGTCCGATGCAGGGCTCTCATCCACTGTGACCAGGATGTTCCTTGTCTCGCCGTTTGCCATGGGGGCCAGGATGACTTGGTTCACTGCACACGGGCAGCAGGAACACAAGCAGTCTCCATGAGAAGAATGCCTGATCTCATCACACGGCCGCAATGGTGCATTGTTGTTCCCCTCCTCTGCATCAACACCTAAGACTCGGTGCAGGAACCCCATTGCCCAGCCCATGACTGCTCAATGTCCTTTTGGTTGCTGCTTCAGCAAGTCTTGTGCTGTGCGCCTAGATGCTGCCGGGAATCAACTTCAGGGCCTGCGTACCAAAACGTATGGATGTATGCGACGAGCACGCCTGGAATGGCTGCTTGGCTGACGTGGTACGCCTGTTGGTGATGGTGTCGGAAAAAGGTTCCGGTAGTAGCTGGATCGTTCGAAGCTCCAGAGCAGATAATCGCTTGAGGTGAATCAAATAATTCCGTTTTCAAGGGCGGGTGAAAATGGAAGAGGTCACTAGCAGTACCTCACACAAAGGGGCGATGACAGTTACCAGTGACACTGCACTGTTTCTGGTACAAGGGCACAACATGGGCCGCCCCCAGTGGCTGTGGAATTCCAGATGAGCCTTTCAGATAACACAGGAGGACTTGCATGGATTGCATGTGCTGTGCACTTGCGCCACCGCATGTGCTGGCTACGGTAATACGGGGGGGGTACGCACTTGTGCAAGGACACAGTTACACAAACAATACATGAGATGTGCACTTTTGGCACCAACGGACTAACGGACTGGCACAGGAAGGGGCCTGCTCATGTTTGAGGGGCAACCTCACTCCCGTGAATTATACCCCTGATGGTACTGCTCGAGGAAACAGTATCCTGGGGCCCCACACAACGCCCCAACAGTGTGAAAACCCAACACCAGAGGTCTGTCACCTCGGCAGAAGACCGGGATACCTCAACCCCCACACTTAGGACTGTAGGCCCCACACCGAATGACCAGAGACTTCTGCCTGTCTGGCAGTTTCCTTGCGGGAATCAGCCATTGGACAAGATCAAGCTGCTGTCAGTTGAGCTTCGACTAGCAGACAGGCAGGCGACAGTCACAACAGCCCACCCTGAACAACTCTCCAGCTCAACCACCAGCCACACAGGGCTCAAGGACACGGATCAGGTGGCAACAGCGACAGACACAACTCAGACACAGGGGGATGTACCAACCCAAGGTGAGGGCGACTGACTGACAGCGTGCAAAAGGCCAAAGGATGCAAAAGGAACCAAGGGTTGTGGAGTGTGCCCTTTTCCTCTGATGCCAGGAAACTGTCTCTTCTCACTGCAGTGTATTTTCAACAACCACGAAAGCACCACAACACTCCTGCACAGTCAAAAAACGCAGGGGGCACCAAGACAGTACTCGATTCCATGCACCACGTATGCCTGACCCAGGCTATGTACTGCAGCCGCCAAACCGTCGCTGCCTCAACAAACGCACCAGGAGCCATAGGTCATGCCGTGCAAGGCTTGCAGCCAGCCCTCGTGCCTGTCTGTTCATACTAGCAAGGCCTCACAGCCGGAAGTAAAAAGATCAACAGCTGCAGCACATTGCTGGCACTCAATGACAACCCAAGCACTTGAGGCATCACGGAAACTGCACCAGCGCACACACCACATGAGACAAGGGCACCAGGGCGCACACACCCCGCGCTTTGTTCATTACTCACAGCTCTGCTTTGCAAGGCCTGCACTGTTTCCCACTCTCAGCCACAGCCACACACGCAGGTCAGGGTGGTTTACCCTGGCCGCAACACACAGCATGCTCAACACTGCACTCCGTCTCTTTGCTCAGCACTGTCGACTCCCACAGCCAAGTAGCCACCTGCACTACCAGCCAACACGCACGTCCTCAACCCACCCCACGGCAGCCCTGCCCACCACCCAAAGCGATGGAACTCTCGCGCTACTGTTGCAACGGCGCCCTTTGTACAGCTTGTGGCTGCGCCAGACCCGCACACACGCTCACAAGTCGACGTCGCTCCACGCTTCTCACAATTGCAACACCACAACAAAAGCTGGATAGGATGGCGCAGCAAGCCAACCAAGCTTTGTATTCGCCACGCACCCCTCAGATGCACAGGTGCTTCAGAAAAGAACCCCGCCCTTCAAGAGATGGCCACAGCACACGCCGCTCTCACTCCAGGCACTCAGTAGGTGTCCTCACAAAGCACACAACCAGCACACACACACAGGCCTGGAGGAGGGTCAGCCCTCCCAGCAGCAGCTGTGTCTCAATGCTCCCAGCACCAGCTGTATGTAAATGCAAGGATGACACCATCCAGCACACAGCAGTAGGCCCCCAGACAAACATCGCCCGCCCCACAAAGCGCAAGCATAGGTATAGCTACCCTCAGTAAGGGCTGTTTATGCCCTGGAGACAAGCAGCATGGAGGTGGCAGCCTGCTCACAACAAGTACAGTGCACTCACAGCGCATGGGGAACGGATACCAGCGAGTGCAACACAGCCTAGGACTGCAGCGCAAACGCAGAATAGTAAGCCCCAGCACAATGGGAACGAAGACAGTGACAAGAAAACAACAAAAACATACAGACAACATCGACTGCACAAGAAGCAGCCATAACATGGACAAACTTTATCGAACCCCGCTAAAACCTCTCCCCACAGGAATACGAGCAAGGCATGCCCTTCCAGCATGCTATGGCCCGCCCTCAGCCCTGAGATGTCAAGCTATGTTGTACAAACGGATCATAACCACAGATGGCCACTGCGCAAGCCCCTACATCCCCACCATCCCTGCGACCAACAGGCTGGGACACCCAACCCATTCCTCAGGGTGACAGCGCAGCATGTCATCTCATCTGCTGCAAACCACCAGCCACCCTGCATGGCAAACCACATGTTTACTGCGTACGAGTCGTGCACAAACAGGCACCCTGTAGGTGCATGTCACGCACCGCAACACCAACACCGCCGCTGCAGCAGCTGCTTATGCTGCCACCATGCGCTGTGTAGAAGCTGCGCCCGCTGTGGTGCCTGCAGGTGCGGCGCGCGCTGCGTTGCCAACTGGGATGAGTGTGTAAGAGTGACCGTTGAGGCCACCAGTGGGAAGGCTGTTGTGCTGCATCTTTACACGGAACACCTCGGGTGCAGGGTGGCTGCCAAACTCAACAAGGTCCTGCAGTCAACAACAGCACGATAGCAAAGCGACCAATCAGCACCGCATGCAACCTTCACATCCCTGCAGGACCTGCTGCGCGCTTGCAACATGCACTTATGTGTCACTAGGCTGCCAGGTGGGATGCTGCAAACAGGCACACATGGATTCAATACATCTACGCTATTTCGGCTAGTGTCTCATCGATGTCTGTGAGATCATTTTTCGCATACTCGCGAGAATGAGACTATTGCTCGCAGCCTCGCTGCTGGCCACTCCCACATCTCCAGCACAGTCACCACGTCAGCACAGCAGTCCTCACCTGTGGCATCAGCCTGATCTTGTCACCCTTCTTCACTAGCTTGCCATTCACCCAGGTGCCGCTGCTGCTGGGCAGGTCCTGCACCCAGCAGTCTCCCTGCGCATCCTTCCACACGCGCGCATGCTCAGCAGCAACGTTGGACCCAGACACCTCCAGATCGGGCACAAGGCTTGCATCTACCAATGCCAGGCCGTTGCTGCTGGCAGCTCCGCTGACCACGGATGTAGCTGGGGCAGCAGCAGTACCGATTGCCAGTGGTGACTCCTGGATGTACACACCCTTGGCCTCGATGGTGCTGGTGGCATCTGCTGTCTCGCAGGTGGGGTCGCGCTCGCTGAGCAGCATCCAGCGCGCGTGAGCAGAGCGCACGATCTCATCATCGCTGCGCATGAAGGTCTCAAAGTCTTCCTCGCTGAACACCTGCAGGCGTGCAGGGACGATGTGCAGCACACACACATGTCATGATGATTGTGTCGCCTGTCATCAAGCTTAGTGTCTTACACAGTATGAAATGTGGGACACCACAGCACCAGTCACATAGGCTGCCAAATTTGCAGTTGCAGGACGGCCAGCGTTGCAAATGTTTTTTGCAACGTTTGATCACATAGCAGACGGCCCGTGGCATGGGTCGAAGTGCACTTTGTCATTGGTGCTGGCGTGGTAATGTCACTACTGAAATTTGACATGATGCATGCAATGCGATGGGCCTGACCACACACGGCTCATAGTCCTGCAATACATGTTGACTAGCCCACATGTCTGGCTGCCTACCTTGAGCCTGTCCTCAACCCTGCATGCGCTGGGGCGTGCGCGGGCCAGGTGGGAGTTGTTGCCGCCCAGCACCCAGTCCAGCACGGAGGGCATGGTCAGGTGCATCACAGCACGACCGACGACGCGCCCAGGGTGGGGGATGTGGAACTGCTTGATCCACTCCAGGGGGCCCAGGCCCTCTCCCAGATAGGCCTTGTAGGTGGACGCCATGATGGCGGCCATGCCTGTGCGCACGGTACACAGCATGTGCCAGCGGTCAGTCAAGCAGCATCATTGCAATGGCAAAAGCCACATGTGGCAGAAGAATTTTAGGCTCAGGCACCACAACCTGCGGCATGACGTTGTCATGTTCCGCCTCATGCAGCCAACTGCAGGTTGTGCCGAAACTGCGGACTTGCATACAACAGTGCATGAACACTCCACGCACATGCTGCAGGAAGCGAACAACTGGCGGGAACTGGTTTGGGCTACTCACGTGCCATGCCGTGGATGGAGGCTGCGCGGACGATGCGTCCAGCCTGGTATGTGCCCCACAGTGCGCCAACATCGAGCTTGTCTGGGTTGCCGTTCACCTGCAATGGCACCAGCACACAGCACACAAGTTCAGCATGCTGCTGGTGCCCACACGACCCTAGCACACATCACACTTCCCCCCTGAAGGAATAAGTACCAGGCCACGATGGTGCTGGCTCGCCTCTCAAACACCGTCCTGCTCTGCTTCATAAACTCAACAATACTAAGAGTGCATCCATCTCGCCAGCCACAGCAATCCCAGAAGAGTAGCCACAAGGCAGCCAAGCAACAGTATGGTTGTGTGTACCTACCTTGTCCAGTGCCTCTCCCATATCGACGCCCAGCTGGAATGCATCCTCAATGGCCATGCAGCCACCCTGGCCCAGGTTGGGCTGCATGGCATGCGCGCTGTCGCCCAGCAGTGCCACACGGCCCTGGCACCAGGAGCTGCGGCACAGCACAGCACAGCACAGCAGGACACATGTTGCAGCCTGTCAGCACAGGGAGTGCGGGAGATGGATGGCAGCAACGGACGAATGACATGCACGTGCGCGACAGCATGGCAAGCTTCAGTGAGCACAGCTGGATGTTGCGACATTCGGCAGTGTGCAGTGTAAGGTGCGCCGCTTCCTGCAGCTGTGTGCAAGCCCGTGTGCTGCCACTTACAAGATGGGTGGCCTGTCGTTGATGTCACGCCTGAGGATGTCCTGCTCTGGTGTTGCCTTGATCAGGTCTGTCACATCAGAGCACCTGCAGCACAACACGAGCAAGAAAAGTATGGATTGGCTTGCTGTTGCACCCTCGATTGGACTGAAACCAAACATAGATTTTTGCTTGCCGCATGCCACCCATGCTGGGCTTGTGAAGTGATATCGGCAGCCCTCATGCGAGACACTGCTGACACTGGCACAAGATTGCAGCATGGTGCACACAGGCTGCACTGACACATGGACAAAGTAACATAGCAACACTGTGGTGGGTGCTGCCTGATGCCCACCATGCGAAGCTGATGCTTTGTGTATGGAGCCAGTTGCCAAGGCTGTGTGTGGTTCCAAAGGCTGCCAAGCAGCTGCTCTCCTGCACGTTTGTGATGCTCACCAGTGTCCAAAGATCTCCAACAGCCGCTCCTTGCGCGTCACGCCCTCAGGATCCTGGCCTGCAGGCAGCAAGTCCAGCACAGCCCAACCAGAATTCACAACAGCGGCTAACGAGGTGCAGTGCTACAAGCCACAATTCTGCAGCACCCAGCACGGCTTGTAGCTTGCCTGTATCCCTCACCCAGGCACGGCAGCAGCACTGCCGTTTGTGTTGCAGCTGTCATGCTGCCGCACTGGGTGTGCATCAACAGAGCAGGCAAGCTTACCGGCATGTCACCCACACAAGGTCCCTCTTTGTAGATATTTACAGCCAGCTATCTACAGCCAGGCAGCTGTGTTGGGTGCACTGTGTTGGCATCGTCACTGACGTGTGTTGTGCTTGCCGACTGGGCTGATTTGCGTTTGAAACCCTACTCACCGTCTGCGGGCTCCTTGTGGAAGCCATACCACTGCTGCTTGCCGCCGCCGACATCGCTTGACACAAAGTACTGACCATTGCCAAGGAAGACCCTGTAGCCCACGATCTCCAGGTCTGGGGGAGTGAAGTCAGAGATACCTGCAGCACACACACAAATTCATTCAAACAACTCGCTTGAGCGGATCCCTGCTAACACATGTTCCAAGCCGCTGGCAAGGCACCAAATCATCACTATGGAACATCCAGCTAGGCACAAACAGGCTGCCTGTCTGTTGGTGATGCACCCACACACCATGGCATAGCACACCATTGTAACAAGCACCTGGCACAGACGCTTGTCACAGCGCTGCTTAGCTATTAGCCCGTGGCCTCACCTGTGTAGCAGGTGTACCCGCTGTAGCAGGGGGTGCTCTCGCCGATCATCTGGCGCCGCACCTTGCTCCAGATGCCGTCAGCACCGATCAGCAGGTCACCTGTCTCCACACTGCCGTCCTCAAGGGTAATGCTAACAGCAGTAGCACCTGGACCAGCACACACACAATCACGTATGTCACCATGGACTCCTGCTTTTGAGCACACATACATACAAACAATGATGTGGCCTCAACACCTGCTGCAACATCCACCGGCTCAGATCAGGAGCACGCAATGCAAGCAACACTGCTTGACTGTATGTTGTAGAAACAAGCACACGTAGGACCGCCTGCTCGCAAGCCCACCGGCCCAAGTCCCCTGATACCACCCTCCCATGCATGTGCCCCACCTGTTGCTGCGTCCTTGATCTCCTCAAAAGACACCACGTTGGCGCTGTTGCGGATGATGCTGCCACGCTTCTCTGAGGGGCACAGCCGCTCCACTGCGTCAGCCAGAATCTCCTACAGCAGCAAGGCAGGAGGGCAGACACCGGGCACACGTGACAGCATGACATGGACACGTCTAAACAGGCCCATGTTCATCGTGCGAATGCTGCCGCTCGAAAAACCGCAGGGATCTACAACTTGATGCCGCCAAAACAGTGCCGCCCGCACTGCTGCACCCCAGCGCAAAAACTGCAAGCCTCAAGCTCTCACAGCAAGGGCAGGGGGGCTCACAAAGCTGGTGATGCAACGTGTGTCGCCTGCTGTCAACGGACACATGCCGCTTGCACAGCTGTCATGCACTGCGTCAGGGCTGCTGCTCAGGCGCAGCCATGCTGACAGGTTTGATGCGCAGACTACCGACTGCTATGCCGACTACCAACCGTGCATTGCCTGCTCAGCTGCTGGTCTCACCTGCAGTGTGATGCGGCTGATGACACGGGTGACAGGCAGGCCCTTGGACACTGCAGGGTGGAAGGTGTCAAACTTGATGTACCTGTAGTAATGCAAAGACACCCAGAGGTGAGACAGTCATCGCACGCGGGAACAGTAGTCTCCATGTCCTGACCCATGAAGAGACCATGGCGCGAGCAATGCCGTGCTGCAGCAGACCAGCCCTGCTGGCAATGCACGCACAGTCTGGATGCCTCTGCGGCACCTGTCTGGTCCCAGCAGCGCAGGTAAGCCTGTCTCTTGACACCTGCACGCATGTGTGACAGCTGTCTGCCCTCACCAGTCGCCTGTCTCTCCATCACACAGCCCGTTGATACGGTCTCCTGTAATGCAGCCCTCCCGCAGCACTGCCTCTGCCACTGCAGGATCAATCGCCTCCAGGGCTGCCAGAGCATTGCTCTGAACCTGCAGGTCGAGAACATCACCACGAAGCAGGCGTTCGGAAACGTTTGTCAGCATGTGGGTTGTGCTGCATTCAAACCTGCAAGGACTGCATCCAGCATCCTTTGCCAGGCTGGCGAGTTTAACGGCAGTGCAGCCAGCACTGCTGCTGGGCACAACGTGCGTAAAAAGATGAGCAGTCATGAATTCATAATCCAGACGCCATCAAAGATCACAAACTCAGCTGGCATGCCATGTGGCAGGACATGTGATGCGCTCACCTGGATTGGTCCCCTGTACTTGCCCTCGCCGCGAATGGCTGTCAGGTCGCGCTCAAACACAGCAACATCAATGCCCTTCTTGATGAGAGCCACTGCCAGCACCAAGCCACCGATCCCAGCCCCTGCAATGAGCACTTTGAGGGGCCTCTGCTGCATTGCACTACTGCTGTCAGAGCCGGATGTCTTCTCAGCGACAAGTGCCGCGACACGCTGGCTCTTAATCCTGTTGAGTGTGCATGGCGCCCCCGGACGAGCGGCCAGGTGCTGTCTGGGCAGCGCGGTGGCACTGGGTACTGCAGATGCTGTTGATGGCTGGCATGGGCGAGCCATGGCGGGCATGTGGGAGTGTGCCAGTGCCACACCACGCCTCGTAACATTGCCCTGGATCATTCCAGACTGCGCAGGGGCGTGCATGACGAAAGATCCTGCAACTGACTCCCTCAGGGCGCTGAGGAGAGAACACAACGATCAACGCTGGCAACGTATGGAAGCAGGGGGACTTCCTTTTCGTCGCACGTGATAACTTAGGAAACAATGTCACATGGGTTCCATGGGCGTGGTAATCAGCTGGCAAAAACCTACCTCGATACGAATCCATGCAGAGCTCCATAAGTACAACAGGGTGACGCCGTAAAACTGCACAGTAATTGAAACGAAGGAGGGGGTGAAGTGGGTGCGCCGTGTGGCGCATGTACTGGTGGGATGCCTGTGGTGGGGAAGGGGGGGGGGGGGTGTTCAGGACCTCCAGCTGTTCCTCGTGGGGGAGCCCACTGATGTGGTGTACCAAAGCTTCAAGCTCGTTTGTCAAAGTCCAGGGGGCCCCTGCCTGGGGCAACCATGCGGTCTGAGTATTTGAACATGGGCTTCACTGACCTCACCCCCTCAGGGCAGGCCCTGGGGCTGAAGGTGTGGGGTGGAATGCAACCTGGGTCGGTACACTTTGTATACTAAGTGTGGGTTGTCGATTTTTGCAGCACGCCTTGCCAAAGCTCAGCTTAGCTGACCGGCTTACTAAGTTAGTGTATTGTGCAGGGAGGTTGTGTTGTGCAGGGACGTTCAAGCAGTACGTGGATTGTGTCACATATGAGCCATCAGCTCAACAATGAGGTCCCTGCTGCTTGCAGTACCTGTTCCTTGCTGCTAGCTGGCACCACCTGCCGCTATACCTCCTGCTGCTGCTGCTGCTGGTCCCCCTGCTGCTGCTGCCGGCTGCTTCTTGGGGTTCTTCCACACCTTCACCCGCTTGTCTATCTCTGCAGCCCTGGCTGTGCCCGCATCATCCAGCACCACCTGCACACACATTGTCAGGGTGTAGACACAGGGAGTGCATCCAGCCAATGCATCAACCAAGGTGTGTTGGTTTGCTGCAGACCGTGTCACAACATACACCTGTACCTATGCAGCTTGTAAAGTTGCAGGCATCAAGCTCAAACAATTCATAGCGCCCGTTAAGTGATGACCCAAGGCTGAGACAGCACAATCCTCAAAATACGCTCACCTGCTGCGCCCCTAGCTGGTCTATCGCTGCCAGCGCCTCCAGCAGCTGCTGCTGGTGCCGCTCAACGTCCGCCGCCGCCACAGCCGCCACGTCGCTGCCAGCCGCCGCCGCTGCTGCCTTCTGCGCCACATGCCGCAGGTACTGCTGGCAGCTGAGGTGGCAAGACCTAAACCCCGAGCGCATGGCAGCAACTGCTAATGCACCCGGCGGGTGCAGCAGGGGTGCGTCTGTCAGCATGAGGTGGTCCAAAGCTGCCCTGGCCTTGCCGTGTGCTGCAGAGAGGGCGTCTGACGGCGCCGACAGCAGGGCGGCATCCAACGCAGGGGACTGCTGGCTGCGTGACTGGTCAAAATCCTGTGTGGTAGTGTTGAACACATGAGTTACAACCATCAAGTGCATGCCATGACGACAGGCACATATTGGTAGTGTGTGGTGAGCCCGTACAGCACCCAGGAACATGGCAGGAGGGGCAAGACAAGGAGGGGTGAGGAAGCAGGGGCGGGAGGGCAGTGTGCTGATGGTTGCACTTGGCAGAGTGCATGGGCGGCAGCTGGTCCTGTCTGCCCCTTTGGGCTCAACAATTTCCACATGGTGCTGGCAGCACTCTAGCAAGTTCCTTGCCGCATGATGTAGCTGACGGCTTTGATTCACTGAGTTGGCCATATGTCCTGGAAGCCCCAGCAAGACAGCAGCACATTCAGCTTGCCCTAGGCCACTGCCTTACAGCTGCCCTTCACTTTATGTTGCTCTGGGGTCGTCCCAAGTGCATGTCAATCCTCCAGTTGCCTCATCCTGCCACTGACTTCACAAATCAGCAGGCGGTCCTGCCATCACAGCCACTCCCAGTTGAATTATGCGTTACATATATGCCCAAAAAACTCCTTCCACCTGCTGTCCTAGCTAGCTGCCAGCCCCTCAAGTCGATGAGCCATCAGCCTCACCTTGAAGAGTCCTGCCAGTGCCCTGTATGGTGAGTGCACCACCAGGTCAAACTGCAGGCCCTGCAGCAGCGGCACCTCAAAGCGCAGCACCATCTCCGCCTTCAGCCCCAGCGCACCACACAGACCCTCAGCACTGTGGTACGCCTCCTCAACCTGGTGACAGCAGACGGAGCACACACATACACATGAGACGTACCTGTTGCATGCATTGTTGACACACACACAGATGGCGACAGTGCAACGGCAATGCATCGCAAACAGTGGCACCGACCGACATCTCCAGTCCCTGTCCCTCCCGTACTCCCATACTCCCTGCCCCACGCTGCTCCCCATCAGCTTCCTGCTCAGCCCCCTTCCACGCCCAGCCCCACAACCTCGGGCCCGCCCGCGGCTGCCCGCTACCTAAATCCACAGCTTGCATGCCAGGTGGATGCAGGTGACCACAACGCGCAACACCGTGTTGTGACAACCCCACTTGTTGTGCTGATACTGTGCTGCTGTAAGCAGCAGCACAGACAATCACCCATCACAAGCCCCAGCATGCTGTCCATCTCCGCCCTCCCACCACACTGCCCCACACCCTGACTGCTGTCCAGTCTCCGCCGCATAACTGATTCACCCCTTCCTCACTGGCCCGAGGCCATCTCCCCCCTCACAACCACGATGGGTTGCTCCTCCCCTGCCCCCACACACCTTGCATGCCAGGTATATGCAGGTGACCATCACCCTCAGGGGGTCATGCTCCACACAGCTGGCCTGGCTGTAGAAGCGCTTGAAGTAGATCAGCGCAGCATTCTGGACAGGCAGCACACACACTGTTGCTTGCATATCTAATAGTCTTAGTGAGCTTGCATGTATCCAAGTACTCCCTGTGTCGACACACAGGTACAGCATTGAAGCTGTGTCATCAACTAGACAAGCAGCCTGCGTTGCACTGCCGTGGGTGTTGCAAGCATATGCACTGGGAACAGACATCATGTATGCATGGTCTGGGTGCAGTGTGCTTCAGCATCTTGAAACAGCAGGCGCGCATACTGCTGTTTGGCTGAATTGAGCAGCAGCCCCCACCCCTGCCATGCCACACTGCTGAGACTGTGTGGAGGTTCTGTATCTGCACTGAACACGCTGCCCATGGTGCCATCCACCTAGCTGCTTCATGCACTCACCAGGACCTTGGAGGGTAGGTGGCGCTGACTGCAAATACTTTTCAGCGACTGCTGGTAGAACAGCTTGAGGATAACCTCCTCCTCCAGGGTGATAGGACTGTCACCTGGACAGCAAGGGACACAGACACCACATGGGGCAGCAACAGCAGTTGTTGCAGCAACAGCAGCCGTTGCAGCAGCATTTGATGCACAGATGCACAAGCGTACAGCTGCAAGCAAACTGCCTGGCTGTCTCTATCCAGCCTATCAGCGCTGCACAGCTTGTCAGTGGTCACGGCCATGTGCTGATTGCTTGATGCCACGGGCAGCCAACTGCCAGTGTGGCAACACTGTCAGTCTTTAGCACTGGGGGCGCAGGCTCTGCACTGTTGTCTGAGCCCGACTCCATGTTGACAGTGGAGCCGTGAAGCTATGAAGGTGATGGCTGAAGCATGAAACTGATGCCAGCTGCTTGCAGATATGTATCCCAAAAGGGGCGCTGCCACCAACAGGACATGAGACAGCATCGCACCTCGCGGCTTCTTGGCATCTGGTGCTGCTTCTGCATCTGAGGTTCGCTGAGATTCTATGCTTTGTACTGCCTGCTGCTGTGCTTGCGCATATCTCTGCTTCTGCACAGCCCAGCAACACCCGCGGTGTCAGCAGATGTGGGTGACCTTCCCTGCACTGCTGCATGCTTCTGCCTGCTCACCAACGTTTCTGCATCAAACAGCCAGTCCCGCTTGTGCGATGAGTGAGCGAAATTCATTGCAGCTGCTGGTTTTGCTGGCGTTGCTGTGATTGCTGCAGGAAGCTTTGCAGGAGGTGATCTACTGATCTACTTGCAGAGTGGTGAAGTGATACAGCACAGATTATACATACGATGTTCAAATGACCTGGACTTCTGAGTTCATTAATCAATCTTTGCTTACGGGGATAAACAAACAGACATCATTCATGGCAGTTGGGCTACAGCTGAGCAATAACAGAATCCATTTCAAAGTCTGAACTCCCCCACAGAAGTTGCCTTGGGCAGCATAGCCATGCCACGGCCCAAAACATATACATCACTGAGGCGGGCAGCGTGTCAATATGCTGTGCAGCAGCTGGCATGTCGGCTGCAGGATTGACTGTGACTTGCATAACTGTGGCAGGCACAGGCAAGTGGGGCTTGGGTTTGTAGGCGAATTACGGCGACGGCTGTATGAGCGAAGTAGGTAATATGCTACAGGGGCCACATTTGCAGCACCAGCCTGCAAACCATTGTTCTGAGCACAGCCTCCACTGCACAAGCACTGCACCCTAGCCAGTCTGACTGCTGTTGAATGCCTCATGATTGTGGGATCGCAGCAGATGGTGTTGAGCAATTTGAGCCTGCATCAATATAGGCTATACATAGCAGCCCTTGAGCCCATGTGTGACTGCAAGACAGGTGTTTGCATGCTCGTGCGTGCCCTCACACCTGAGCACCAGGCTGCACTAGACATGCATCGTGCATACTGTGACAGTATGTGGCAGCTACAGAACATGGCCAATCAGAACATGGCAAGCCAACAAGTCGGCTGGCTGAACTGCACACACCACAACCAACTGCACAGTCACTGAGTGCTTGATGTACATCGGATCCTGTGCATACAGCAGCTCCCCACACAGGGACCCACAGCCTAACGGCCCTAAGAACCCCATTCTGTGCAGAAGCGGTGGCTGCCAGCGGAACCGCGGTCACCAGCAGTCACGCTGCTGGTGCACTGAGGCAGAATTGCCACTGCGGCTGCTTACTGCACAACCCTACCTGCAAGGCATGCCCTGGAAAGCAGTGCGGCCTCTGAACGCTGCAGGGACTTTTCATAGTTTGATGAAACACCAGTTCATGGCCCAGAACAACAACCACGGCTAGCATCGCATACAGCACACCACAGACAAGTTAACACAGTAGTGTGTGTTTGAGACACTGTTGCTGAAACGGAGCCCATAGGCTGAGCCTGCAGATGCTGTTCCAACACGCGACGGCTTGCTGTATATTGCCAGCAGGCCCCAGCAGGGAAAGAAGGGTCATGCTGCTGATTGAGTGCTTGAGTCAGCTGACCTTGCCAATAGTAGCAATACAGCTGTCAGTGGTACTATTGTACTGCAGCCACTGGCATATCAGCTACCCGCTGCCTGTTTCTGCTCCTGTTGTATGTGGCTGAGCAATCCCTGTGAGGCATCCTCCAAAAGGTCCAGCACCTTTTCAAAGCCAGCGGGGCCGCCATAGTAGGGGTCTGGCACCTCGTCAGCAGCCTTGTATTGGGTGCAGTACTGCGTCATGAGGCTGGTCTTGGTCCGCACCTGCAGTAAAGGGGGGGGGGGGGGGGCGGTCAGGTCGGTGACACAGGAGCTATCAATGGTTGGTTGCAGAATAGCGCCGCTGTCAAAGGCCAAACCTTGACATGTGGTTCAGTAGCCCTACCAAGCTTGATCTTCCAGCTCTAGTCACAAGAAGGGCAGGCAAAGCTCCCCAGCTTGACACATGCGGGCAAACAGAACGTCCCCAGACGAACACAGGTGCGTTCCTCACCACAAGACAAATTCGTCTTCTGTCAAGAGCACTCAATGCAACTGACAGCTGAGGGGTACACACGCTTGGTAAGCTGTATAACCACCTTTGTGGCTGCTTGTGCAGCTGTGGCAGTGCCACAGCTGCACAAGCAGCCACTGGCAGCTGGCACAGCACCACCAGCAGCAGCAGTTGATGGAGCAGCGGCTTGGAGCTGTGGTGAAGGGTGCCTCACCTCGTCCAGTGCCGGCAGGCTTTCATCCTTGTCCACCCAGTAGTTGGCAGCTTTTAAGATGGCTCGCGTGTTCTTCGGGTCCATGCCTATGATGTACTGCGGCAAGCACAAGGCAGCGGGTGCAGACACCAGCAGCACGTAGTATCGTATAGGCCTGCTGTGCTGACAACAGTGACAAGGGGCATGCAGGGCTGATAGCTATGACAACGTCTGCACAAACACCTGAGGCAACACGCTCCCTGCACACTGGCCAGCACCATCAACAGCAGCATAGTTGGGGTGCACTGCCAACGCCATCATCATGATGATGATCACGTGGTATTGCCAGCACAGGTGTGCGCAGCTACTAGCAACAGTACTACTAGCTGCCCATGGAGTATAGCATCCAGCCAATCATCTCTTGAGGCGTACGTCAAAACGAGTGAGGTCAGCTGGCTGTAGCGGCCTGGACTTGGATGTCAGGTGCACACCACGCTTGATAGCTGCAGCAGCAGGCATGACAGGCAGCACAACACATGCCAGGCAGGCAAGCCGGCACACAGCATCATAAGGAACCGTTTGTGCAAGGCACTACAAAGCAGTGCACGTTTGAAGCGAGAACAACCAAGCTTTAATGTGGGTCTGGTGGCTGCAGTCTGCAGCTGTCGAAAAGTTACTGCACCGTCAGGTTGTCGTGGCGCGGGTGGTGCAGGGCCCAGGACAGCCATCATGGCTGTCAACAGATGGAGAGCATCAGCTTCAAGCCTGCCAGATGCTACATGTGAATGCAGCCACACCCCACTAGTGCTATTATCGGCGGCCACGAGCCTCACCACTACTGTGAGGTCGCCGACCTGCCTCACGTGCCCTCACGTACAGCTGTCATGTCATCATCCTCACCTCTACTGAACATTTCAAAGATTCAAACCGACGCACTCTCAGTCTGGCCTGCGAATGCTGCCCCCTTGGCCGCTGCCTCACCTGCTGCAGCCGTGTCATTGGCTGCAGGTCTGCTAAGACCTCAGGTTTTAGCAGAGGCTCTCCTAGAAGATGCAAGCCAAAGCACGCTTGATCAAGTCCCTCAAGTGCCCCTCAAGTGCTGCCTGCCTCACCTGCTGCAGTCATGCGTGCGTCCGCGTCATCCCCTTCATGGTAGCTGAAGCTGCCAGGCATGTACCAGTTGGATGAACCACCACCTGCAACACACGCATCCACCGACAGGCATGACATGCTTCAGCCGGCAGTGAGATGAGGTCATGGCAAAACCCCTGCCAAACCCTTACGCCCTGGCACCCCACGGACACCTGTGCCGCAGCTGTCTATGTCAAAGCTGTCCGCCAGCCCAGCATTCTCCACCACACTCCTGAACATTGCCTCTGCAGTTGGGCTGCGGCAGATGTTGCCTGCAAATGGCAGTAAAACATGGTGGTCGGGGTGTGATTGCGTGTGTTACATGACGCTGGGACATGCAACAGAGTGGACAATGTGGATGGGGACCATAATCGTCAGGGATGGGCACCCAAAACGACAGGGGCAACCAGATGCTGTTGGCCTGTGTCTGTCAGGAGCTGGCTTGACTCTGCTACACTCACCCAGGCAGACGAAGAGAACTGATGTCTTGTTGCCCCCAGACTGCTGTTGAGCCTTCAAGGCCTGCAAAATGTCAGCTGATCATGGCTCTGCCTGCATATTCGGACAAGTATCGCTGCTTGCCATCTGCAACTGTGCTGCTCCCAGTATAGCACCCAGCAGTCTGCAAGCCTGGCACACCTGGGACCTCACTGCCATCCTGCTAGTTGCTGACTGCACCTGGCAATGGTGGTTTCTATGAGCAAAACTTATATTTTGCACTGGGGGCGGTGTGGGCCTGTGCTGAACGCAATTGGCGGACTGCCCGGCTGTAGCGAGCATTGTCGATCCACAGATCCAATTGGCTGCAACCACACGTTCGGCCTGCAGACGTCATGCAACCAAGTCGATGCAATTGCTGAACCTTCTTGAGTCCCAGTGCGCGAGGCATTTCGGTACAGTTACATTTGACCTCATTTGCTGCAGCTGTCATGACAGTTGAGCCCACCAGCTGCAGGTGCAGCTCCTACACCACACCAGACGTGCACAATCATCATGCATCCATTAACTCCAGCAACGCACCACAGCTGTCCTGCAGCTGCTGCAGCCACCAAACAAGGTCATGAGCCTCACCGCACAAACTTGCAGGGCCAATCCATACCCCACCGCCCCCAGCTGGCACTTGCTGCGGAGCGCCGGCAAGTGACTTGCTGCTGTTTGCAAGTGCCACTGCGGATCCGGCAGCCTCTGTCACTGGAAGCTGCTGCTGCTGCTGCCACAGCCCCAGCCTGCTGCCGCCCTGAGGGCGCTTGCTTTGACCCGCACCACCAATGCTAGCATCAGCGCCGCTGCCATCTGCCACTGATGCTGCTGCTGTGGCCACAATCTGCATCCGCCCTCCTGACTGCACCTGCGCCTGCTCCTGATCCTGCTGCTGCAGCAGCTGCTCTGCATGTGCCTTCACCACCGCCAACCGAGCCGCTGCAGCCGGCAGCTTCCTCAGCACAGCCTTGACTTTCTCCCCATTGTGCACCAGCGCCCACAGCGCTGACGCACCGTAAGCAGCACAGCACACATTGCCCGCAGCACTCGGCACTCCTGCACCCCCGGCACCCAACACCAGTGGGCTCCCAGGGCGGCTGCTGCTGCCTCCTGCAATGCCGGCAGCCAGCTTTCTACCAGCCATGCCCCCACTGCTGGGCCCTGTACCTGACCCTCCCCCACTGCCCACACCCCAGGGGTTCTGGTACACAGGGTCCCACTTGGGCGGGCGGCAGTCGCACCCAGCCTCAGCCACGGCCGCTGCAGACAAGTCCTGGTCGGTTGCTGTCAGCCGTTGCAGCCACTGCTGCCGCTCAGCCGCCGGCAGCACCACCAGCAGGCTCTCAGCCGCCGCCAGCAGCAGCGGCAGCAGTGCCCCGTTGGCCAGCAGAGGGCTGCGCACCTCGCCATTGAAGGACAGGTTCCTGAGCAGCAGTAATGCGGCAGGTGCTGCTGCTGGCTGCTGCGGCAGCTGCAGCACCTCAGCACACAGCTCTAGCATCACTGGAGCCACTGTAGCCCTCAGCATGGCTTTCTGTCCTGCAGGGTGCCCAGCTAGCACAGCCAGCAGCTGCAGGACACACCCCAGGCGCTCGGCATTGAGCTGCCGCTGCTGCAGGGGCTCCGCTTCCCTCCTCGCTGACACAATACAGCCGCGCACTGCTTTCGCCAGCTCTGACAGGCAGCTGGCCCCAGCCTTGACGAGCATCGCTGCTCCATCCTCAGTACTCGCATACCCCAACAGCACGACCGCAGTAGCCTTGACCACTGCCGGTATCCCTGCTGCTACTGCGAATGCGTTGCTGCCACTGCTGCTAGCTGCTGAGGTACCAGCGGCACTAGGGACTTGCTGTAGCTGTGGGCTCAGCTGCTGACCCACCAACAGACTGAGGAGGCAGCTGAGCACCGTCCCACCACAGACAGGGCTGCCAGCTGGTCCTGGTAGTGCTGCTGCTGTCAGGCGCGCCTCGTAGCAGTAGGGCAGGGTGTTGGCCAGCAGGCGGGTGAGCTCGAGCAGCAGGGGTGTGTGCTGCAGGGCCAGGGGCCACAGCTTCAGGACAGCATCTGCCTGCAAAGTGGGACACGCAGCAGCGGCAGGAAGATGCGAAGGTCATGAGATTCCCAGGCAAAGGGTGCGCGGCAGCAGGCAGTTACCAAGGCAGCAACAAACTGCATGGCAGCTGCCCCGTAAATCACAGTGCTGATCCCGGGGATCGCACGATGACTGTGATGTCAGGGATTGGGCTGACTGTTGAAAGCTGTCGGCAATGGCAAACAGCCCCACTGTGTGCTGATGCTATTGCTGCAGCTGCCCGCAGGACACTGCACCATATGCTCACCAGGCCGTCTGCTGTGAGTGCCGCCTGCGTGTTCTGACAGCCGTAGGCCATGTGCCGTAACAGCACCACTGACACAAGCAGCTTGCGCAAGTTCAGCTGCTTGGCAGCAGCCAGCAGCTGCTGCCTGCTCAGACCACTGCTGCCGCCTGCTGCACCACCGTCACCACCTGCACCAGCACCGCTGCTAGTGACAGCTGCTCCTGCGGGGATGACAGCAGTGGCAGCGGCACCGTCGGCGGCTGCAGCACCTGCTGAGGCTGCCTCCTGGTGTGCTGAGCCCTCTTGCTGCTGCCTGAGCTGCTGCTGCAACAGGGACACATGCTGGCTTGCTTCACTTCCTGCTGGTGTGGCCCCACTCAACTGCTGCTGCTGCTCTTGTGCCGCGTGTGTTGCAGCTGCTGCCTGTCCCTGCAGCTGCGCTGTTGCTGCTGGCTCCTCCCCATCTGCCAGGCCGGACACCCCTCCAGCAGTGTCCTTCCGCTGCTGCTCATGCAGCTGCACCTGCTCAGCTTCAGCCTGCTCGAGCTGCTGCTGTCCCCGCTGCTGCTTTGCCTTCACAGCACTGGAAACCCTGAGTGACAAGCTTCCCCGCTTGCTGCTGCTGCCGCCTGCTGCTGCAGCTCCCTTGCCCTTGCTGCTCGGTGGCGTGGCAGCAGCACCAGAAGTGCCTGCACCCCCTGCTGGCCGCCGTACACCTGCTACTGCAGTGAAGCTGGGCAGGTCAGACCCACCTCCCCTGCCAAAGGCAACTGCCGAGGTGTTGCCCTTCCTGCTGGCGCCGCCCACCACAGGAGCCCCTGCTGCTGCTGCTGCTGCTGCAAGGTCACTCCCTGCCACTGCTGCTGCTGCTGCTGCTGTTGGCCCGCCAGCAGGAGTATTGAACCAGCGTGCACGTGTGCGCCTCCCACCCACCGCACTGCTGCTGCTGGCTGTCGCAGCTGACGCAGTGGAAGCAGCGGTGGCTGCTGCTGCCATACTGAGCGCAGACTCCAACAGCAGCTTATGCAGCCCGATCCCCAGGGCAGCTGCCTTGGCAGCGTGGCTAAATGCGAGCAAGTTTTGCAGGGCAAAGACCACGACCAAGCCCTCAGGAGGTGCCACCATAAGTTGCGCTGGGGACTCTGCCCCTGCTGCTGCACCCCAGGCTGTAGTACTGCCAACAACTGCACTCACACCAGCACCTGCTGCTCCTGCTACTGCAGGTCCAACAGCTGAGCTGCTCTGTGGCTCTGTGGGTGTGGTTGGCAGGAAGATGCTTCCAGGCAGCTGGCTAGCAAGGTCTCTGCACAGCACTGCCCCAATTGGCTCCCCATCACTGACACCAAACACCGCCTCACTGATCATCACTGGCCCAGCTGCTCCCCTGTCCACACCCTCGTCAACGTCTGTCCCTGCCCCTGCCCCAGCGTCTGCACCTCCCCCTGCGCCTGCCGTTGCTGCGCTGCTGCTGCCAAGAGCTGCTGCCGCCAGCTGTGCATCTGACAGCAACAGGCCCATCAGCTGTGTACACGCCAACCTCAGCTCCTTGGAGCAGGCTGGGTGGGCTAGGCACGTGGCAACAGCACACAGCAGCTGCCCAGACCCTACACCATCGCTACTGCTGCCAGCCGCCACTGCAGGGGTCCGTGGCTGGGCCTGGAGCAGTGACAGTAAGTGCTGCCGCCTGGTGCCCTCAGGCCATGTGGCTGCTGTTGCCATCAGAGCTGCTGCAGCCACATGAAACACTGTCAGCTGCTGCCGCTGCAGTGCCAGCAGCACCCCTGCCTCTTCACCCCGGCTGCTGCCACCCCCACCCGGGCAGTCACTGGCACCTGTCAGCACGGCTTGCTGCTGCGCCTGCAAGCTACTGCCGATGCTGCACATCAGCCGTGCTGCAACAGCAGGCCCGGCTTGGAGCTCTGCCTGAACTGACGCCGGCAGCGGCAGCATGCCCCCGCCTGTAGACGCAGGAGCAGCAGCCAGCGACAGCAGCTGCAGGGCGGCAGCAGCAGCACCCAGACAATCGCACTGCTGCCGCAGCACAGCTGCAGCCTCATCCCCTCTGTTACAAGGTAGCACCTTCCCGCCCTGAATGCTGGGCTGGCTAGCAAGGACTAAGCAGGAGGAACCCACCTCACAGCTAGGCACAGGTGCTGTGTCGCTGCTGCTGTCCCCAGCGGCGGCAATGCCTACAGCAGCAGCAGCAACCCCAGGCACCAGCAGCAGCTGCCGCCCCACACCGTCAGGCTCAGCGGCAGCAGCCACTGCTGCCAGCACTGCTGCCGCAGCCGTCAGCCCTGGCGGCTGCTGCTGCCACTTGAGCAGTAACTGCGGCAGCAGCTGCTGCCACACTGCATCTGCCTGCAGCAGGGGCGCCAGGCCAAACCCGTGAAGCTTCTTCACACGTGCTGGTGCTGTTTCGATGTCAAGCTCCCTCCCTGCCCCATGGGCTCCCTCTGCTGCTGCTGCTGCTGCTGCATCACAGCCAGACGCCTCCGCACCTTCCCTTGCAGCTTCTGTCAGCATGCCTCCGCCATCCTGCCGTGGTGCTGGCAGCGCGGGTGTCTCCTGTGCTTGCTGCTGCGGCTGCAATGCATCCAGCGGCAGCACCATGGCAGCCGCCAGCCCCTTCAACGCTGCTGCCCTCACTCCATGTGCCTCGCACACATCGCCAGACACTCGCAGCAGCCGGTGCACGCAGTCTGGCCAGTTGGTGGTGATGAGGGTCTGTGTGGCGGTGTGCCCGGGCTGCAGGAGTGCTGAGGTGATGCGCAGGGCCAGCAGGCGGATGGATGCCTCTCTGTCACGACACAGCCTGCAGCAACAGAGACGACCAGCAAGAGGGGTCAGGAAGGACCAGCATGCTGCACGCTGCACCGGCTGCAACCCTGCAGCTGTCATGCCCTCAAGCGACCCCCCTCCCTTTTGTTTGAATCACTCAACCAAACCATGCTGGCATGTGCCAACAGCACCCTGCAGCTGTCATGCCCACTGTCGGCATGCCCGCTTGCTAGACGACACCCCGTGCACGTATGCCTGCTCGCAGGGTGACCAGCCAGCCATACCCAGCCGCAAGCAGCCAACATGTGATGTAGAAGCGCAATGTCAAGGAACGGCCGCATGGTGACATCACCTGTGGGCTGTGAGCAGCTTCAGCAGTTGATGCATCACTGCGGACAGCCCTCCTTCTGAGTTGAACCACGCAGCCAAACCATCCTTCAATCAATGCAGCATGTCTGCAGCATCGCCCCCCCTTGCCCCAAGCACAAATTGCATCGACAGTTCTCACCTAGACAGCCAGAAGGTCCCCCCGATGTCAGCCCACGCCTGGGCCCACTGCTCCCCGCACACCAACCGCCCCTCAACCACAGCCAGCAGCCCCGACAGAGCCAGCCGCACCAGCGCCTTGCCAGTGAACCCCGGCAGCTGCCTGCCAGCCACAGGCATCAGCACCCTGCACACCCACACCTCCATCAGGTGCAGCACAGCAGCAGACACACCAGATACACCTGACTGGCCAGCCACCGCTGCCTCTCCACCCCCCTCTGTCAATGCTGCTGCTGGCGGCGCTGCTGCTGGTACTGCTGCTGCTGCTGCATTGACGGCATTGCTACCACCACCAGCTGCTGTAGCAGAAGGAGGCTGGCATGCGGCTGCGTCTTGCAGTGCGCCCAGCACCTGGCACAGCACCGCACTCGCCAGCACCCTGCAGCCGTGATCTGCACCCTCAGTGACCCCGATGACGCAGTCTGCCAGCTGGCGCATGAGCACACAGGGTTCAACGCTGACAGGCTGTAGCAAGCCACCAAGGCGGTGCGGCTGTTACTGCCTCTGCTGCTGCTGCCGCCTCCAGCCCTCCTGCTGCTGCCGCTGCCTGCAACCCCCCTGTCGACTCCACCTGCCCCATCCTGCTGCTGCTGCTGGTAGAACCCAATGGCAGAGGCACAGTGCCTCCTGGTAGTCTGAATCAGCATCAGCAGTGTGCGCAGGGCCTGCCGGCTCACTGCAACAGCCAAACTGGCGTCACTGCTGCCGCAGCCGCCAGCCACTGCTGCCGCAGCCCCAGAGCCGCCACTGAGACCCAGAGCATCTGCCACAGCAGCAGCAGCAGATGATGAACTCGGCTGAGCCCTCAGCGAATCCCAGCTGGCAGTACCGGCCGCTAGGGCCAAGGGCGGCCGCGGTGCGGCAGCAGCTGCGGCCGGCTGCTGCACCCAGACACTGACAGACTGCTGCATCAGCAGCTGCAGCTGCACCAAGGCCGCAGCCGTGCATGCGCTGCTGCCGCGAGATGCAGTGGACGACACCAGCAGCAGCCGCTCGACCAGTTGCAGCACCATCAGCCAGAGCTGCTGGTCTTCCCTAGTGATGGGAGCTGTGCCGATAAGCCTGGACACAGCTGACAGCCAGCCGGGCTCAGGGGTCTGCAGGACTGCCGTCAGCCCCCACTGGGTGCCGCCAAGGTTCTGCTCCAAGGCCGCCAGAGACTGTGCACAATCTGCATGGCTGCCTGCTGCAGCTGCTGCCGCCAGGCACCTGGCAGCGACTGCACAGGGATCCACCAGGATCAGGTTGGCCGCTGTTGTTGCCAGCACACGCTGACTGACGTGGGACAGCTCGACAGGAGGGCAGTCTGCAAGCAGGGTCCCCCCTGCCGCAGCTACAGCAGCAGCGCTGCCAGCTTCTCCGCCGGTGCCGCTGCCGTCGGCGGCTGCGGCAGCCGCCGCTGCCCGCAGGACCTGCTGCTGCTCCACAAGCTGCCTCACCAACACCCGCTGCGGTTGGGGTGGCTGCATGCGTTGGTGCTCTGCATCCGAGCGGCCCCCATCGATGCCAGCAGCAGCAGCAGCAGCCCCTGGCGCTGCCGAGGCCTCGGCTGCTGCAGCGTCCTGCGTCCTGCTGCTGCTGCTGCTGACCTCCAGCGGAAGCCAGCAGACCTTGAACGGAAACTTGAAGCCCTGCCTGAATGGCAGCGGCAGCAGCACACCCTGGGCACCAGGCGGCAGCAGCGGCATGCAGCTCGGCTTGCCCTGGGCCCGGTCCATATGTGGCGTAACGGTTGCTGCTGCCGCCTGTGCGAAGCTGCTCCAGAGCTGCGCTGCATGGCCAAACACGGCTAGGGCCAGCACCCTTGCCACTGCCTTGCGGACTGAGTTGAGGGAGTGCAGCACCAGTGGCAGCAGAGGCTGTAGCAACCTGCACAGCAAGCAGCATCAACAGGGCGGAGGGCAGGACAAGGCGGTTGTGTGGTAAGTATGTCATCCCTAGCAGAAAAGCTGCAAATCGTTGGTCTTGTCGACAACATGCACGTGCTGCAGCCTTGCCTGCCGACCAAATGCTGTGCATACAACACGCACAGCCCAAGTCACTTCCACGCCTTGCCCTGACATCCCCAAAGTCCGCTCCCCAGTCTAGCAAATGCAGCCCGCCACCTCCACCGTCGCCACCTCTGCATCACCGCCCTACCCGTGCCATCCTCCCTTTTCTAGCCCCCAGCATCACCCACCTGTCAAGCTCTCGGGCAAACCAGTTGAGGGCATCATTACTGCGCGCCAGCAGGCCGCTAGCAGCTGCATGCCTGCAATGGGCAGCTGCATGTCAAAGATGCTGCCGGAGGGGTCGCCAGCACCCACAGGCAGCTGTGACTGGCCACTGCCTGTGCCCCGTACTGCTGCTGCGTCACTACCCTCACGCCTTGTGTCGTCGTCTACAGCATCGCTGAGCTCCCTGTCAGCCAGCAAGCAGCACCACAGCAGCAACGGGAGACGAAGAGGCAGTCAGTCACCAAGGCAGCCGCCAGCAGACCATCGACAGTGAGGACCCCCTGCACTACATTTTGAGAGATGGTGTCATGGCTGGGGAAACAGGACTGTGATGGGAAGAAGGTTCCTCCGATCACGAACCCTTGGCGCTGCAGCGCAGCAAGCAACCTCAACCGTGTGTGACAGACATGCAAAGCTTGTGGGGTCACAAGTGCGTGCTGTTGGCCTACGCTGTGCATGCTGTGCACTACATGACATGGGCTGGCTGCGCTGCCTTGCTGCCCATGCATGCAGGCACACTCACTCTGGTGGCACACACAGCTGCCAGATGTGCTCCAGGTGCCGCCGCTGCACCATGACACCCAGCAGGTCGGGGTCGGGTGTGAGGGCCAGCAACTCCTCAGCAGCAGAGCGCCGCAGCTCCTGGGCAACCCTGCAAAATTGCGGCAACGGCAACAGCACCGGCGCGCCATGGCAGCATCACAGCATCGTGTGTAAGGCACTGAGCACGTGTGAGTGCAGGTGCGACAACCGCCCAGCTGTCGGGTGCAGTCAGTGGGTGTTGTGTGCTCTACGTGTGACCGTCTCTCCCTGACTGAAGCTGCAGCCAGAGCTACCTCTGCATGAGTCGACCTTCCACTAGGGTGGCATGCCATACGAGCAGCCTGGGGATGGGTTGAGGGTACACTGTACTATGTATGTAGTACTGTGCTATTTAGCTGAGATGATGTAGTACACAGTCCAATGCCGTGCGTCTGCAATGCAAGGCCGACAGCAACGTGGCAGTGGAAGCAGCCGGCTGCCTGCTAGGACACGGCACCTTGTTGGCAAGCACTGCCAGCAGGTTGACCACATCCTGCCGCGAAAACGTGGCCGCGAGGGTGGCGGATGCGTCGTGAGGGGGTCTGGGGGCAGCAGGAACGGCTGCTGCTGTTGCTGAGCGCCCGCGCCCTGGCGCTGCCGCCTGCTGCTGACTGCTGGTGAGGAGTCCCTTGAAGGGGTCATCTGCAGTTGGCAGAGCAGGACACAGGCAGGCACAGCAAACGCGCTTGGTACCAAGTAGTGTGGGGCTGGGCGCGGTCAGCGCTGGCACTCTAGGGAGAGGCCTGATGCACCTGGTCGCCACTCATTGCGGCCAACATGCGAAGGAGAGCTTGCAGTACAGCACGCAGACAGCAGCGCACCATGATGTACCAAGCTGTTGCAAAAGTGACGTGGTTGGAGTGTGTCGCTGCTCCCCCAAGTCCATCC